>UESW01001930.1:229989-355319 GCA_900491605.1 Calamus simplicifolius | reverse complement strand
TGTACACATTTTATTTTGTCCAATAACCAATTTATTGTACCAAAATGAATGTGAGAAAAAAAATCAATCAAATTGATTATTTATCTTCATAATAAACTCTTTTATAAAGTTTTAATAAATATTTTATTTAAAAAAATAAATAATTAATCACTTAATTATTTAATCTAAGAGGTGTGGAAATCATAGACCCATAATTTTAAGTTCCAATAAACTTGAATAACTCAATTAAAACTCTTTAATTAATTATTTAGTTTATTAATCTAAAAGTTATTCACTAAAAACTTGAGACTGTACTCAAAAACTTGAGTTATATGTAATTCAACCCTCCATAATTAATTTATAATTAGAGCTAGGTGAAATAACCGTTGTACCCCTCTAATTATCTCTTGTGCCTTAATACCATTGATTTACTAGTTAAACCGTTAATTTATGATCAGATCATGCATAACTGTTTAGCTACAATCAATACTTAAAAAAACTAATTTTAAGCTTCTTTTCAAAAGCTATAGATTCCATATCTTTAAATCACATTCCTAGCCAATGTGTTATTGAACCTTCAAGATGTAAGTATTGGGCCTAACATCAAATGGGCTTTAACGAACATATCAAAAGATCCGGTAGCACAATTAAGGAGTCTGTGATTAAGTCAAGATTAAGGTTGATGTACCACTACAAAAAAAGCTAAATTGGTGGCGTTTATATGCGCGGTGTATGTTTATGCGCCGGTAGATATATAAATTTATCGTCGCTTAATTTTTTTGCTAGTAAATTATTGAGATTCCTGGCATTTAAATTTTTACGTTGGTAATAATATATATCATTGGCGGCGTTTAGAACAATGCCGCCATATATAAATGATGCAAGGGAAATTAGTAGTTGCCGGCATTTATATTGTTACGCCGGTAATAATTTGTGTTTTTTGTGGCATTTAAAAAATGCCAATAATTTATTAATTATACATTATATTAACCATGTTTTGTGACGTTTCTATTATACCGCCGGTAATAACATATACACATCAACAATTGATAGGCATTTTTCATAAATTAGTAGTTTGTCGGCATTTATATTATTACGCCGAAATTAATATATGCATTGGCGGTGCTTATAAAATGTCAAAATTTGATCAATGAAACACCGGTAAACTATTATATTTTTATTGGTAGTAAAATAAAAAAAAAAAAAAATAATTATTTAAATGATATGAAAATACACCCAAAAATTGCGCAAGTGTCGTACAATATTCCTTTTGAAAAAAATAGAGTCTATTATTTAAAATTTAATCTTTTAATATGGATTTCATATTTATTCTTGTTTAAAAAAGAATGTGGCTTGCGAACTTTATGACAAAATATGTTAAACATCATACTAAGATTGTAACTCCCAAAAAGAGTAGTAAAAATAATGCATAATCCAGCACTTCTCCTTTCATAATCCATCCTAATTCCAACTTAGCAAAACATAGCAAATGTTGATATATGGCATAACCATTAATACAGTCTCAATTAAGGAAAGTTGTGAAGACCACCAAAAGAGCAAATGTCAATATATTGCAAATACCATAAATATAGTCTCAATTATAGTCTCGCTTATAATCCCGACCCTCAATCATCGTCCTCTTCATTCTCTTCCTCTTCTTCATCTTCCTCTTGATCTTCTCTTCAACATTTTCTCTTCTTCATCTTTCTCTTCCTCTTCATTCTCTTTTCGTTTTTGTCCTGAAGCCTGAATGTAAATTCAAATGAGGGTTCAAAAATTTCAATATAAGGTTGATTTATATCAACTAAACATATGTGGGGTGCTCACCTGTGCATGCACAAATGTGTTTACTAAGTTCCGTAATTCAGTTAATTCATTCCGCATTTTCTCAAACTCTTCCTTTGATATACCATCTTCTTGGTTTGAAGTCAGTAGTGAATGTTGACAAGTTTGCCTTGTAGGGGTTGGCCCAAACCCCAAACCGCGCACACGTCCAGGCCGTTCTGGGCCCATAACTTTTGAATAAACATCATCTGATGCCCAAGTCATGGTTCCTCCAGACCCCATTTCTATAGAATTTGTGTCCTGTGTTAAAAGTTCCTCCATCTCAACCTATAATAGATAATAAAAAATACACATTATTCTTCATTTATAAATCCTTTAAAATTAAAAAAGTTATAAATTTGAAAATAAACATACCACTTTCTTCCTCGTGTCATCATTGTAGTGTGTGCCATCCTTTTTCTTATGGGTCTTGACAAACAACTGGGCTCGACTTGGCATTGCCCCTGTTGATTTTTTCTACGTCCAACATTTTAGATTAAACACATATATCGAAAACAAAGAACTAACAAATATTCAACAATAAATATATATTAATTAAATAAATACCACATCATGGGCATATCTTGCTAAACTTTTTGATCCTCCGCTATGAACAACCACCTGCTTCTTACGACACTCCTTGTTTTTATTACATTTTGACTACAACATGTAAAATATTATGAGAATTATAATTAAAATAACTAGTTGGTTGATTTTATAAATCTATAATAGAAATACGCGAATTGTTACCATATATTTTGGATCAAACCAAAGATTGGCCAACTCTACTAGTTGCTCTAAGTCCACCATATCGGGACTTTCCCTTGCCACAACTTGTGCTGCAGATGTGTCTTTTTCCTTAAGTAATTTTTTCTTCAATTCATGCTTGTAGTCTTTCCATTTCTTTCCCAAGTCCTTTAGTATCCATTTTTTGAATACGTCCAATTTGTCATCAAGAATTTTAAACTTGCCCTACAGTCAAAATAAATTTACACAGGTGAGTAAGTAGCTTTCTAACAAAATTTTCAAAATATACCTATTTAATTAATAATGTTTTAATATGAAAAATCATATATACCTTTATAAGACCCCATGCTTCCTCCTTTATGGTTTTAGGTACCGACCTCCAATCTTTGTAAATTATTGGAACCAACTTATTATTTCTTGCTATCAGACCACCAAACCTTACCACCTTTGAGTCTTGCTTTTTGATGGGCTGACCAAGATTGTTGAGCTCCATTTCAATTCGCTCCCCTTCTGGAAGATGCCAAATGTCATGAATAGAGTGCAATAGTCTCTTTACTCGATTTCCATTACTATCTGCAAAAATAGATTTAGTTACATTGTTAGTATTTTGTAAATCTGCAGTCATAGTGAAGTAAATAATAAGTAAGAAAAACAAAAACATACCAACGATGATGAGAAAGCGATCTCCAATGTCAGAACACAGGTCAACATTTTCTGCTTCCGAAGTAGGTGCTATTGGTACAGATGTGCATGGCCCGGTCTCTTTGCTCATCTCCGTATGTGTGGATAGTTGGCCTCCCATTTGGCTCAATGTAGAAGGTTGGGTCCCTTGCTGTGAAGATAATGATGGTTCTATAGAAGGTTGAGTCCCTTGCTGTGAAGATATTGATGGTTGGGAAGGACAATCTACAGAAGGTGGTGACTCCACCATCCTACCAACGGAAAGGGGTGGCCCATCGATAGATGGTAATGAATGGGCTGCCCTATCAGATTGTGGCTCACTATGGACAGCTTGTAGTCTTGTAGATTGTCTTCGCAACTGTGGTATGGACATCTTTGCCTTTTTTTTTGGACCCATTGTACCTATACAAAAACAAATTTACATATATGCAAATCAATAGAAAAATGACATATTTGGAGCATGATATGAGATAGATTTATGTGATAAGAGATATCATGTTAAATAGTCTAAAATTATATATTTCTTACTCAACACTATTGAGGAGTTTCGATCGTCATTCCATCTATGTCATTTCGCGTCCACACAACATCGTCAATACCAGGTTCAATAGCTTCATGGTTGGAAGTGTTAATACAATATTCGTTGACTAAATATTCATCCTCATCATCGTCAGTCACTTCCTCTTCACCAATGTCATACACGTCTCTTGGTTTTGTCTTAACAACCACAACCCAATTTGGGCATCTTTCATCTGCCACATAAAATACTTGAGATACTTGGGAAGATAAAACAAACGGATCATCAGTTATCCGACTACCAGTGTGTACTAAATGAGAAAAATTTACAAGAGTAAATCCAAACTCGTCCACCTTGAAACCTCTACCCCGAGCAACGTCTGCCCAATCACATTTGAATAACACATATCGGGACCCATCATAATACATAACCTCAATTATGCGTGTTAATTGGCCATACCAAGCAGGGCCATCTTGATCAGTACACACTAACACCACAATTCTGAGTTTTCTTCCCATTTTCATGATTCCTAGTGCGAAATTTTGTGCCATTAATGACAATTCGCTTAAATTCTTTGGCAATTTGCATGGGACCTTTAGAATGCATTACAACTTTATGGCCCAATTCACTTCTTCCATTGTCATCCATTTTCATTACCTGAAAGGTTGGATTATTAGCATTGATTAAAATGATGAAAAAAAGCTACAGAGGCATAATAAAATTGGTCTTGGGTGTAATCCATACATAGTCTTGGAACCAATTACAAAATTGGTCTTCGTGCCTCTTCTGTAATTCTTCATTCGATAAATAGTCTTGAGCCCCCTGGTACTATGACCATCATTTGGACTAGGAGATTCCACTTCTCCAGAAGAGACATAAAATTTCTTACATGAAATTCCCCCAAGAAATTGGAATAAATAATTCCCTATTCAAACGTGCATATGTTAATATTGGAAAGTTCCTTTCGAAGGATCGATCCAAGTCCATATATATATTGAATAAAACCTCCGTGAGAAGAGGTACTAATGGAATTCCCTCTTTTTGAAATATATTTTTTCCTTTTTTGTCCAGGATTGGGAGATCGACGAAGGAAAAGATCAAATCACAAATAGCTTGATCTGAAACCACAGATGACACTTTCTTTTTAAGAGAGCGAGAAAGAAAAGATAAAGGAGAGAATCTAAAAGCAAGAGATTTCCAACCTTTCCCTAGCCCACTATCTTGCTGACGAAGTCTGAACGATTCTTCCAAAAGAAATTCGAATGAAAGAAGGATGCACCAACTAAACTGTTGTGCAGAAGTCTCTAAGAGCTATCAGAACCAATTTATCTGAGGGTTACATATAGATACCTAAATAATGATTTTGCTAAGCTTCACTGAAGGACCGAAAATAAGGAACAACCTCAATATCGGCAGCAACAAAAGCAAGATTGTCGATCGCCAGGGCCTTCTAGAGTCTCTGGTTCGTCCATACCCCTAAGCCACAATTCCGATGAGGGGAGGAGGAAGGAGGCACTTTTTTCTCCGTATCTATTCACCTTTCACTTAGAAGACACCTTCAGTCCTCTTATAGAACAACTTTAGATTGGATAAGACTGAAGGATACGAAGAGTCCCATCTCCTGGGACTCTGTGTAGGTACTGACCTGGCACCCAAGCCTACATTCACCAATGCGGGAATGTTCTTCAATAGCGAATCATTTCCTTCCAAAGATACAAGTTTCAGGGGCTTCAAATGATAGCTTCCAACTAACACTGCTCGCTGAATTTCTCTACTTCTCCTTCCCCAATTAGATGAACATCGTGCTTATCTTTATTTTCATTATTGAATTTCAAAACAATAATATTATTAAAAAATAAAAATTTTAATAATAACGAAAGTCATATTGAGGAACAAAAGCAAAAACATAACCGAAGGCATTCATTAAAAATATTCCATTACAAATTTAAGAAAAAAAGATAGATCAAATAAAAAAAAAGATTAATACCATATATATATATATAAAGGTCGAGGAATGACTAAAATAACACTTATATAAATAATTATTTAGTTTATCCTTAGCTCTATATTTTCTTTATAAATCAGCAATTAACTAATACCATATGTATAGGTCGAGGAATGGATGGAAATTGACTAAAAAACCTTTCTATAAATAATTAATTCCATAGTTAGCTGTATCTTAATTTTTTAATTTTTCACATATTTCTTTTCATTAATGAGTCATTCCATTTTTCATTCACTCTTTTCCCTTATTGTAAGTTATTAGAAAGTTATTAATGGAAAAAAAATTAGATATTCTATCTTTAGCTAACACTGCAATTTTATGCCACCAAAAATTTCTTTTTTATGAAATTTAATCTAAGCGTCATAGAATTTTGATACGTAATTAAATATCAGGTCATTTATTTTAAATGCCATTTTATATCAATATTTTATGGCATTTATGGTTTGATTAATGGTATTTATCTAGCTAAAATGCCATTCTATATCGCATTTTCAAAGCATTTATATATGGCAAGATCAATATATATGATGTGTCATATGTTTAAAAATTATTTCTAATTATTTTTTTCTAAAAATATCTCCATGCTAATATAGTTTTTTTTATGAAAATTAACCTTGAAAAGCTTTTTCTAAAATTTTAAATATCTGCGGTCATATAAAAGTATCATAAATAATTACCATAGCAACTAATTTGTTTGTTAGATATCATAAATAATTTTATTTTAATAGACGGTTGAGATGGTTTTAAAAAATAAGGAAAGAGCTTCTTACGACGTGTCAGGGAAATTGCACGTGACCTCGGCGATGGTCCACCGGGCACCGATTGTTTTCCATCCCGCTCGCTCCTTAACCCCTCTATCTGTTTCCAACGATGCTCTCCCATGGGGCCAGGATCGCCTACTGCCTCGCTTGGAGGTTTCTGCCGCGGAAACTCGCTTTCGAAGGATCTCATGCCACCGTGAACCCTGCCCTCTCTTCGATCTCGCCCCCCGCCATTCGATTCGAAAGTCTTGACCTTCTCTCATTTTCTTCAGCCAGAGACCTCCGCCCGTCGCTCCGTCTGGTGGATTTCGGGAGCAGGTCGTTTCTTGGACTGGTGATGAAATTAACGTGTAATCAGCGGCAATACCGCATATTTGAATCCATGATTTTGTTCTTTGTTCCTTTTTGTGTGTGGTTCTTCGAGTCGTTTCTTAAAATGTGATTGGTTGAAATTAATCTCTTTCGTACCATCAGGTCAGCACCACCGATGTATATGCATAATTTTTTCTCTATATTGTGGCTTTAATGTTAGATTCTTGGAATTGAAGTGGATAAATTCGATGGATACAGAGAGATTGAGGAATGGAAATTCGAGTAGAGATTTTCGGGGACATTATTTCTGGCTGAGCAGGTCGTTTCACGGTATTATTTGATTTTTTCGATGTTTTTTTATTGTTTCACGGTTAATGGATTTTCTTACTATTTTCCCCCTTTTTGTGGAATTAAAACATTAGGAACACAGTTCTTTTCTCAAACACTTGAACATGGGACAGAAGTCATATATAAAATTCATTGCATCATATTTCCTTAAATCTATTTTTTTAAATTAGTTTTGCAACCGAAAAAATAAATTTGACTGTATTTGGTTGACAAGAAATTTTTGTGAAAAAAGAGCTTGAAAATATTTTTCTTTATTTGATTGAACATAATTTTATGTAAAAAAAGTATCAGTTTGACTATAATACCTCTAATACCTCTAAAATAAAGGTTGCATATATATATATATATAATATATATAATAAATTATTGTATTATACTATATTATATTATAATTTATCTATTATAATGTAGTATATACAATGTAAAAATATTTTTAGTTTATATATTATATTATATTATATTTAATATAGTATTATATCATATTATATTATACATGCTATAGTAATATAATATGAATATAATAGAGGCAATTTTGAACTTTTGATGCTAAAAAATTTTTAGTGGGATGAAAAAAAATAAAATTCCACTCTCTCATGGAAAACTTTTATGATAGAGAATGAAAACAAATATGTGGGCCTCATTTTTTTTCATCTTTATTTTCCTTCCAACCAAATGGCCCCTAAAAGTAAAATGCAAAGTTGTGTCACATATTTCTGGCTTTCAAGTGCTTCTATCTGCTATTAGTTTGTAGATTTGTTGCTTGTTTTCAATTTGTTTGTTCTATATTTTCCTCTTTTTTTGGGCTATCTAGCTTTTGCTTTCATAGTTGATATGGAAGTATTTTAAGGAAAAATTGTGTCCATACAATCTCAGGTTTGTGTTGTCATGGCACTTTAAGGAAATAACGCTTCTGCCATTGTCTATTATTTTTTTTAATAATTATAGCAACTATTGGCCATTGAAAGGGTTCGTTTTTCATTAAACAACTTTATTATATTGTTGTCTAAGTGAATTTTGTGATAAGATCTTAATATAAAAATATATAATAATTATATAGACACATGGACACCTATTAGCAAGAATTGAGCTTTGCAAAGCTGTAAGGACAAATGGGAAATTAAACTTTGGATCCATTCTTGCAAGTTATGGTGAAGGGTGACTTGAGTGGCAATTAGGGTTGTACCTTTAGCAAAAATCAGTTTGGCTTTGTACAAAAATCTGAACAAGGTTTGCAATCTTGGTAAGGATCTTGTACCGATATCATGCTGGTACACTGATATCATGCTGGTGCAGTGTCATTATGCTTTTTATAAGGTCTACTAGATCAGTTTTGCATATGGCACTCGGTTTACCTTACGTAAGTATTGGTTTATTAATAATTGAATCTCCAATTGACCTTACAACTAATACCTAATTTATCTTATTAGTGTACATGTGCAATGAAAGTGCTAATAGCCTTTAGATAATCTAAGTAGGTTACTAAAAGTCTGACTAGTTAGTCTACTCATTAGCTCTCTACAATAATTAGCAATACTTTCTAACTCTATTATCTTTTCCTAGTCAATTTTGCTCAACAATTTCTTTCACAACACATGATTTATAAAAATTTTAAAATTTTCAAAAAATATTGTACCTTAAGGATAGATCGCCTATAACCTGCACGAAGGGGCGTATAACCAGTACGAAGGGGCGAAAACTACTCCTTAGGGCAGTGTATAACACGCCTCGATCAGGCAAGATTCTCTTTTATTTTTTAGATCTTATATGCCTTATGTTGTGCATTATGTTTGGAAATAGTTCTGCAACATCATCTTCAAGAAAAAAAAAAACATTTAGAAGGCAAAATGTTCTCACCTTATCTCATACTATTTTTGTTTTTCATTTGATTATTATTGCATTATTAATTTCTTGTTCTATTTTTTATTATTTGCAGGTATTTTTTGGACTATCATTTATTGAAGCAGCCTATGAGCACACAAGAATGGTCACATTTCAAACTACTTTGCTATGCGGTATAATATACTATAAAAAGATATTTCTTCTTATTACCTCATTATTAAATGCCTAAAATATCTTTGGACTATTTTTTATGCAAACGGGACTGTCTTTCCAATTACACTTTTTAGAGTCGCGCTTCAACAACACCGTCCTTAAGACCTAAATCATCCTTGTACACAATAGTAATGACATTTTTGATTGTGAGCAACTTCTCAACTGGCACAAGTTCATCTTGCCCATGTGCGTCTTGATTGGTCAAATCCTAAAGCCAAATGATCAATGGCTTTGTTGCAAGGTTAATGGATGAAGAGCTGAACCAAATTAAGAAGAAAGATGCCTTCGTTCATGCATAAACTTATGAAGTAATTTTTCTTCAAACAATGCATACACCTGACTTCCTCGGTCTGCAGCATGACTTTTTGGGCTTTTGGAGTGATGCCAAATTTAGCAGAGGCATCATTATCGGGGTTGTGGATTCTAGAATTTTACTCACCCATGCTTTTTTTGATGACAAGGGGATGCGCCACCACCCGCAAAATAGAAGGGGATTTGTGAGATCGGTAGATGCAATAACAAACTTATTAGTGCACGAACATTTATCGAACAAACGAATCATGTAAACGGATCAAATGCCGCACCGCAAGCACCACCATATGATATAACCGGACATGGAATGCTTACTACCAGCATCGCCGCAGGTATGTTCGTCAGTGATGCTAATATTGCCGGGCAGGCCATGAGCATTGCTACTGGGATGGCTTCCTTTGGCAATTTACAAAGTGTGTAGTTAGAAAAATTGTCAATTTGCCGACGTATTTGCTAGGATCGATTGTGCCGTCTACGATGGAGTAGATGTTCTCTCTATCTCTCTTGATAGTGTATCCTCCAAACCTTTCCACGAGGATCTTATTGCCGTTGTCACCTTTCGTGCCATGGAGATAGGCATTTTTTCAAGCTGTGCAGCCGAAAACAAAAGGCCAACTCCTGGTTCCCTCTCAAAAGAAGCGCCATGGATTATGATGACTAGTGCGAGTTCCATGGATTGGGCCATTCGCACTAGGGTGGAGCTTGGCAATGGAGCCACCTTCAATGGAGAATCTCTTTACCAGCCTAGCAGCTCCCTCTCCACCTTGGTTCCTCAGCGAGCCACAAATGCCAAAGCCAAGGTTCACCATCCCAGCCGATGAGTTGCAGACCGCTTTGCTGCCTTTGCTCTTTCCTAGCTTACATGGAGGAGCTAGAGCTGTTGTCTGCCTCTTAGGCTCGTTGAAAAATATTTGCGTGATTCATTTGTCCGATTAACGTTCGTGCACCAATAAGTTTGTTATTGCATATACCGAACTCACAAATCCCTTTCATTTTGCGGGTGGTGGAGGCATTCCCTTATCATCAAAAGAAGCATGGGTGGGTAAAATTTTGGAGTTCACAACCCCAATGATGATGCCTCTATCGAATTTGGCATCACTCAAAAAGCTCGGAAAGTCACACTGTAGACCTAGGAAGTCAGGTGTGTGCATTGTTTGAAGGAAAATTACTTCATCAATTTATGCATGAACGAAGGCATCTTTCTTCCTATCTGGACCAGCTCTTAATCCGTTAACCTTGCGGCAAAGCCATGATTTGACCAATCGAGACTCACATGGCAAGGACTTGTGCCACTTGAGAACTTGTTCATGATCAAAAATGTCATTACTATTGTGCACAAGTACAATGTAGGTCTTAAGGACGGTGTTGTTGAGACACGTGTTATGGCCCTGGCAGTGCGGTGCGCAGTGAGATTACGCGCAGGCCGGGCTGTGCACATAGGCAGTGCCAGTCTGCAATGCTGCTTGTGTCTGTAGAACCCCTAGGGTGGCACAGTGCAGGATGCTGCGTAAGTATATTGAGAGAAGACCTTGGCTTCGCTGCGCGTGGCTGGAGCACTCGTAGGCTGGGCCGACTCACGGGATGGCACGCTGCCTTTGAGGCATGCGGAGAGGCCCTAGGCTCGTGCCTGGGCACTTAATGTGCGTGAGCACGTGTGTGTGCCGGCACTGGGCGCTAGGTGCGCACAGCCACGCACTGGTATGCGTAGTGGCATGCACGGGCCAGCGCTGGGCATTGGGCGCGCTCGCTCCCAAGCGGGGGTGCATGCAGACGTGCGCGCGTCAAGCGCGCGTGGGTCATATGAGTGTGGCACAGGGCCGCTTAGCTCGCGGCCAGCCTGGCACGTGGCTAAGTCAGGTGACTCGGCCAGCTTGGCACATGCCATCCTAGCACATAACCAAGTCAGTGGCCGGGCCAGCCTGGCCAACCTGGCTCTCGCACGCGGGGCGAACACGGAGCCAACCTAATCGGCTTGTATGGAGGAGATTCCGCGGATGGACCTGATGCGCTGCCAGCCTTGCAGACGCATCTGCAACATGGAGCAACCACGACCATGCAGGTGGCATGGCCGTCGCGCGCAGGGTGCGCGCATAGAGTCGGGCATGCACACCTAGGCGGATGGACCAAACAGCCTACCCAAGGGTTGTTTGGGGATTTTGGAGGATGGACTTTGGACAAGGCTTATCCAAACACTATTAGGCGGTGGCTTAGGTCGGCTGGGAGATCCTATATAAGGCTGGGCGGACCTAGGCTATGGCTTCCAATTCCAAGTGTGGAAATCATTCGAGTGGAGTTCGTGTGAAGCCCGCAAGCGACCAAAGGAGGGCGTGTGAGGTTGGTGAGCAGCCAGATCAGCGGAGATCGAGGCGCGCGAAGATCTGAGTCAGGCGGGCTTTTAGACGAGGACGGAACGTGGCCGACACGCACAGGCGGTGCGCATAGATGCGAGGCATTCAGGTCAGTTCTTGTTGAGTGAGATTGGGGTGGGCACTTTGTGTGATCTTTGTTAGGGATAGAGAGGAGTGTCTTTGTAGCCTTCGGGCAACCTCATTATTCCAAATTATTTAGCGAAAAGTTCTTTGGTTGGGAAGGTTGTGCTTCCCGTATATCGTCGTGTTTGGGTGGGACTTGTCTTTGTGGTTTTTATTTTATTGTTCAGGGGTCTAGGTTGGTTAGGGTAAGGGATCCTCTAATGCCATCACCGGTAGACGCATGGACCTAGTGGCCATAGGGAGAGCTTGCGTGTGCCGATTGAAAGCCCGATGATAAGCTAGTATTAGAGCCCGATTAAAGCAAGTTCCAAGCACAGATGGCGAGAGCGGTTGAAGACCGTGTGACCCATTTGGAGGGGATTGTGGGAGATCTAGAAGAAGGATCAACCATGGATTTGGTAGCTATATGTGCAGAGTTGAGCATGTAGTTGACCGAGTTGCAAACTTCGCATAATCAGCTGATGGAGGCGTACGAAAGGTTGATTCGTGATCTCGAGCATCTAAATATGCAACAACAACGATTAAATCTGGCCATGGAGGAGAGATTGGAGCTTTGGATCCATGCTTTGGAGCAGGAGATGATCCGACTAAGGCAGGAGCCACGGAGTCCAGTCCACATGGTCGGCACTCCGGCAAAGGAAGCGAAGGTCCAGGAGCCTAAGGCCTTCGGCGGAGTCAGGAGCGTGGCGAAGGTGGAGAACTTCATATGGGATATGGAGGTTTACTTTCGTGCGGCGAAGATCCCAACACCCGATCAGGTGAATCGGGCCTCGACATATTTGGAGGGTAATGCCAAGCTCTAATGGAGGACCAGGACGACCGAGGATGATCATGCAGGGCATCCTAGAATCGAGACATGGAAGATCTTCAAGAGGGAAACTGAACCTGCCGAGCAACGCATGGTGGCTTGCTCGAGAAAATCTGAGGAAGTTGAGGCAGGCAGGGAGCATCCGGGAGTACGTGGCATAATTCAGCAATCTACTTCTGGAGGTGTCCAACATGTCCGAGGAAGATAAGCTTTTCAACTTTCTCGCTGGCCTATAGGGGTGGGATCAGGCCGAGCTTTGCAGGAGGGAGGTGAGGGATATTCCCTCAGCCTTCTTAGCAGCAGAGGCGCTGGTGGACTTTCGCAGCGGTACGACTTTGGTTAGTGGTGGCCAAGGCAAGGGCAAGCGCAAGAGTGCATCACCACCGCGGGGTCGAGCAGGCAAGAAGAAGGTGTGCCACCACATGCAGCAGCAAAACCAAAAGGACAGGCGACTTTCGCTGGATGCTTCATATGCGGAGGACCGCATCTAGCATGGGAGTGTCCGAGGAAGGTGGCGGTAGTGGTCATTACTATCCAGGGAGACAGGGCGTTCGAGAGTTCGGAAGAGGAGCCAGTAGTGAGGATGGCCCTGTTACAGTCCATCAATACTTTGGCCGTTAGGAGGCAACGCTAAGGTTTGATATACGTGAGGGTTCGGATCAACGAGAGGACAGTGCGGGCCTTAGTTGATTCCGGAGTGACGGCCAATTTTATGAGCCAAGGAGCGGTGCACAGATTAGGTCTAGAAGCACTTTCCAAGCCTTGCAGGGTAAAGCCTGTCAACTCCGAGAAGATGGAGTCTTTGGGCCAAGCAGAGGCCACATTGGAGGTGGGCTCTTGAACTGGGTGCTGCAGCATGACGGTCTTGCCGATCGACGACTATGACCTGATACTCGGGATGGACTTCTTCATCAAGAGCAAGGCTATGATCATGCCTCATCAGAGGGGCATCTTGATCCAGAGAGGTAGGCGTCCATACTTTGTTCCAGTGGAGGGATGGCGTAGGACAGTGAAGGGTCGGGGCAAGAGAGCGCCCCACCACTAGACTTGAGGTTGTGCGGCAACCTCATGCTTAGGCAACACGTAGGAGAGCCTAGGCACGAAGGCCTGCGGTAGGAGGCGGCAGGAGGGATGGCTCGGCGAGAGGGCTATCCAACAAAGGAGGCATCAGGGGGTGCGCATGGCAGGTGGCCGCATTGGGACTCGGAAGACTTTGGCTAGGAGGGTCAAGGTGAGCGACGACGAGGTGCGTTAAGAGGATGCACTGTGTGGTGGCATGGAGCCTTGATGGTCGACAAGGGCATCAAGATCTCAGCGGGGGGAGGATTGTTACGGCCATGGGAGTGCAGCACGCGGTGAGGTTGCGTGTAGGCCAGGCTGTGTACATGGGCAGTGCCAGTCTGCAATGCTGCTTGTGTCTGTAGAACCCTCTAGGTGGCATGGTGCAGGATGCTGCGTAAGTATATTAAGAGAAGACATTGGCTTCGCTGTGCGTGGCTATAGCATGCATAGGCCGGGCTGACTCACGGAATGGCACGCTGCCTTTGAGGCATGCGGAGAGGCCCTAGGCTCGTGCGTGGGCACTTGATGCGTGGGATCACGTGCACAGGCCAGCTGAAAGGATCCCAAGTGAAGATCATAGCCTACAGAGCCACGACAAGAAGGATAAGTTGCGAGATGCGGCCCTAGTGACACTTATGGGCGCCCCTGACATGCCCACAGCGTGAACGGCTGAAGCACAGGACATGCCCATAGCGCACATGGCCGAAGCACCATAGCCATGCCATGGCAAGCCCAGGGGCCAGCACCCAGACTTGCCTTGATAAAGTGCCATAGCAAGACTTTGGCCACCAGCCTAGCCAACCAGTAGCAGATGATCAAGAGTGGCTACCCACAGCAGCCACCTCTGGCGACGGAGCACCACCAGTCTTAGTAGTGACCGAGCAGGATGTAACGACCATGGCCTGGGGAGTCGGAGGAGCATCACCACCCATGAAGGAGAATGGCAGAGGCGCCACCATGTAGGACGGCGGACGGTGGCAAGATCAAGTGCATTATGGAGATATCTTCAGTGATTGATTTCCTTATGAGGAGTGATTGAATAAATCATATCTTCTAGATTTAGGATGTTTTTCCTAAACTCTAGAAGATTAGTTTTCTTTTCAATTAAGTTGTTTTAAGAATGTATCGTCAAATCTCCTTGATTCTAGGAATTGTTTTAAATTGTTTCCTTAGAATCTTGAAGATTTGATCTAGATTTGATTTGATTGGGTTGGTAGGATTTTGGAAGCTCCTGAGGATGCCTATATAAGCACTCCTCAGGAGCAATAGGGGAGGAGATGTGTTTTGTAAGATTAGAGAGCTTATGAATGTTGGCCAGGCATAGGCACGTTTATGCCAGTAAACTTGGGGGCTGATAACCTCTTATGTTTGGGCGTGCTTGGGCTAATAACCCTTTACGAGTATTCTTGTGTTCTGGTGGTTCGAAGGACTAATAATCCTGAGACCATGTTCTTTATAATAACAGTGAGTCATCCTTCATTTCTTGTGTGTTAGATCCTAATTACCACGCTCGTGTGTTACTGGAAACAGTTCGGAAGGATCGATTGTGGTGTTGGAGCGGATCGCGCGTAGGAGTTGGTGAATGTTTTGGAGTCCTTGACCGGGGACCCTAACAAATTGGTGCTTTCATTAAGATGAGTTGCTTGAAGATCTCTACGCTTCGAGCGGGGTAACCACGAGCAAACCTTACTTTGATTCTCTTCATTGAGATTGTTATAGTTAGAAGTTATTTGTTCTTGTTGGAGTTATTATTTGAGGTAGGGGTTTGATCTTCTTCTGGAGAGAACCCAAGGTCGAAAGTTGTCCGTGCAAAGTTCTTCGTGGGAGGGGGTTCGATCTTCATTTTGGAGAGAACCCAAGTTGGACTTGTTGTTGCAGTCCATATTCCAATGGAGGCCGGATCAAGTACTATTCCATCCAACCGAGACCGCTTTGAAGCTTTGGAGTCATCCACTCTTTGGATGAAGGAGCAGATGGCGGAGACTACCTCCAACATGACTCACATGCAAGGAGCCATCACTTCCATCACTAATGCTACAGATGAGAACATGAAGGCGATGGAAGGCATGAGATGAGACTTGCAAGCAATATTAGCAAGACTTGGAAGAGGAGCGAATGGGGCCAACCGCGGACAAACCCCAAGGGTGGAAGAGGAGCAACTCGTTGATGGGAGGGAAACTCACATTTCTAAGTCCACAAGGGGAGAGCCTAGACCAAGGCAACCTCTTAGATTGGGCGGGCGTGTGGAGAATGAGCACGAGGTAGTGGAAAGGTGGCTGCGAGAGGAGAAGTCTGACAATGATGTTGATAACCATGCAAGGACGGAGGAAAGATTTGGTGGGAGTCGGTATGGGGAAGAAATGCCCTATGGCCGGATCCATGAAGATGCTAGAAGACATGAGAGACCGAGAAGATACCACCACTATCATGATGAAGATGAAGGAAATCGGTTTAACCACCGAGGACCTAGAAGGCCACATTACCGTGGAGGTGACTATGAAGATGATGATGAAAATTGGTTTAACAACCGAGGACCAAGAAGACCAAAAATTGACTTTCCTAAGTTCAATGGTGGTGACCCTCATGAGTGGCTCGATAAGGCGGACTACTATTTTTATATATATGAAGTACCAAGGACAGAGAGAGTGGCCACAACATGTTTCTTCCTTGATGGGAAGGCAAGCAAATGGTGGAGATGGATACGGGCCCAATATGAGAAGGAAGGAAGAAGGCTCGGGTGGACGGCATTCGAGAGGGAGCTGCTTATGCAATTTGGGCCTTCGCCCATTATCAACCATCATGGCCAGCTAGCTAAGCTCAAGCAAGATGGCAAGGTGCATGCGTATGTGGAGGAATTTTGACAACTCCAAACCTTGGTGAGGGGTTGGTCTGAGGAGGCACTTATCGACACTTTTATGGATGGTCTAAAACCATGGATTGCCAAGGAGCTCAAGTTGAAGCAGCCCACTAGGCTGCAAGAAGCAATGAGGATGGCTAAAATTCTTGAAGAAAGTCATTACTTCGAGAAAAGACACGTCAAGGACCAAATGGCTAACAAGGTTTATAAACCCTTGTATTCCACGGGTCTTGGAAAGGAAAGGAAGGTACTACGGGAGATTCAAGGAGCAAAGGGAAGGAAGTCAAGAAGCTTAGTCGTGAGGAGCTTGATGAGTACATAAAGAAGGGCTTATGCTTCAAATGTGGTGAAAAGTGAAGCCGTGATCACCAATGCAAGAAAGCCAAGGTCATGTGTATGATCGGGATAGAGGAGGAGCAATTGGGGGAGACAAGTGAGGAAGAGCACGGGCATGAGGAGTCCTCTAGCGATGAGGAAAGTGAGGATGCCGAGTTGAGCCTCAATGCCATGTCCGGCATACAAAAGCCCTCAACCATGTGACTTATGGCTTGGGTTGGCAAGCATGAAATGACATTATTGGTGGATAGTGGGTCTACCCATAACTTCATCAATTCCCGCGTCCTTTCTAAGGTGGGATTGCATGGGGAAGAAGTAGAGCCATTCGATGTGAAGGTGGCAAACGGAGAAAAGCTAAGGTGCAAGATGGTAGTGCGAACCGTGAAGATGAATGTCCAAGGCGTCCGTATAGCGGCTGATCTTCACGTACTCTTATTGGTGAGGCTAGATGTTGTCTTGGGCAATGCATGGCTAAGAGGCATTGGCAAGGTCGTCACCGACTATGAGAAGATGACTATGGAGTTTAAGCTTGGAGGGAAGAAGAGGACATGGACAGCTCTAGCATCAAAAGAGCCAAGGCCTTGCGAGGCCAATATGTTTGAGAAACTATGCAAGGGTGGGGCTCATTGCTTCGCCATAGTGATGGGCCAAAACCGAGGAGATGAAGGGCAAGAAGAGAAGCATAGTGATGGAAATGTGGAGCTGCCCCAAGGTGTGAAGACGGTTTTAGAAAGACACAAAGAAGTATTGGAGGTACCTACTTCATTACCACCAAGTAGGGAATTTGATCATCGTATTGTGCCACGACGGGAAGGATAAGTTGCGAGATGCGGCCTCAGTGACACTTATGGGCGCCCCTGACATGCCCACAGCACGCACGGCCGAAGCACATGACATGCCCATAGCGCGCGCGGCCGAAGCACCACAGCCATGCCATGGCAAGCCCAGGGCCAGCACCCAGACTTGCCTTGACAAAGTGCCACAACAAGACTTTGGCCACCAGCCTAGCCAACCAGTAACAGATGATCAAGAGTGGCTACCCACAGCAGCCACCTCCGGCGACGGAGCACCACCAGTCTTAGCGGTGACCGAGCGGGATGTAACGAGCATGGTCTGGGGAGTCGGAGGAGCATCACCACCCATGGAAGAGAATGGCGGTGGCACCATAGTGTAGGGCGGCGGACGGCGGCGAGATCAAGTGCATTATGGAGATATCTTCAGAGATTGATTTCCATGTGGGAGTGATTGAATAAATCATATCTTCTAGATTTAGGATGTTTCTCCTAAACTCTAGAAGATTAGTTTCCTTTTCAGTTAAGTTGTTTTAGGCATGTATCGTCAAATCTCCTTGATTCTAGGAATTGTTTCGAATTGTTTCCTTAGAATCTTGAAGATTTGATCTAGATTTGATTTGATTGGGTTGGTAGGATTTTGGAAGCTCCTGAGGATGCCTATATAAGCACTCCTCAGGAGCAATAGGGGGGAGTTGTGTTTTGTAAGCTTAGAGAGCTTATGAATGTTGGCCAGGCATAGGCACGTTTATGCCAGTAAACTTGGGGCTGATAACCTCTTAAGTTTGGGCGTGCTTGGGCTAATAACCCTTGTACGAGTGTTCTTGTGTTCTGGTGGTTCGAACGACTAATAATTCTGAGACCACGTTCTTCGTAATAACAGTGAGGCATCCTTCATTTCTTGTGTGTTAGATCCTAATTACCACGCTCGTGTGTTACTGGAAACGGTTCGGGAGGATCGATTGGTGTTGGAGCGGATCGCGCAGAGGAGTTGGTGAATGTTTTGGAGTCCTTGATCGGGGACCCTAACACCGGCGTTGGGCGTTGGGCTCGCACGGCCACACGTTGGGATTCGCAGGGGCATGCGCGGGCCAGCGCTGGGCACAGGGCGCGATCGCTCCCATGCATGGGCGCATGCAGACGTTCGCGTGCGCC
Organism: Calamus simplicifolius; assembly: GCA_900491605.1. Classification (NCBI taxonomy): domain Eukaryota; kingdom Viridiplantae; phylum Streptophyta; class Magnoliopsida; order Arecales; family Arecaceae; genus Calamus; species Calamus simplicifolius. Next base: position 336,280 of record UESW01001930.1, on the reverse strand, counting down.
AGGTGCACGCGGATCATGTGAGCATGGTACAGGGCCTCTTAGCCCGCGGCCAGCTTGGCATGTGGCTAAGTTAGGTGACTTGGCCAGCTTGGCACATGCCATCCTAGCACATGACCAAGTCGGTGGCCGGGCCAGCCTGGTTCGCATATGCGGGGCAGACGGGGAGCTAGCCTGGCCAGCTTGTGCGAAGGAGATTCCGCGGATTGAGCGGACATGCTGCCAGCTTGGCAGACATGTCTGCAATGCAGAGCAACCGTGGCCATGTAGGCGGCACGGCCGGTGCGCGCAAGGTGCGCACGCAGGCGCACGCATGCAGAGCCGGGTGCGTGCGCCTGGGTGGATGGACTAGACAGCCTGGCCGAGGGTTGTTTGGGGATTTTGGGCGATGGACTTTGGATAAGGCTTATCCAAACACTATGAGGCGGTGGCTTAGGTCGGTTGGGAGATCCTATATAAGGCTGGGCGGACCTAGGCTATGGCATCCAATTCCAAGTGTGGATATCATCCGAGTGGAGTTCGGGTGAAGCCAGCAAGTGACCAGAGGAGGGCTTGTGAGGTTGGCGAGCGGTCGGACCAGCGAAGATCAATGCGCGCGAAGGTCTGATTCAGGCAGACTTAGACGAGGATGGGATGTGGCCGACATGCACAGGCAGTGCGCATGGGTGCGAAGCATCCAGGTCAGTTCTTGTTAATGAAATTAGGTTAGAAATCAGGTTACAATATTCATACCTTACAGTACCAACAACCCAGCTCGGAGTAGATTTTGGCTAGCTTGTGGCGTGCGATAACGATGTCTCGCATTATAAGAAGAAAAAATCATGATACCCAAGCTCAAGTCCACTTGCTATCCATTAACTTTCACTAGAATTTTTGGGCGACATGGTTACCAGCAGATGGGCTTGGGGTGTTACAAATGAAATCAGAGCTGATCTGAGTGTGCAAAAGTTGGTGGGCATGATGAAAGGGTTACCCATAGAACAATGGTGAAATTTTGCCATGGCGTGGAGCTACCCTTACAGCACCAATGATCCAACTCATGATAGATTCTGGCTAGCTTGTAGTATGCAATGAGGATGTCGCATTATAAAATGGTGAGATTATGATACCTCAAGTTTAGTCCCACATTGGATGAAAAAGTGATGTGTTAGGTGCTTATAACTCAAGTCCACTTGCTATCCATTAACTTTCACTTGAGTTTTTGAGCCACATAGTTTTAGCCCGCTAACAAGGTTAATTGGGCTAGTGGGTGAGCTTGGAGTGTTATAATCACATCAGATAATAAGCCAAAAAGGTAATATAAAGGAAAAAAAAATATCGTCAAACATCATAAGGTACCATCTTAGCATATTTAGGATTTAAAGGATCACTCATAACTTAATCAAAAGAAGAAAAGAACAAGTGAAGGGGGAAAAACAAGCTGTTGCAAAGAATTTTATACCCAGCAACAATCTATTCTCAAGATTTTGATGTAATCTAGTCCCCATAAAAGGTTTATTCCATTAATCCATCGAATTTGCAACTAATGCAATATCAACATACAACACCAGTAAAAAATGTATTCCACGTCAAGAATCAAAGGACCTACATGTATGTTCTCCTATTGTAATTATAGGATAGATTTTTCCCGTAATTGTTGAATGGTTCCCCTAAAGGCGGTCCTTCATGAAGTCATCATTCTCTAAGTCTTTGAACTAATTCATGCTTTTATGGCTATATTTAATTTATCATTACTAACCTTGTTTGTTATGTACATTACACTTTGCATACTCTTAAATATAAAGAAAGAGAGAGGCATAACATATCTATAATAAACGGTGCACTTACATGTGCACCATTAAAACAAGGAGAAGAAATTGTCTAATCAAAATTTTGGGCCTCTTTTGCTTTTTCAAGCCTCCAAAAATAGAGCCCATTGATTAGTCAAGTATATCCCCCACCTGAAAAAGTCTTTGTACACCATTTTGGTACAGCAAATCTTACGTGGGCTGCACCGTCTTCTTATTGATCCATGTGCATTTTACATAGCTCGATGCAATGGGGCAGGATGAGATAGCAGGGATACGATATTAAGTTTTGAGCATAACATGCATTAATATTCGTTCAGTCTTTTTTTGAAATTTATGTGCAGACAAGGGACAGTGCAGCCCATGTTTTCTGAATGAGTGTTGTAGGTTTCCAACTAGGGTGTTGTAATTTTACAACTGGGGTATCGTAATATTTTTTCGACCTATATCAAAGATCTTACAGGGATGTCATAATTTTATAACTATAGTATCGTAATTTTACAACTAAGGTATCGTAATTTTTTTTGACCGATATCAAAAGTCTATCCTGGGATATCGTAAAGTTTTGCCTTAACATTTTCTAAATGAGTGTCGTAATTTTATAACTATAGTATCATAATTTTACAACTAGGGTGTCGTAATTTTTTTGACCGATATTAGAAATCTTTCCGCGATGTTGTAAAGCTTTGCCTTAACATTTTATAACTAAGGTATCGTTATTTTATAACAAGGGTGTCATAATTTTACAACTAGGGTATCGTAATATTTTTTCAAAGAAGAAGAAATGACACCCGTGCGTCTTTGGGAGAAGCAAAAATGTCATTTTTCATGCATGAAGAGATCACTATAGAAGCGGTGGGATCATGATTACGAATTTGTAAGTGATACGCTATCTCTGCTATCTTGTTCCATTGCATCAAGCCATGTAGGATTCACATGGACCAATAAGGAAGGGCGATGCAGTCCATGTAGATTTGCTATACCGAAGGCAGTGTACAAAGACTTTTCCACCCCCCAACCTAATTAAGACTCCAAGAAGCCTGTTGCCGCCAGCGCTTGTAATCTTGTAGCGTGGTCTTTAGTTTGCCAATATGGCAGAACACCTTATTTGGATAATGATGGGAAGTTACTAAGCAAAGAAAGACACAAGGAGCCACTAATTGTTCTATCCCATATGCTACTTTCCTTATTTTGTTTTCTGGTGAAGATATTAAGGAATAATTAGAGATTTAATGTAATTGTTATTCAATCAACTTGCCTTTTAAATAATCTTGAATGGCCCAACTCAGAGATATATGCAATGATCAACTCTCAATTTTTAAAAATGTGGTTTCAGTATGCTGGCAGCTAGGGGATTGCATTGCTATTAAGGAAAAATTACAAGCTTAGGTGGATAAGTAGATAAACTGTATGCAAACTAATAGTAGATAAGGCTGAAAATTTATAGACATTTTATATACTTGACATGTTATAAGCATTTTGCCTAAGCAAATTTATGATTCCAACCAGTAACCAAAGCTATTCAAGGTGATACAATATAGCACATATCATAATGTTGTAAACACTAAAACAAAAGTATGATGAATGACATATTATCAACATCTAAAGCAATTTACGTATTTGGAAGTATGGTAGGAAAGGGTTGAAAAAGAATAGGTTCATGATACAAGAGTTATAAGGAGGCCAAAAACACGAAAAGCCTTGAAGTAAAGAATAATGAATGCTTCAGATGAATAGTATGCTATTAATACATACCATCTTGTACCAATATCATATCTATACTGATGCATACCAAGTATTGATATATTTAACTAACCCATGTTTCAGGTATACCGACATGATACCAATATTGTACCAATATAAAATCTAGTACAAAGACAATGAATCTGATTTTGAACCATGCATAGATAGGTTATAAGGCAATTTTTTGATGTTGACATGATTTTTTTTTATTTTTTACTTTGCAATTTAAATAAGATGCAAGCAGATTTTAAAGATGAAAAATATAAAGTGGCATAAGGACTACTAGCTATTTAGAAAAAAGTTCGAGGTCTAGATGAGAGAAGGGGTTAAATATAACTTTTATTTTAAGATACTTAAATAAGAATTAAACAGCTTAGATTCAAACAAAGGCTGGTAAAGAATCTTTATATATTTCTTTAATATATTCCCCAATATATAAAGGCAACATTTTAGTAACCCATCAAGTCGTAGGCTTTCCATAATAGGACAACTTACATATTAAAGTGAGGTCTCTCAATTTAATGCCAGGAAGATCATTTTATATAGTTCTATAAAGAATGCAAACACTTTCTATGAAATAGACTAATCTACCTCATCATTAAGCATCAATTTGATGCAATATCAATATTTTAAAATGATATGAGAACTTGATATTGGAATTGGGACGGAGCGGGAGGAGTCATGGTGTTTCGGTGGGGAGGATAAAGAGTTTGGTACGAGTGGGAAGGACGTGGCCCGACATTGGCCAGTTATGCCGGAGTGATGAATTAATTTAATATTATATTATAGATATCATATCTGAGAGTAAGTGGAGGCTGCGACGATGGGAGAATGGATTCCAGCTGATATACGTGGTGGCAGCTGTCAGCCATGGGGCTCGAGGTTTACGTGGTCTATGTAACGAGCTGCTCGGCTAGCAGCATTCATGAATTTATTTTATTATAAAAAAATTAAAATAAATAAAATTTATATCAATTTTGAATCATTATAGTTTAAAAAAAATTTAATTGGTACTTGTTTATTTTTTTAATTGTTATAAATTATATATTATTAATTTCTAATTTTTCGATATGAAACTATTGGGAGAGGAGCTTCACAATCTATCCTTTACAGAGGTGATGTCCTTATCGTTAGAGGCACATGATCGTAATCATCAAGCAGACATGATTCTAGAGATAGCCTCTATAGGTTTAAAAAGTGGCTTCCATTCTTCATGGATATAGCACTTTGCCCTGCGTGGCACTTAGTCCTACACTTCCGGCTAGTGCAAGCTCTGATACCATATTGTAATGATTCGAGCCCTGGGCTCATAGCACTTATGAACCTATTTCGTTACAAAAAAGTAAGATGGACAAGGTTCACATCAACTTGGATCATCATAGTCCAAAAAAGATCCAATTAGTATTTGTCCATCTTTCTTACTTATTATAAATCATATAACGAACTCTCAATTTTTGATGAGACTGTTGAAGAAGCATCACAGTCGAAGAAGCATGTATCAAGTTGGCAGCAACGCGTTCCGCATCTTTTCGTATAATCTTCTTTTTAACAATAATTTTTAAAGCAAGATACATATTAAACTATTTAGGTCTCGCTCCTTCGTCCAACCCATGCTGTCCACCCTATCACTTATTCACTCTTCACAGCATAAGCCCTAGCTTAGGCCCGTGATAATAAGTGATGGAGGGCCAAAAAATTGGACTTAAGTTTTGTCCTTTAAAAATTTAGGAATAACGTCGACCAAAAACGCTAGCATGGTAGAAATCGACCATAAGATGGATGAAATTGATGAGGTGGAATTATGAAAATTTTATTAGAGAAAAATCATCCTTTTCACTTTAAAATTAATAAATTTTTTAAACTAATAAATTATTTTATATAGGATAGATAATTTTTAAAATCTTTTAATTATTAAAGACTGTTTAGCATGGGAGGATCCAAATTTTATGATAATTCTTGGTTCCTCATAATCAAAAATTTTTAATAATAAATATTAACACTCCTTTCCTATTCATTTTTTATTGATAAAATTAAGTGAAAATGAGATTTTTAAAAATAATTTATAATACTTCAAATATGAAAATTTTAGATGTTGACTAATTTATTCAGAAATTTACATAAAAATGTTTACTCTACATAGGCATTCAAAGTGATGTTGGTAAGCCATTAGTAGACTTCACTTTAAATTTCCAAAAAATAAATTAAAAACATTATTTGTGAGTTTTCCTTTTTTTGGGTGAATACTAAAGTGAAGTGGTAACCGTTATTGTTGGAATTCAAATGAAAAATATATCATTATATATATGTGCAGTAGAAGCATACGGATTATTTAACATGCATAATTTAATATTATTATATCAAAAAGAAAAAATTATCATATAATTTTTTTAAAACATAAAACATATTGATATGTTATGGTCTCGAAGGAGGAGAGTGCCCTGCTACCGGATTCGAAGTGATGAGGGAAGAATCCCATGGGCCAAGGTATGTCACAAAAGTACCTGCAGGATAAAAACGAAACCAAGCCTTCCTCGTCTTTCTCAAGATCGGTATCAAATTATGTATGTAGGCTCACTCTTGTTTTTCTCTGATTCTCACAACTCTGGCGCACATAAAATAAGGAAGGAAAGGAGGAGAGAAACTTTTCTTTCATTGTATCCTTTTTCATGTATTTTAAAAGTCTACCTTATGCCCTATTTTATAGGCTCAAGGTGAATCAAAAAAAATCTATTTAAATAATTTAATTTAGATATATTTTATCTGTTACAATTATTTTGATCGCATGAGAATAATTTTCTATACATATATGTCAACTCCTTGATCGTATCAAGAAAAAGTTGTTTTCTTATTTACAACTAATTTACAAATAATATCTAAATTAAATATATAATAATATCTAAATTATCAAATCTTATTTAATAATTTTAGATATTATTAATTTCAAAAATCTGATAAATCAAATTTATTATTTATTTTAAATATTTTCATATTATCAAAAATATCAAAAATTAAAATTATTTTCTCTCTCCATTAATTTATAATATGCATCATTTACAAGAGAAAAAATTCTCTTGTGTAATGTTCCATAATACATTTATGTGCAACCATTCATATCAATTATTATATGAACAATGTATCTAAACATATTTTTATTTGTCAATAACCAATTTATTGTACCAAAATGAATGTGAGAAAAATAATCAATCAAATTGATTATTTATCTTCATAATAAACTCTTTATTATAAAGTTTTAATAAATATTTTATTTAAAAAAAATAAATAATTAATCATATTAATTATTTAATCCAAGAGTATTTGATGCGATTAAGTAGGAACATGGACCCATAATTTTAAGCTTCAATAAACTTGAATAAATTCAATTAAAACTCTTTAATTGATTATTTAGTTTATTAATCTCAAAGTTATTTCACTAAAAACTTGAGACTACACCCTTAAAAATTATAGATTAATTTTACTCAAAAACTATAATTATTACATGTAATTCAATCCTCCATAATTAGTTCATAATTAGAGCTAGGTGAAATAACTGTTGTATCTCTCTAATTATCTCTTGTGCCTTAAGTACCATTGATTCACTAGTTAAACAGTTAATTTATGATCGGATCATAAATTGCGCGCATAACTATTTAGCTACATAATCAACACTTAAGAAACTAATTTTAAGCTTCTTCTCAAAAGTTATGGGTTCCATATCTTTAAAGCACATTCCTAGCCCAATGTGTTATTGAACCTTCAAGATGTAAGTATTGGCCTAACATCAAATGGGCTTTAACGAACAAATCAAAAGATCCGGTAGCACAATTAAGGAGTCTGTGATTAAGTCAGGATTAAGGTTGATGTACACTACAAAAAAAGCTAAATTGGCAGCGTTTATACGTGCGGTGTATGTTTATGCACCGGTAGATATATAAATTCATCGTCGCTTAATTTTTTCACTAGTAAATTATTGAGATTCCTGGCGTTTTAATTTTTACGTCGATAATAATATATATCGTTGCGGCGTTTAGAACAATGCCGCCAATATAGCAATGATGCACCAGAAAATTAGTAGTTGCCAGCATTTATATTGTTACGCCGGTAATAATATATGTTTTTTGTGGCATTTAAAAAAATGCCAATAATTTATTAATTATACGTCGTTATATTAACCATGTTTTACGGTGTTTCTATTATACCGCTGGTAATAACATATAACATCAGCGGCATTTCATAAAATGCCGACAATTGATAGAGTTTACGCCGGTAAAGTATTGAGTTTTTTGAGGTTTATATCGTTTAAACAAATGCTGGCCATTAATTAATTTTATGCCGGTAAATTAGTAGTTTGTCGGCATTTATATTGTTATGCCGAAATTAATTATATGCATTGGCGATGCTTATAAAATGTCAAAATTTGATCAATGAAATGTCAGTAAAGTATTATATTTTTATTGGTAGTAAAATAAATAAAATAACAAAAAATTACTTAAATGATACGAAAATACACCCAAAAATTGCGCAAGTGTCATACAATATTCCTTTTGAAAAAAATAGAGTCTATTATTTAAAATTTAATCTTTTAATATGGATTTCATATTTATTCTTGTTTAAAAAAGAATGTGATGCTTGCGAACTTTATGACAAAATATGTTAAACATCATACTAAGATTGTAACTCCCAAAAAGAGTAGTAAAAATAATGCATAATCCATCACTTCTTCTTTCATAATCCATCCTAATTGCTACTTAGCAAAACATAGTATGGCATAACCATAAATATAGTCTCAATTATAGTCTCGCTTATAATCCCGACCCTCAATCATCGTCCTCTTCATTCTCTTCCTCTTCATCTTCTTTCTCTTCAGCATTTTCCTCTTCTTCATTTTTCTCTTCCTCTTCATTCTCTTTTCGTTTTTATCCTTAAGTCTAAATATAAATTCAACTGAGGGTTCAAAAATTTCAATATAAGGTTGATTTATATCAACTAAACATATGTGGGGTTCTCACCTATGCATACAAGAATGTGTTTACTAAGTTCCGTAATTCAGTTAATTCATTCCGCATTTTCTTAAATTCTTCTTTTGATACCATCTTCTTGGTTTGAAGTCGGTAATGAATGTTGACAAGTTTGCCTTATAGGGGTTGGCCCAAACCCCAAACTGTGCACACGTCCAGGCCGTTCTAGGCCCATAACTTTCGAATAAACATCATCTGATGCCCAAGTCATGATTCCTCCAGACCCCATTTCTATAGAATTTGTGTCCTGTGTTAAAAGTTTCTCCATCTTAACCTGTAATAGATAATAAAAAATACACATCATTCTTCATTTATAAATCCTTTAAAATTAAAAAGTTATAAATTTGAAAATAAACATACCACTTTCTTCCTCGTGTCATCATTGTAGTGTGTGCCATCCTTTTTCTTATGGGTCTTGACAAACAACTGGGCTCGACTTGGCATTACCCCAGTTGATTTTTTCTACATCCAACATTTTAGATTAAATACATATATCGAAAACAAAGAACTAACAAATATTCAACAATAAATAAATATTAATTAAATAAATACCACATCATGGGCATATCTTGCTAAACTTTTTGATCCTCCGCTATGAACAACCACCTGCTTCGACACTCCTTGTTTTATTACATTTTGACTACAACATGCAAAATATTATGAGAATTATAATTAAAATAACTAGTTGGTTGACTTTATAAATCTATAATAGAAATACTCAAATTGTTACCATATATTTTGGATGAAACCAAAGATTGGCCAACTCTGCTAGTTGCTCTAAGTCAACCATATCGGGACTTGCCCTTGCCACAACTTGTGCTATAGATGTATCTTTTTCCTTAAGTAATTTTTTCTTCAAGTCATGCTTGTAGTCTTTCCATTTCTTTCCTAAGTCCTTTAGTATCCATTTTTTGAATACGTCCAATTTGTCATCAGGAACTTTAAACTTGCCCTATAGTCAAAATAAATTTACATAGGTGAGTAAATAGCTTTCTAACAAAATTTTCAAAATATACCTATTTAATTAATAATAATGTTTTAATATAAAAAATCATATATACCTTTATAAGACCCCACGCTTCCTCCTTTATGGTTTTAGGTACTGACCTCCAATCTTTGTAAATTATTGGAACCGACTTATTACTTCTCGCTATCAGACCACCAAACCTTACCACCTTTGAGTCTTGCTTTTTGATGGGCTGACCAAGATTGTTGAGCTCCATTTCAATTCGCTCCCCTTCTGGAAGATGCCAAATATCATGAATAGAGTGCAATAGTCTCTTTACTCGATTTTCATTACTATCTGCAAAAATAGATTTAGTTACATTGTTAGTATTTTGTAAATCTATAGTCATAGTGAAGTAAATAATAAGTAAGAAAAACAAAAACAAACTGACGATGATGAGAAAGCTATCTCCAATGTCAGAACACAAGTCAACATTTTCTGCTTCCGAAGTAGGTGCTATTGGTATAGATGTGCATGTCTCGGTCTCTCTGGTCATCTCTGTATGTGTGGATAGTTGGCCTCCCATTTGGCTCGATGTAGAAGGTTGGGTCCCTTGCTGTGAAGATAATGATGGTTCTATAGAAGGTTGGGTCCCTTGTTGTGAAGATAATGATGGTTCTATAGAAGGTTGAGTCCCTTGTTGTGAAGATATTGATGGTTGGAAAGGATAATCTATAGAAGGTGGTGACTCCACCATCCTACCAATAAAAAAGGATGGCCCATCGATAGATGGTAATGAATGGGCTACCCTATCAGATTGTGGCTCACTATGGACAGCTTGTAGTCTTGTAGATTATCTCCGCAACTGTGGTATGGACATCTTTGCCTTTTCTTTTGGACCCATTGTACCTATACAAAAAACAAATTTACATATATGCAAATCAATAGAAAAATGACATATTTGGAGCATGATATGAGATAGATTTATGTGATAAGAGATATCATGTTAAATAGTCTAAATTATATATTTCTTACTCAACACTATTGAGGAGTTTCGATCGTCATTCCATCTATGTCATTTCTCGTCCACACAACATCGTCAGGTTCAATAGCTTCATGGTTGGAAGTGTTAATACAATATTCGTTGACTAAATATTCATCCTCATGTCGTCAGTCACTTTCTCTTCACCAGTGTCATACATGTCTCTTGGTTTTGTCTTAACAACCACAACCCAATTTGGGCATCTTTCATCTGCCATATAAAATACTTGAGATACTTGGGAAGATAAAACAAACGGATATCAGTTATCCAACTACTAGTGTGTACTAAATGAGAAAAATTTACAAGAGAAATCCAAACTTGTCCACCTTGAAACCTCTACCCCGAGCAATGTCTGCCCAATCACATTTGAATAACACATATTGGGACCCATCATAATACATAACTACAATTATGCGTGTTAATTGGCCATACCAAGTAGGGCCATCTTGATCAGTACACACACTAACACCACAATTCTATGTTTTCTTCCCATTTTCATGATTCCTAGTGCGAAATTTTGTGCCATTAATGACAATTCGCTTAAATTCTTTAGCAATTTGCATGGGAACTTTAGAATGCATTACAGCTTTATGGCCGAATTCACTTCTTCCATTGTCATCCATTTTCATTACCTGAAAGGTTGGATTATTAGCATTGATTAAAATAACAAAAAAAAGGTCTATATAAAGGTCGAGGAATGACTAAAATAACTTTATATAAATAATTATTTATTTTATCCTTAGCTCTTATTTTCTTTATAAATCAGCAATTAACTAATACCATATGTATAGGTCGAGGAATGGATGGAAATTGACTAAAAAAACTTTCTATAAATAATTAATTCCATAGTTAGCTGTATCTTAATTTAATTTTTCACATATTTCTTTTCATTAATGAGTCATTCCATTTTTCATTCACTCTTTTCCCTTATTGTAAGTTATTAGAAAGTTATTAATGGAAAAAAAATTAGATATTCTATCTTTAGCTAACACTGCAATTTTATGCCACCAAAAATTTCTTTTTTATGAAATTTTAATCTAAGCGTCATAGAATTTTGATACGTAATTAAATATCAGGTCATTTATTTTAAATGCCTTTTATATCAATATTTTATGGCATTTATGGTTTGATTAATGGTATTTATCTAGCTAAAATGCCATTCGATATCGCATTTTCAAAGCATTTATATATGGCAAGATCAATATATATGATGTGTCATATGTTTAAAAATTATTTCTAATTATTTTTTTCTAAAAATATCTCCATGCTAATATAGTTTTTTTTATGAAAATTAACCTTGAAAAGCTTTCTCTAAAATTTTAAATATCTGCGGTCATATAAAAGTATCATAAATAATTACCATAGCAACTAATTTGTTTGTTAGATATCATAAATAATTTTTTTTAATAGACGGTTGAGATGGTTTAAAAAATAAGGAAAGAGCTTCTTACGACGTGTCAGGGAAATTGCACGTGACCTCGGCGATGGTCCACCGATTGTAGCCCTAAACTGGAAGATGAACCTGACGGCGGTTCCCTTCTCCTTTCCCAGCCTTTCTTCTTCCACGGTCCATTGTTTTCCATCCCGCTCGCTCCTTAACCCCTCTATCTGTTTCCAACGATGCTCTCCATGGGGCCAGGATCGCCTACTGCCTCACTTGGAGGTCATTGGGTCAGCGTCCTGTGCATGTGCCATAGGGTATTTGGCACGAGTGTTAGCAGGCCTGGCAGTTCGATGGCTGGCGCAGGAGGTCCGCATCAGCCAGCACGAACTATCGATCCGAGAAGGGCAGTCCTAGCATGGGTCTCTCCCGCCATACTTCGGGCTCCATTTCGATTCAGNTGGAAATTGATTATTGTTTGGATCAATAGTGAAGAATATTTCTATCAATATTTAAATGTAAATTGTATTAACCGTTTTAATTTTTAATATTTTTATATTTTTAAAAAATTTAATTTGCGATGCATTAGTGACTGAAATTGCATCGCTAATATTTTCAAATATTATTAAAATATTGCACACAATGACTTGGCATCGCAATAATTTAAAAAAAAATTTAATAGCGATGCATTAGCGACTCAAATTGCATTGCTATTATATCTAAATATTTTTAATAAATATTGCATGCAATGACCTTGCGTCGCAATATTTAAAAAAAAATTTCTTTGCGACCATAAGCGACTCAAATTGTGTCGCTATTATCAAAAATATTATTATTAAATATTGCAATGCAACTAAATGGTCGCAATATTGCGATGCAATTGAATGCGTTGCAATATTAATAATTTAAATATTAAAAATTAGTTTTAAATTTAGCGACGCATTTGGTGCATCGCAATATACGACGCATTGTGCGTCAGAGAGTCGCAATATTGCGACGCATTGCGAAATGATTGCGACGGACTGAGCGACGTCGTCATTACATCGCTATTGCGTCGCAATAGCATGTTTAGCGATGCAATTGCGATGCATTTGGGCGCACAATAATTTTTTCCCCTTGTAGTGAAAGTACCTGCAGGATAAAAACAAACCAGAGCTTCCTCGCCTTGCTAAGATCGGTATCAAATTATGTGAGTGAGCTTACTCTTGTTTTTCTATGATTCTCACAACTCTGGTGCACATAAAATAAGGGAGGAAAGGATAAGAAAAACTTTCTTTTGTTGTGTCATTTTTGACGTATTCTGAAAGTTTACCTTATGCCCTATTTTATAGGCTCAAGGTGAATCAGAAAAAATTATGTAATAATTTAATTTAGATATCTTTTATCTATTACAACTTATTCTAATCGCATGAGAATAATTTTCTATACATGTACGTCAACTCCTTGATCGTATCAAAAAAAATTTTTCTTATTTACAACTAATTTACAAATAATACTAAATTAAATATAAATAATATATCTAAATTATCAAATTTTATTTAATAATTTAGATGTATTAATTTTAAATATCTAATAAATTAAATTTATTATTATTTTAAAATATTTTCAATAATCACATTAAAAATATCAAAAATTAAAATTATTTTCTCTCTCCATTAATTCATAATATGCATTACTTACAAGAAAAAATTCTCTTATGTGATGTTCTACAATAACATTTATGTGCGACCATTCATATCAATTATTATATGAGCAATGTGTACACATTTTTATTTTGTCCAATAACCAATTTATTGTACCAAAATGATGTGAAAAAAAAATCAATCAAATTGATTATTTATCTTCATAATAAACTCTTTTATAAAGTTTAATAAATATTTATTTAAAAAAATAAATAATTAATCACATTAATTATTTAATCTAAGAGGTGTGGAAATCATAGACCCTAATTTTAAGTTCCAATAAACTTGAATAAACTCAATTAAAACTTTTTAATTAATTATTTAGTTTTTAATCTCAAAGTTATTTCACTAAAAACTTGAGACTGTACTCAAAACTTGAGTTATATGTAATTCAACCCCCATAATTAATTTATAATTAGAGCTAGGTGAATAACCGTTGTACCCCTCTAATTACTCTTGTGCCTTAAGTACCATTGATTTACTAGTTAAACCGTTAATTTATGATCAGATCAGCATAACTGTTTAGCTACATAATCAATACTTAAAAAAACTAATTTTAAGCTTCTTTTCAAAAGCTATAGATTCCATATCTTTAAATCATATTCCTAGCCAATGTGTTATTGAACCTTCAAGATGTAAGTATTGGGCCTAACATCAAATGGGCTTTAACGAACATATCAAAAGATCCAGTAGCACAATTAAGGAGTCTGTGATTAAGTTAAGATTAAGGTTGTTGTACCACTACAAAAAAAGCTAAATTGTGGCGTTTATATGCGCGGTGTATGTTTATGCACCGGTAGATATATAAATTTACCGTCGCTTAATTTTTTTTGCTAGTAAATTTGAGATTCCTGGCATTTAATTTTTTACATCGGTAAAATATATATCATTGGCGGCGTTTAGAACAACGCCGCCAGTATAATAATGATGCAAAGGGAAATTAGCCTTTGCCGGCATTTATATTGTTTATGCCAAATAATTTGTGTTTTTTGTGGCATTTAAATAAACACCAATAATTTAGTAATTATACGCCATTATATTAACCATGTTTTGTGACGTTTCTATTATACCACCGGTAATAACATGTAACATTAGCAGCATTTCGATCACAAAATGCCAACAATTGATAGAGTTTATATCGGTAAAATATTGATTTTTCGAGGTTTATATCATTTAACAAATGCCGGCCATTGATTAATTTTATGCCGATAAATTAGTAGTTTTCGGCATTTATATTATTACGCCGAAATTAATTATATGCATTGGCGGTGCTTATAAAATGTCAAAATTTGATCAATGAAACACTGGTAAACTATTATATTTTTATTGGTAGTAAAATAAATAAAATAAAATAAAAAAATTATTTAAATAATGAAAATACACCCAAAATTGCAAACTGTCGTACAATATTTCTTTTGAAAAAAATATAGTCTTATTTAAAATTTACTTTTAATATGGATTTCATATTTATTCTTGTTTAAAAAAGAATGTGGTGCTTGAGACTTTATGACAAAATGTTAAACATCATACTAAGATTGTAACTCCCAAAAAGAGTAGTAAAAATAATGCTTAGCACTTCTCCTTTCATAATCCATCCTAATTCCAACTTAGCAAAACATAGCAAATGTCGCATAACCATAAATATAGTCTCAATTAAGGAAAGTCGCGAATACCACCAAACCCGAGCAACGTCAATATATTGCAAATACCATAAATATAGTCTCAATTATAGTCTCGCTTATAATCCTCACCCTCAATCATCGTCCTCTTCATTCTCTTCCTCTTCTTCATCTTCCTCTTGATCTTCTTCCTCTTCTCTTCTTCATCTTTCTCTTCTCTCATTCTCTTTTTTTTTGTCCTGAAGATTGAATATAATTCAAATGAGGGTTCAAAAATTTCAATATAAGGTTGATTTATATCAACTAAACATATGTGAGGTGCTCACCTGTGCATGCATGAATGTGTTTACTAAGTTTCCGTAATTTAGTTAATTCGTTTCATATTTTCTCAAACTCTTCCTTTGATATACCATCTTCTTGGTTTGAAGTCGGTAGTGAATGTTGACAAGTTTGCCTTGTAGGGGTGGCCCAAACCCCAAACTGTGCACACGTCCAGGCTGTTCTGGGCCCATAACTTTCAAATAAACATCATCTGATGCCCAAGTCATGGTTCCTCCAGACCCCATTTCTATAGAATTTATGTCATGTGTTAAAAGTTCCTCCATCTTAACATGTAATAGATAATAAAAAATACACATTATTCTTCATTTATAAATCCTTTAAAATTAAAAAAGTTATAAATTTGAAAATAAACATACCACTTTCTTCCTCGTGTCATCATTGTAGTGTGTGCCATCCTTTTTCTTATGGGTCTTGACAAACAACTAGGCTCGACTTGGCATTGCCCCTTGATTTTTCTACATCCAACATTTTAGATTAAACACATATATTAAAAATAAAAAACTAACAAATATTCAATAATAAATAAATATTAATTAAATAAATACCATATCATGGGCATATCTTGCTAAACTTTTTTATCCTCCGCTATGAACAACCACCTGCTTCTTACGACACTCCTTGTTTTTATTACATTTTGACTACAACATGCAAAATATTATGAGAATTATAATTAAAATAACTAGTTGGTTGACTTTATAAATCTATAATAGAAATATGCGAATTGTTACCATATATTTTGGATCAAACTAAGATTGGCCAACTCTGCTAGTTGCTCTAAGTCCACCATGTCGGGACTTGCCCTTGCCCCAACTTGTGCTGCAGATGTGTCTTTTTCTTAAGTAATTTTTTCTTCAAGTCATGCTTGTAGTCTTTCCATTTCTTTCCCAAGTCCTTTAGTATCCATTTTTGAATACATCCAATTTGTCATCAGAACTTTAAACTTGCCTTACAGTCAAAATAAATTTACAAGGTGAGTAAGTAGGTTTCTAACAAAATTTTCAAAATATACATATTTAATTAATAATAATGTTTTAATATGAAAAATTATATATACCTTTATAAGACCCCACGCTTCCTCCTTTATGGTTTTAGGTACCGACCTCCAATCTTTGTAAATTATTGGAACCGACTTATTACTTCTCGCTATCAGACCACCAAACCTTACCCCCTTTGAGTCTTGCTTTTGATGGGCTTACCAAGATTATTGAGCTCCATTTCAATTCGCTCCCCTTCTGGAAGATGCCAAATGTCATGAATAGAGTGCAATAGTCTCTTTACTTTTCATTACTATCTGCAAAAATATTTAGTTACATTGTTAGTATTTTGTAAATCTGCAGTCATAGTGAAGCAAATAATAAGTAAGAAAAATAAAAACATACTGACGATGATGAGAAAGCGATCTCCAATGTTAGAACACAAGTCAACATTTTCTGCTTCCGAAGTAGGTGCTATTGGTATAGATGTTCATGGCTTGGTCTCTCTGCTCATCTCCGTATGTGTGATAGTTGGCCTCCCATTTGGCTCGATGTAGAAGGTTGGGTCCCTTGTTGTGAAGATATTGATGGTTCTACAGAAGGTTGGGTCCCTTGCTGTGAAGATATTGATGGTTGGAAAGGATAATCTATAGAAGGTGGTGACTCCACCATCCTACCAACGGAAAAGGATGGCCCATCGATAGATGGTAATGAATGGGCTGCCCTATCAGATTGTGGCTCACTATGGACAGCTTGTAGTCTGTAGATTATCTTCGCAACTGTGGTATGGACATCTTTGCCCTTTTTTTGGACCCATTGTACCTATACAAAAACAAATTTACATATATGCAAATCAATAGAAAAATGACATATTTGGAGCATGATATGAGATAGATTTATGTGATAAGAGATATCATGTTAAATAGTCTAAAATTATATATTTCTTACTCAACACTATTGAGGAGTTTCGATCGTCATTCCATCTATGTCATTTCTCGTCCACACAACATCGTCAATACCAAGTTCAATAGCTTCATGGTTGGAAGTGTTAATACAATATTCGTTGATTAAATATTCATCCTCATCATCGTCAGTCACTTTCTCTTCACCAGTGTCATACATGTCTCTTGGTTTTGTCTTAACAACCACAACCCAATTTGGGCATCTTTCATCTGCCACATAAAATACTTGAGATACTTGGGAAGATAAAACAAACGGATCATCAGTTATCCGACTACCAGTGTGTACTAAATGAGAAAAAATTACAAGAGTAAATCCAAACTCGTCCACCTTGAAACCTCTACCCAAGCAACGTCTGCCTAATCACATTTGAATAACACATATTGGGACCCATCATAATACATAACCTCAATTATGCGTGTTAATTGGCCATACCAAGTAGGGCCATCTTGATCAGTACACACACTAACACCACAATTCTGAGTTTTCTTCCCATTTTCATGATTCCTAGTGCGAAATTTTGTGCCATTAATGACAATTCGCTTAAATTCTTTAGCAATTTGCATGGGAACTTTAGAATGCATTAAAGCTTTATGGCCGAATTCACTTCTTCCATTGTCATCCATTTTCATTACCTAAAGGTTGGATTATTAGCATTGATTAAAATGATGAAAAAAAAGCTACAGAGGCATAATAAAATTGGTCTTGAGTCTAATCCATACATAGTCTTGGAACCAATTACAAAATTGGTCTTCGTGCCTCTTCTGTAATTCTTCATTCGATAAATAGTCTTGAGCCCCCTGGTACTATGACCATCATTTGGACTAGGAGATTCCACTTCTCCATAAGAGACATAAATTTTCTTACATGAAATTCCCCAGAGAAATTGGAATAAATAATTCCCTATTCAAACGTGCATATGTTAATATTGGAAAGTTCCTTTCGAAGGATCAATCCATGTCATCCATATATATATTGAATAAAACCTCGGTGAGAAGAGGTACTAATGGAATTCCTTTTTTTTGAAATATATTTTTTCCTTTTTTGTCCAGGATTGGAAGATCGACGAAGGAAAAGATCAAATCACAAATAGCTTGATCTGAAAGCACAGATAACACTTTTCTTTTTAGAAGAGAGCGAGAAAGAAAAGATAAAGAAGGAGAGAAATCTAAAAGCAAGAGATTTCCAACCTTTCCCTAGCTCACTATCTTGCTGACGAAGTCTGAACGATTCTTCCAAAAGAAATTCGAATGAAAGAAAGGATGCACCAACTAAACTGTTGTGCAGAAGTTCTCTAAGAGCCATCAGAACCAATTTATCTAAGGGTTCCATATAGATACCTAAATAAAGATTTTCGCTAAGCTTCACTGAAGGAGCCAAAATAAGGAACATACCTAATATTGGCAGCAGCGAAAGCATGATCGTCTATCGTCGGGGGCTTCCAGAGTCTTCGGTTCATCCACGCCCCTAAGCTGCCCTTCTGATAAGGGAGAGAAGGAAGCACTTCTTTCTCCTTATTTATTCACCTTCCACTTAGAAGATACCTTTACTCCTCTTATAGAACAGCTTTAGATTGGATAAGGCTGAAGATACGAAGAGTCCCATCTCCTGGGACTCTGTGTAGGTGCTGACCTGGCACCCAAGCCTACATTCACCAATGCGGGAAAGTTCTTCAATAGCGAATCATTTCCTTCCAAAGATACAAGTTTCAGGGGCTTCAAATGATAGCTTCCAACTAACACTGCTCGAGGAATGACTAAAAAACACTTTATATAAAAATTATTTAGTTTATCCTTAGCTCTTTATTTCTTTATAAATCAGCAATTAACTAATACCATATGTATAGGTCGAGGAATGGATGGAAATTGACTAAAAAACTTTCTATAAATAATTAATTCCATAGTTAGCTGTATCTTAATTTTTTTTTAATTTTTCACATATTTCTTTTCATTAATTAGTCATTCCATTTTTCATTCACTCTTTTCCCTTATTGTAAGTTATTAGAAAGTTATTAATGGAAAAAAAAATTAGATATTCTATCTTTAGCTAACACTGCAATTTTATGCCACCAAAAATTTCTTTTTTATGAAATTTTAATCTAAGCGTCATAGAATTTTGATACGTAATTAATATCAGGTCATTCATTTTAAATGCCATTTTATATCAATATTTTATGGCATTTATGGTTTGATTAATGGTATTTATCTAGCTAAAATGCATTCTATATCGCATTTTCAAAGCATTTATATATGGCAAGATCAATATATGATGTGTCACTGTTTAATATAGTTTTTTTATGAAAATTAACCTTGAAAAGCTTTTTCTAAAATTTTAAATATCTGCGGTCATATAAAAGTATCATAAATAATTACCATAGCAACTAATTTGTTTGTTAGATATCATAAATAATTTTATTTTAATAGACGGTTGAGATGGTTTAAAAAAATAAGGAAAGAGCTTCTTACGACGTGTCAGGGAAATTGCACGTGACCACGGCGATGGTCCACCGGGCACCGATTGTAGCCCTAAACTGGAAGATGAACCTGACGGCGGTTCCCTTCTCCTTTCCCAGCCTTTCTTCTTCCACGGTCCATTGTTTTCCATCCCGCTCGCTCCTTAACCCCTCTATCTGTTTCCAACGATGCTCTCCCATGTGGCCAGGATCGCCTACTGCCTCGCTTGGAGGTTTCTGCCGCGGAAACTCGCTTTCGAAGGATCTCATGCCACCGTGAACCCTGCCCTCTCTTCGATCTCGCCCCCCGCCATTCGATTCGAAAGTCTTGACCTTCTCTCATTTTCTTCAGCCAGAGACCTCCGCCCGTCGCTCCGTCTGGTGGATTTCGGGAGCAGGTCGTTTCTTGGACTGGTGATGAAAGTTAACGTGTAATCAGCGGCAATACCGCATATTTGAATCCATGATTTTGTTCTTTGTTCCTTTTTTGTGTGTGGTTCTTCGAGTCGTTTCTTAAAATGTGATTGGTTGAAATTAATCTCTTTCGTACCATCAGGTCCAGCACCACCGATGTATATGCATAATTTTTTCTCTATATTGTGGCTTTAATGTTAGATTCTTGGAATTGAAGTGGATAAATTCGATGGATACAGAGAGATTGAGGAATGGAAATTCGAGTAGAGATTTTCGGGGACATTATTTCTGGCTGAGCAGGTCGTTTCACGGTATTATTGATTTTTTCGATGTTTTTTTATTGTTTCACGGTTAATGGTTTCTTACTATTTTCCCCCTTTTTGTGGAATTAAAATTAGGAACACAGTTCTTGGCTGCCAAAGATTATTGTGATGTAAGCGGAGTGAGCAAGGATGCTAGTGTATGAGATACCAAGAAATTTTTGTTTTGAAAATTTTTTCTTTTTTGATTTTTATTGAAAATGGAGTTTATTATATTATTTATAATTTTTCTATTATGTAGTATAATACAATGTATATTTTTAGTTTATATATTATTATTATGATATAATTTAATTATATTATATCATATTATATTACAAGCTATAGTAATATATATGAATATAATGAGGCAATTTTGAACTTTTGATGCTAAAAAAATTTTTAGTGGGATGAAAAAGAAAAAAACCACTCTCATGGGAAAACTTTTATGATAGAGAATGAAAACAAATATGTGGGCCTCATTTTTTTCATCTTTATTTTCCTTCCAACCAAAATGGCCCCTAAAAGTAAAATGCAAAGTTATGTGTCCATATTTCTGGCTTTCAAGTGCTTCTATCTGCTATTATTTGTAGATTTATGCTTGTTTTCAATTTTTTTCGTACCATCAGGTCCAACCGATGTATATGCATAATTTTTTCTCTATATTGTGGCTTTAATGTTAGATTCTTGGATTGAAGTGGATAAATTCGATGGATACAGAGAGATTGAGGAATGGAAATTCGAGTAGAGATTTTCGGGGACATTATTTCTGGCTGAGCAGGTCGTTTCACGGTATTATTTGATTTTTTTGATGTTTTTTTATTGTTTCCGATTGATGGTATTTAGAGGGTTTGGTTAATGGATTTTCTTACTATTTTTCTCCCTTTTTTGTGGAATTAAAACATTAGGAACACAGTTCTTGGCTGCCAAAGATTATTGTGATGTACGCGGAGTGAGCAAGGATACTAGTGCATCATATATCAAGAAAGCATATGATCGGTATGTTCTCAACACTTTGAACCGGGGACAGTAGTCATCAATTTTTTTTTAGTTTTGCAACAAAAAAATAAATTTGACTATATTTGGTTGACAAGAAATTTTTGTAAAAAAAGAGCTTTGAAAATATTTTTCTTTATTTGATTGAACATAATTTTATGTGAAAAAAGTATCAGTTTGACTATAATACCTCTAAAATAAAGGTTGCATAATATATTATTATAATAATAATATAATAAATTATATTGTATTATACTATATTATATAATTTATCTATTATAATGTAGTATAATACAATGTAATATATTTTTAGTTTATATATTATATATATTATATAATTTAATATAGTATATTATATCATATTATATTATAATGCTATAGTAATATAATATGAATATAATAGAGGCAATTTTGAACTTTTGATGCTAAAAAATTTTTTAGTGGGATGAAAAAAAATAAATACCACTCTCATGGGAAAACTTTTATGATAGAGAATGAAAACAAATATGTGGGCATCATTTTTTTCATCTTTATTTTCCTTCCAACCCCCCTAAAAGTAAAATGCAAAGTTATGTGTCACATAATTCTGGCTTTCAAGTGCTTCTATCTGCTATTTGTTTGTAGATTTGTTTCTTGTTTTCAATTTTTTGTTCTATGTTTTCCTCTTTTTTTGGGCTATCCAGTTTTTTGCTTTCATAGTTGATATGGAAGTATTTTAAGGAAAAATTGTGTCCATACAATCTCAGGTTTGTGTTGTCATGGCACTTTAAGAAATAACGCTTCTGCCATTATCAATTATTTTTTTAATAATTATAGCAACTATTGGCCATTGAAAGGGTTCGTTTTTCATTAAACAACTTTATTATATTGTTGTCTAAGTGAATTTTGTGATAAGATTTTGAATTTAAGAAAATATATAATAATTATATAGACACATGGACACCTATTAGCAAGAATTGAGCTTTGCAACCTGTAAGGACAAATGGGAAATTAAACTTTGGATCCATTCTTGCAAGTTATGGTGAAGGGTGACTTGAGTGACAATTAGGGTTGTACCTTTAGCACGCAAAAATCAGTTTGGCTTTGTACAAAAATCTGAACAAGGTTTGCAATCTTGGTAAGGATCATGTATCGATATCATGCTGGTACAGTGTCATTATGCTTTTTATAAGGTCTACTGGATCAGTTTTGCATATGGCACTCGGTTGGCCTTATGTAAGTATTGGTTTATTAATAATTGAATCTCCAATTGACCTTACAACTAATACCTAATTTATCTCGTTAGTGTGTATGTGCAATCGAAGTGCTAATAGCCTTTAGATGATCTAAGTAGGTTACTAAAAGTCTGACCAGTTAGTCTACTCATTGCTCTCTACAGTAATTAGCCAATACTTTCTAACTCTATTATCTTTTCCTAGTCAATTTTGCTCAAGAATTTCTTTCACGGCACATGATTTATAAAAATTTTAAATTTTTTTAAAAATATTGTACCTTGAGGATAGATCGCCTATAACCTGCACAAAGGGACGAAAGCTAGCCTTAGGGCAGTGTATAATATGCCTCGATCAGGCAAGATTCTCTTTTATTTTTTTAAATCTTATATATATATATATGCCTTATGTTGTGCATTATGTTTGGAAATAGTTCTTCAACATCATCTTCAAAAAAAATCATTTAGAAGGAAAAATGCAAGGTTCTCGCCTTATCTCATACTATTTTTGTTTTTCATTTGCTTATTATTGCATTATTAATATCTTTTATTTTTTATTATTTGTAGGTATTTTTTGGACTATCATTTATTGAAGCAGCCTATGAGCACACAAGAATGGTCACATTTCAAACTACTTTGCTATGCGGTATAATATACTATAAAAAGATATTTCTTCTTATTACCTCATTATTAAATGCCTAAACTATCTTTGGACTATTTTTTACGTAAATGGGACTGTCTTTCCAATTACACCTTTTAGAGTCATGCACAACAACGCCGTCCTTAAGACCTAAATCATCCTTATGCACAATAGTAATGACATTTTTGATTGTGAGCAACTTCTCAACTAGCACAAGTCCGTCTTGCCAATGTGAGTCGCGATTGGTCAAAAAGTGATCAATGGCTTTGTTGCAAGGTTAATGGATGAAGAGCTGGCCCAGATTAAGAAGAAAGATGCCTTCGTTCATGCATACACTGATGAAGTAATTTTTCTTCAAACAACGCATACACCTGACTTCCTCGATCTGCAGCGTGACTTTTTGGGCTTTTGGAGCGATGCCAAATTCAGCAGAGGCATCATCATCGGGGTTGTGGACTCTGGAATTTTACTCACCCATGCTTTTTTTTATGACAAGGGGATGCCGCCACCACCCGCAAAATGGAAGGGGATTTGTGAGTTCGGTAGATGCAATAACAAACTTATTACTGGACGAACATTAATCGGACAAACGAATCACGTAAATGGATCAAATGCGCACCGCAAGCACCACCATATGATATAATCGGACATGGAACGCTTACTGCTAGCATCGCCACAGGTATGTTCGTCAGTGATGCTGATGTTGCCGAGCAAGCCATGGGCACTGCTGCTGGAATGGCTTCCTTTGCTCATGGCAATTTACAAAGTGTGTAGCTAGAAAAATTGTCAATTTGCCGACGTATTTGCTAGGATCGATTGCGCCGTCTACGATGGAGTAGATGTTCTCTCTATCTCTTTTGGTATAGTATCCTCCAAAC
This sequence comes from Calamus simplicifolius, assembly GCA_900491605.1. Lineage (NCBI taxonomy): Eukaryota > Viridiplantae > Streptophyta > Magnoliopsida > Arecales > Arecaceae > Calamus > Calamus simplicifolius. The sequence goes on along the minus strand of UESW01001930.1, from coordinate 311,903 downwards.
CTTTCCACGAGGACCTTATCGTCGCTAGCACCTTTTGTGCCATGGAGACGGGCATTTTTTCAAGCCGTGCAGCCGAAAACAAAGGGCCAACTCCTGGTTCCCTCTCAAATGAAGAGAATCTCTTTACCAGCCTAGCGCCTCCCTCTCCACTTTGGTTCCTCAGGCGAGCCACAAATGCCAAAGCCAAGGTTCACCATCCCAACCCGACGAGTTGCAGACTGCTCTGCTGCCTTTGCTCTTTCCTAGCTTACATGGAGGAGCTAGAGCTGTTGTCTGCCTCTTAGGCTCGTTGAAAAATATTGACGTGATTCGTTTGTCTGATTAACGTTCGTGCACCAATAAGTTTGTTATTGCATCTACCAAACTCACAAATCTCGTTCCATTTTGCGGATGGTGGAGGCATTCCCTTGTCATCAAAAGAAGCGTGGGTGGGTAAAATTTCGGAGTTCACAACACCAATGATGACGCCTCTATCGAATTTGGCATCACTCAAAAAGTTGGAAAGTCACGCTGTAGACCGAGGAAGTCAGGTGTGTGCGTTGTTTGAAGGAAAATTACTTCATCGATTTATGCATGAACGAAAGCATCTTTTTCTTAATCTAGATCAGCTCTTCATCCGTTAACCTTGCAGCAAAGCCATGATTTGACCAATCGAGACTCAAATGGCAAGCACTTGTGCCACTTGAGAACTTGTTCACGATCAAAAATGTCATTACTATTGTGCACAAGAATGACTTAGGTCTTAAGGATGGTGTTGTTGAGACACCTGTATGGCCCTAGCAGTGCAGCGTATGGCAAGATTGCATGCAGGTCGGGCTATGCACATAGGCAGTGCCAGTCTGCAATGCTGCTCGTGTCTACAGAACCTTCGGGGTGGCACAGTGCAGGATACTTTGTAAGTATATTGAGAGGAGACCTTGGCTTCGCTGCGCGTGGCTGGAGCACTCGTAGGCCGGGCTGACTCACGGGATGGCATGATGTTTTTGAGGCATGTGGAGAGGCCCTAGGCTCGTGCTTGGGCACTTAATGTGTGTGACCACATGCGCGGGCCGGTGCTGGGCACTAGGCGTGCAGGGCCACGCGCTGGGATGTGCAGGGGCGTGCGCAGGCCAGCGCTAGGTGCTGGGCGCGCTCGCTCCCATGCATGGGCACATGCAGATGTGCGCGCGCATGCTGTGCTCACGCGCGGGTCATGTGAGCGCGGCACAGGGCCACTTAGCTAGCGGCCAGCCTGGCACATGGCTAAGTCAGGTGACTCGGCTAGCTTGGCACATGGCATCCTGCACATGACCAAGTCGGTGGTCGGGCCAGCCTGGCCAACCTGGCTCTCGCATGCGGGGCAGACGCGGAGCCAGCCTGGCCGGCTTGTGTGGAGGAGATTCCGTGGATGGAGCAGATGCGCTGCTAGCCTGGCAGCCGCATCTGCAATGGGAGCGATCGCGACCGTGCAGGCGGCATGGCCGGTGTGCGCGCCAAGCGGATGGACCAGACAGCCTAGCCGAGAGTTGTTTGGGGCGATGGACTTTGGATAAGGCTTATCCAGACACTATGAGGTGGTGGCTTAGGTCGGCTGGGAGATCCTATATAAGGCTGGGCGGACCCAGGCTATGGCATCCAATTCCAAGTGTGGAAATCATCCGAGTGGAGTTCGGGTGAAGCCAGCAAGCGACCAACGGAGGGCATGTGAGGTTGGCGAGCAGCCGAATCAGTGGAGATCGAGGCGCGTGAAGGTCTGAGTCAGGCGGAGTTAGACGAGGACGGGATGTGGCCGACATGCACAGGCAGTGCACACGAGTGCGAGGCATCCGAGTCAGTTCTTGTTGAGTGAGGTTGGGGCAGGCACTTTGTGTGATCTTTGTTAGGGACAGAGAGGAGTATCTTATAGTCTTCAGGCAACCTCATTATTCCAAATTACTTAGTGAAGAGTTCATTGGTTGGAAAGGCTGTGCTTCCCATATATCGTCGTGTTTGGGTAGGACTTGTGTTTGGGGTTTTTATTTTATTGTTCAGGGGTCTAGGCTGGTTAGGGGAAGGGATCCTCTAACGTCATCACCAGTAGATGCAAGGACCTAATAGCCATAGGGAGCGCTTGCGTGTGCCGATTGAAAGCCCGATGACAAGCTGGTATCAGAGCTCGGTTGAAGCAAGTTCCAAGCACAGATGGCAAGAGTGGTTGGAGACCGTGTGACCCGTTTGGAGAGGATTGTGGGAGATCTAGAAGAAGGATCAACCATGGATTTGGTAGCTATATGCGCGGAGTTGAGCATGCAGTTGATCGAGTTGCATACTTCGCATAATCAGCTATGGAGGCGCACGAGAGGTTGATTCGTGACCTCGAGCATCGAAATCTGCAATAATAATGATTAGATCTGGTCATGGAGGAGAGATTGAAGCTTCAGATCCATGCTATGGAGCAGGAGATGATCCGACTAAGGCAGGAGGCACGGAGTCCAGTCCACATGGTCGGCGCTTCGGCAAAGGAAGCAAAGGTCCGGGAGCCTAAGGCCTTCGGTGGAGTTAGGAGTGCGATGGAGGTGGAGAACTTCATATGGGATATGGAGGTTTACTTTCATGCGGCGAAGATCCCAGCACCCGATCAGGTGGATCAGGCCTCGACATATTTGGAGGATAACGCCAAGCTCTGGTGGAGGACCAGGACGGCCGAGGATGATCGTTCAAGGCATCCTAGAATCAAGAAATGGAAGATCTTCAAGAGGGAACTGAAGGGCCAGTTCCTGCCGAGCAACGCAGGGTGGCTTGCTCGAGAAAATATGAGGAAGCTGAGGTAGACACGGAGCATCCGGGAGTACGTGGCACAATTTAGCAATCTACTTCTTGAGATATCCAACATGTCTGAGGAAGATAAGCTTTTCAACTTCCTTGCCGGCCTACAGGGGTGGGCGCAGGCCGAGCTTCGCAAGAGGGAGGTGAGGGATACTCCCTCAGCCTTCGTAGCAGTAGAGGTGCTGGTGGACTTTCACAGCAGTGTCTAAGGAAGGTGGCGGTAGCGGCCATCACTACCCAGGGAGACAGGGCGTTCGAGAATTCGAAAGAGGAACCAGTAGCGAGGATGGCCCCACTAAAGTCAATCAATACTTTGGCCGCAAGGAAGCAATGCCAAGGTTTGATGTACGTGAGGGCTCAGATCAATGGGAGGACGGTGAGGGCCTTAGTTGATTCCGGAGCGATGCATAATTTTGTGAGCCAAGGAGCGGCGCACAGATTGGGTCTAGGAGCGCTTTCCAAGCCTTACAGGGTGAAGCCTATCAACTCCGAGTAGATGGAGTCTTTGGGCCAAGGAGAGGCCACATTGGAGGTGGGCTCTTGAACTGGGCGCTGCAGCATGACGGTCTTACCGATCGACGACTATGACCTGATACTCGGGATGGACTTCTTCATCAAGAGCAAGGCCATGATCATGCCTCATCGGAGGGGCATCTTGATCCGGACAGGTAGGCGTCCATAGTTTGTTCCAGTGGATGGATGGCGTAGGACAGTGAAGGGTTGGGGCAAGAGAGCGCCCCACCACCAGACTTGAGGTTGCGCAACAACCTCATGCCTAGGCCACACGTGGGAGAGCCTAGGCACAGAGGCCTGCGGTAGGAGGCGGTAGGCGGGATGGCTCGACGAGAGGGTTGTTCAACCGAGGAGTCATCAGGGGGTGCACATGGCAGGTGGCTGCGTTGGGACTCGGGAGACTTTGGCTAGGAGGGCCAAGGTGAGCGACGATGAGGTGCGTTAGGAGGATGCACTGTGTGGTGGCATGGAGCCTTGATGGTCGACGAGGGCGTCGAGATCTCAGCGGGGGGAGGATTGTTACGGCCTTGGCAGTGCGGCGCATGGCGAGGTTGCGCGCAGGCTGGGCTGTGCACATGGACAGTGCCAGTTTGCAATGCTGCTCGTGTCTGCAGAACACCTCAGGTGGCACAGTGTAGGATGCTGCGTAAGTATATTGAGAGGAGACCTTGGCTTTGTTGTGCGTGGCTGGAGCACGCGTAGGACGACCGACTTACGGGATGACATGCTGCCTTTGAGGCATGCAGAGAGGCCCTAGGCTCATGCCTGGGCACTTGATGCGCGTGAGCATGTGCGCGGGCCAGTGCTGGGCACTAGGCGCGCTTGGCCACACGCTGGGATGCGCAGGGGCATGCACGGGCCAGCACCGGGTGTTGGGCGCTAGGCGCTCCCATGCGTGGGCGCATGCAGACGTTTGTGCGCGCTAGGTGCGCGTGGGTCATGTGAGCGCGGCATAGGGCCGCTTAGCCCGCAGCCAGCCTGGCACTTGGCCAGCCTGTTATGTGGCTAAGTCAGGTGACCTGACCAGGGGCGGTGTAGCCCATGTTTTCTGAATAAGTGTTGTAAGTTTCTAACTAGGGTGTCGTAATTTTTATAACTGGGGTATCGTAATATTTTTGAGCCTATATCAAAGATCTTACAAGGATGTCATAATTTTATAACTACGGTATCGTAATTTTACAACTAAGGTGTTGGCCCAGATGACAACCCAAGAGGGGGGGTGAATTGGGTTCTTTAAAAATTTAGCCTTTTAAAATAGTTTGCTTAAGATGAATGAAGGCAATAGCAATGTAAATACAAGTGCAGTGAATAAAACAGAGATAGAGAAAGAGTCAATGTAAGCACGGCAAACACAAAGATTTTATAGTGGTTCGGTGTATCCAACACCTACGTCCACTCCCAAGATTCACTTGGGTCCACACTATAATCTTCCTTGATTACAGCCGAGTTGTTTTACAAGCTCACAACTCAAACTTATTGTTTTCCCGGGCGCACAACGAACCCAGCTGGTTTTCAAGGGCTCACCAGCACAAAAACCCTAACACAAGCTATCCAAGCTTGTACCGAGGTAAGACTACCTCCACTAGTTCAATCCCCCAGATTGAACTAGATACAAACAAATGAAATAATGTTTTTCAATTACAAAGCTCCTTAATGAGCAGATAATCAAATATAAAATAACAAGGTTTAGAAAAGCCTGATTTGTAGATGGTTGGCTTTTGAGCTTTTCTTCTTTTCTTCTTTTCTTCTTCTCCTTGCTGGGTTGAATCAAGCCTCAGCTCCGATTCTTCACAGTTGAAGCAGTTGAGAAGGGTTGAAAAGCAAGAAACGAATCCTCTTTCTCCAAGTTTGGGAAATCCACCAAAACTTTGATTTGAATGCCTTGGATTCCTCTTGAGCTTTTTGGAGTGGAGTGGATTTGAGCTAGAAGGTTTTCCTCTTGAGATTCAGGCTCTCTCTTTTTCGGATTTTTGAAATGGGATTTCTCTATTTCCGAATTTCCTGTTTTTCCGTTTTTCTTCTTCTTTTTTTGAATGATAGTCTTCCCTTTTTATAGATTTCTTTCAAGCCATTTTTGGAAGAAAACTATCCGTTGGAGTGTACCTTGTAACAAAATATATCCGTTAGAAATAAGGTAAAATAGAAATATTACCGTTAGAGCTGATCTGGCAATTTGATTTTTCGTTCCAGGTGGGTTGGAGTCGACTCTAACTTTTCTGGAGTCGGCTCTAACTCGAAGCACTTTAAAACGTTATTTCTGGAGTCGTCTCTGACTTTTCTGGGGTCGACAAGAAACTTTTCTGGAGTCGACTCTAACTTACCCGGAGTCGACTCTAGGTCGGGGCCAGAAAAATCGACGTTCTGTTTCTTCTGTGAGAGTCGGCTCTAACAGTCTCGGAGTCGACTCTAACTTCCGTGCCAGATCCGGAGTCGGCTCTGTGATTCTCGGAGTCGACTCTAATGTCTGCAATCTTACCTAGACATTAGATTCGATCCAGAACACGATGTAACTCCTGATTTTGATCATTCAATAGACTTATAATCTGAAACACTTAATCAAAATCATTAGAGCCTCCATTAGTTATACTCAAATAGTTTTGTTAATCATCAAAATCATCAATTGGGTCAACAATCTCCCCCTTTTTGATGATAACAAAAACTTTGAGTATATGCATTCAAAAATTCATTCGAACTAAAGATTATAGTCATTTTAAAACTTAAAACATTTTTAATGAAGGATTTGATGCCAATATTCAAAGTAAACTTTTAAAATTGTGCATGAGTTCAATATAATCCATCAATTATGAACATTTAAACTAAATGTGCAGAAAATTGCAATTGAGCTTGTTGTTAAGCTCCCCCTGCATTGAATAGCTCCCCCTATATATAAAAATCGAATTTTTGAACTGATTAAAATTTCAAGTCTCTTTCTTTTTGCATAAACAATCATTTCTCCCCTTTCTTTCTTTCTTTTGCATATTCAACCATCTCTCATTAAAATTTCAAGTCTTCTTTTTTTTGCATATTCAACCATCTCTCCCCCTTTTTTGTTATCAGCAATAAGGAGAGTATTAGATAAAGAAAGTTATTAGAGAAAAATTGTAGGTTCAATAAGACATAGGGATTCAAGCAGTCAATATTTGAAAATGTGAAATTGCATTTCATAAGTAAGAAACATTACATTAGTTGATTCATGTACATTCCAAAATGAAATACATTAGATACTCAAAAATTCCTAAATACAAACTATCAAAATCAAAATCAAGGTCAGATATGTTTGAATACAATTTTCTTCAAGTGACCTATGATTTCCATTACATCATCTTTTTGAGATTTCTTAAAATTTTCAAGGCAAGCTTCAATCTGTGAGACTGCAAGGTCAATGTCCTTCTTCAGTTGACCAGTTGCATGAACATAAGATCCCGACCCATCAGCAATGCCTTCCATCCTTTCAAAGATTTTGTGAAGTTCAGCACCAAAGGATTCAACAGAATTGCTTATGGAAAAGGAGATCATGTCCAGTCTCGAATTAAGTTCTTCTTTCAACTGATTAAAGTCTTCTTTTAATTGATTAATCTCATGAGATCTCTGACTATCATATTCAGCAAGCAAAGCTCTCAACTGACCAATCTGTTCATCAGAGAATCTCCCAGAAGCAGCAATAGACTGATGTGGAGGAGAGGGAACAGTACTAGGTCCGGCCTCTGAAGGTCCAGCTGAAGATGGTCCCGCAATAGATGGATCAGGGACTGATGGTCCCACAGTGGATGGTCCAGGGATATCTTCTACTCTGGTCTCTTCTGCTCTATCTCTTTCAGCTCTTTCCTCTCTTCCTCCTTTCATCCATACACCATTCAACTTCTTGAAGCCCATCCGATGAATAGTAGAGATACTATAATAGTCAGTGTGCCTCAATTTTCTTAGGGGTTCATTCTCCATAATAAGCACACCTTGGCTTCTAAAGATTAATGTCAAAATCATACCATATGGCAGTGTAGATCTTTTCTTTGTAGCAGCCTCTGCCATATATCCAATCATCATGCCAGCTAAGTTGACTGGCCTTCCAGTAATTATACAATCCATCAAAAGAATGTCTCGCTCCGAGACGTACTCAAATCTACCAATTTTGGAAATAAAATTCTTCCACAAATGTTATGTAGTAACCTGAGTTCCAGATTTAATTGATTTGCAAGGATTTCCTCAAACTCGGTTACATCCCTCCCTAACATTCTTGTCAATGCTCCACTTCTATCATCATGTTGATATTCCATAATACCGATTGTGGGCATTTCCAACAAATTTCCAAGTATTTCAGCGGTTATTGTAACTCTTGTTCCTCTTACTATACTGATTAAACCGCCTTCTCCTCTACTTAAACCATTGTAAAACTCTCTCACTAAGGCTGGATATGTGGGGATATCTAATGAGCAAATCTTTTCCCACCCCATTTCTTTCAAACATCTTCCTATAGTGAAGCCTTCCGACTCAAAGAAATCAAAATTGACCTTTCTTCCAGTTGTAATAGTCTTACCGGCTAAATGATCAACTTTGGGTGAAGAGGGTGAAGGAGGGGAATCTTCTTGAGTGGCCGAAGAGGAGGATGGCGAGGGTTGCCTCCGAATAGTGCGTCGCCTTGTGGGAACGGACGCTCCACCGACGAAACCGCGCCTCTTAGGTGCCATTGAGAAGATTGGAAAGTTTAATCAAAGGCTTTGAGAAGATTGGGGAAGTTGGAAAGGCTTTGGAGCTTTTGGAGAGGTTTTGGGAGACGGATGGAATGATTTGGGGTCGACTCCGCCTTTTTATTTTTGACCTAGCTCGACTTAGAGTCGACTCCCGAAAACTGGGTGTCGGCTCCGAACCAGAAAGTCTGTCAGCGCTCGAATTAGAGTCGGCTCTACAAAAGCCAGAGTCGGCTCTAATTGCTTAGACAGAACATCAAAAACTAAGGTGTCGACTCCACAAACTGTCAGAGTCGACTCTAACAGTTTCAGAGATAAAAAATCAAGTTTCAAGGATCTGAAACTATTCAAATTAATCATCAAATTCTAGATAAATGTTCCTTAGCAATTGGGGAAACAATGAATCAAGATCTAGATAGATTTCCTTATTGAATATCGAGATTTTTCAAGAAATTGATGAAATCTAGATAGATGTCCTTAAGAGTTTCAGAAAACTATTCCAAAGGATCACAAACTCCTAATTCTCCTCTAAGATAACAAAATCTCTCTTCACTTAAGGGTTTTGTAAATATATCTGCCAGTTGTTCTTCAGTATTCACATAATCAAGACAAATTTCATTATTGGCAACATGTTCTCTTATAAAGTGATATCTTATTTCAATATGCTTTGTTCTTGAGTGTTGAATTGGATTTTTAGTTAGATTTATTGCACTTGTATTATCACATCTTATAGGTGTCTTATCAAGTGTGATACCATAGTCTTCAAGTTGTCTCTTAATCCATAGGATTTGAGCACAGCAACTTCCAGCTGCAACATATTCTGCTTCAGCAGTAGATAATGCAACCGAATTTTGCTTTTTGCTAAACCATGAGATTAAGTTACTTCCTAAAAATTGGCATGCACCACTTGTGCTTTTTCTATCTAACTTACATCCAGCATAATCAGAATCAGAATAAGCAATCAGATTTAATGTTGAGTCTCTAGAATACCATAAACCTACATTTTTTGTTCCACTTAAGTATCTTAGTATTCTTTTAACAGCAATTAAATGTGATTCTTTAGGTTCAGACTGAAATCTAGCACATAAGCAAACAAAACATTATGTCTGGTCTACTTGCAGTTAAGTAAAGTAGGGATCCGATTATACCTCGATAATATTTTTGATCAACCTTCTTACCTTCTTCATCTTTGTCCAGCTTGCATGAAGGACTCATTGGTGTTCCGAGGGGTTTGATTGATTCCATACCAAACTTCTTTAGAATTTCTCTTGTGTACTTTGTTTGGTTGATAAAGATTCCCTCTTTGCTTTGTTTGATTTGGAGTCCAAGGAAGAAATTGAGTTCTCCCATCATGCTCATTTCAAATTCTCCCTGCATTAACTTAGCAAACTCTTGACATAGAAGATTGTTAGTAGCACCAAATACAATGTCATCAACATAAATTTGAACTACAAGTAAATCTTTATCTTTTCTTTTCAAAAACAATGTTTTATCAACATTTCCTCTTGTAAAATCATTTTCAATCAAAAATTTACTTAGTCTATCATACCAAGCTCTAGGTGCTTGTTTCAAACCATATAAAGCTTTGTGCAATTTAAAAACGTGATTTGAAATTCATGATCTTCAAAACCCGGTGGTTGTTCCACAAATACTTCTTCATTTATTAATCCATTTAAAAATGCACTTTTGACATCCATTTGAAATAAATTAATGTTCATGTGACATGCAAATGCTAGTAATAGCCTAATGGCTTCTAATCTAGCTACAGGTGCAAAGGTTTCATCAAAATCAATACCTTCTTCTTGATTATATCCTTTTGCAACTAATCTAGCTTTGTTTCTAATTACTATGCCATTTTCATCTAGTTTATTTCTAAAAACCCATTTTGATCCTATAACAGAATGATCTTTAGGTCTTTCTACTAATGTCCATACATTATTTCTAGTGAATTGGTTTAATTCTTCTTGCATAGCTAGCATCCAATTATTATCTTTTTCAGCTTCTTCAATGGTTTTAGGTTCAATTTGAGAAACAAATGCAAGGTGATTACTAATATTTCTCATAGATGATCTAGTTCTTATTCCTTGAGATGGATCACCTATAATCAATTCCTTGGGATGACTATAAGCGTATCTCCAATCTCTTGGTAGATCTATATCATTATGATTAGTATTAATATCATCAGCATTAGGCGAATCATTATCTTTAACTTCTTGTTCATGATCTGAAGATACATCAATATTAAGTTTTTCAAGATTGTTTTCGAGAATGTTTGTATCTTCCTCATCATCAATCCTTTTGGAACTTGATGCTAAAGATTCATCAAAAATTACATGAATAGATTCTTCAACAATTAGGCTTCCTTTATTGAACACTCTATATGCTTTACTAGTTGTTGAATAACCTAAGAATATTCCTTCATCAGATTTTGCATCAAATTTACCTAAGTTGCTTTTACCATTATTATGAATAAAACATTTACAACCAAATGCATGAAAATATTTAATGTTGGGTTTTCTATCATGCCATAATTCGTAAGGTGTTTTCTTTAAAATAGGTCTTATTAAGGCTCTATTTAGGATGTAACATGCTGTGTTAATAGCTTCCGCCCAAAAGTATTTCGGGAGTTTACTTTCACATAGCATGGTACGGGCCATGTCTTCTAGAGTCCTATTTTTCCTTTCAACTACTCCATTTTGTTGTGGGGTCCTAGGTGCAGAAAAATTATGATTAATACCATTTTCATTGCAAAAACTTTCAAATAAGTGATTTTCAAATTCAGTTCCATGATCACTTCTTAGAGACACTATGGTAGTGTTTTTCTCATTTGTTACTTTCTTGAAGAATTTCATGAATATCGAGAAAGTCTCATCTTTGTGAGCTAAAAATATTACCCAAGTGAATCTAGAGTAATCATCTACTATCACAAGACCATATTTCTTTCCTCCTAGACTTGTGGTTCTAGTTGGTCCAAAAAGGTCCATGTGAAGTAGCTCTAATGGCCTAGAAGTTGAAACAATATTTTTAGATTTAAAAGAACTTCTTGTTTGTTTTCCAAACTGACATGCATCACATATTTTGTTATTTTCAAAATCTAATTTAGGTAGACCTTTTACTAAATCCATTCTAATTAGTTTTGAAATCAGGTGTGTGCTTGCGTGACCTAATCTTCGATGCCACAACCAACCAATCTCATTCATATTAGCATTATTAGCAACTAAGCAATGATTATTAGTAGACAAATTGTCTAAGTCAATCAAGTATACATTGCCATTTCTATTTCCAATAAAAATAATGCTATTATCAATGGAATTAGCTACTGCATATAGAAGATTCAAAAGATACTTTAAAACCTTTGTCACATAATTGACTTATACTAATTAAGTTATGCTTTAAACCATCAACATAAAGTACATTTCAATATATGTGGAGGAGTTATTTGAATGTTACCAAACCCCAAGATTTGGCCTTTGCCATTGTCGCCAAATGTAACAACTCCTCCTCTCTTTTCTTCAAGGGTGATGAATTCTTCTTTGTCACCCGTCATATGTCTTGAGCAGCCACTATCAAGATACCACTTTCTCTTTGATCTCTTGGCCACAAGACATTCCTGCAATGAAATCAGACTTTATGTTTAGGTACCCAAGCTTTCTTGGGTCCTTCATGGTTAGTAGCAACAAATATTGTTCCTTTCGGAACCCATATTTTCTTCCCTTTAACATTTAAGTTTTTATTAGGTTTCAGAATTTTACATTCATAAGATTTATGTCCTTTTTGATTACATTTAAAGCATGTAAAATTACTTTGGCCAGCACGCACAAAAATATTTTTCAGTGATTTTTGTTTTCTTAAAGTGTTATACCCTAATCCGGCTTTGTCAAAAACTGCTTTTTGACTATTTAATAACATGTCTAATTTAGTTGAGCTTAAGGTAAACTTATCAACTATGTTCTTATGTTTTTCAACCTCTTCCTTAGTTTATCATTTTCATTTGAAATTAGTTCTTTTTCTTTTACTAAAATCTCATTTTCAGATTTAAATTTCTCAACTTCATTATTAAGATTTTCCTTTTCTTTAATGAAAGTTAAATTTTCATTTTCAAAATCTTGTATTTCTTTTTCAAAACCTTGAAATCGCTAACAAGTTCATTAAAAGCATCAAAAAGTTCATCAAAAGCAAATTCATCGCAAGGGTTATCGGAACTTACCTCATCGTTGTCGTCCGCCATAAAACATACGTTTGCGACTTCCTTTTGTTCTTCTTCTTCGGAAGAAGATTTCGCTGTCACTCCAAGTCGCCACATAAGCCTTCTTTTTCTTTTTGTAGGCTTTCTTCAGTTTAGGACATTCATTCCTAAAGTGCCCGGGTTTGTTACATCATAGCAAGTCAAGGGGTCTTTCTCTTTTTCTTTGTCCTTGTCCTTGTTCTTATCCTTTTCTCCTTCCCACTTTGCTCCAAATTTCTTCTTGTGGAAGGGTTTCTTTCTCCTCATGAATCTTTTAAACTTTTTGGCTAAGAGAGCAGTCTCTTCATCATCATCATCATCGCTGCTGCTCTCTTCTTCTTTTGCAGCTTTGAGGGCAATCATTTTCTTCTTCTTTGTGTCCTCCTCTACATGCTGCTTCATAGTCAGCTCATGGGTCATAAGAGATCCTAGAAGCTCCTCTAAGGGTAAAGTGTTGAGGTCCTTTGCTTCTTGGATTGCTGTCATTTTTGCTTCCCATGATCTTGGTAATGACCTAAGAATTTTTCGAACAAGTTCAGAGTTAGTATATGTCTTACCAAGACTTTTCAAACCATTTACAATATCTGTAAATCTAGTGTACATGCATGCAATGGTTTCAGATTGTTCCATGCTAAACAATTCATATTTATGAACAAGAATATTAATTTTAGATTCTTTTACTTGGTTGGTACCCTCATGGGTAACCTCTAATCTATCCCAAATCTCCTTTGCGGAATTACATGTGGAGATTCTATTAAATTCATTAGCATCTAAGGAGCAATATAAGACATTCATGGCCTTAGCATTGAGCTGTGCCATTTTCCTATCATTATCATTCCAGTCCCTTTCGGGCTTAGGAACAATAGTGCCATCAATAACATGTGTGGGTGTACTAGGTCCATTAATTATAACACCCCATAGCTCATAATCAGAAGCTTGAATGAATATCCTCATTCTAGCTTTCCAATATGAATAATTTGAACCATTAAACAGTGGAGGTCTATTCGTAGAATGACCTTCAGCAAATGATCCAACTTGTGTTGCCATTTGGATCTTTAGCTCTTGATCGTGTGATCAAAATCTAATGAGCACTAGCTCTGATACCAATTGTTGGCCCAGATGACAACCCAAGAGGGGGGGGGTGAATTGGGTTCTTTAAAAATTAGCCTTTTAAAATAGTTTGCTTAAGATGAATGAAGGCAATAGCAATGTAAATACAAGTGCAGTGAATAAAAGAGATAGAGATAGAGTCAATGTAAGCACGGCAAACACAAAGATTTATAGTGGTTCGGTGTATCCAACACCTACGTCCACTCCCAAGATTCACTTGGGTCCACACTATAATCTTCCTTGATTACAGCCGAGTTGTTTTACAAGCTCACAACTCAAACTTGTTGTTTTCCCGGGCGCACAACGAACCCAGCTGGTTTTCAAGGGCTCACCAGCACAAAAACCCTAACACAAGCTTTACCAAGCTTGTACCGAGGTAAGACTACCTCCACTAGTTCAATCCCCCAGATTGAACTAGATACAAACAAATGAAATATATTTTTCAATTACAAAGCTCCTTAATGAGCAGATAATCAAATATAAGAATAACAAGGTTTAGAAAAGCCTGATTTGTAGATGGTTGGCTTTTGAGCTTTTCTTCTTTTCTTCTTTTTTCTTCTCCTTGCTGGGTTGAATCAAGCCTCAGCTCCGATTCTTCACAGTTGAAGCAGTTGAGAAGGGTTGAAAAGCAAGAAACGAATCCTCTTTCTCCAAGTTGGGAAATCCACCAAAACTTTGATTTGAATGCCTTGGATTCCTCTTGAGCTTTTTGGAGTGGAGTGGATTTGAGCTAGAAGGTTTTCCTCTTGAGATTCAGGCTCTCTCTTTTTCGGATTTTTGAAATGGGATTTCTCTATTTGAATTTCCTCTTTTTTTCGTTTTTCTTCTTCTTCTTTTGAATGATAGTCTTCCCTTTTTATAGATTTCTTTCAAGCCATTTTTGGAAGAAAACTATCCGTTGGAGTGTACCTTGTAACAAAATATATCCGTTAGAAATAAGGTAAAATAGAAATATTACCGTTAGAGCTGATCTGGCAATTTGATTTTTCGTTCCAGGTGGGTTGGAGTCGACTCTAACTTTTCTGGAGTCGGCTCTAACTCGAAGCACTTTAAAACGTTATTTCTGGAGTCGTCTCTGACTTTTCTGGGGTCGACAAGAAACTTTTCTGGAGTCGACTCTAACTTACCCGGAGTCGACTCTAGGTCGGGGCCAGAAAAATCGACGTTCTGTTTCTTCTGTGAGAGTCGGCTCTAACAGTCTCGGAGTCGACTCTAACTTCCGTGCCAGATCCGGAGTCGGCTCTGTGATTCTCGGAGTCGACTCTAATGTCTGCAATCTTACCTAGACATTAGATTCGATCCAGAACACGATGTAACTCCTGATTTTGATCATTCAATAGACTTATAATCTGAAACACTTAATCAAAATCATTAGAGCCTCAATTAGTTATACTCAAATAGTTTTGTTATTCATCAAAATCATCAATTGGGTCAACATAAGGTATCATAATTTTTTTTTTACCAATATCAAAAGTCTATCCTGGGATGTCGTAAGCTTTGCCTTAATAATTTCTAAATGAGTATTGTAATTTTATAACTATAGTGTTATAATTTTACAACTGGAGTGTTATAATTTTTTTTGGCCGATATCATATTCTTCCTACAATGTCGTAAAGCTATCTTAATATTTTATACCTAAGGTACCATTATTTTATAACTAAGGTGTTATAATTTTACAACTAGGGTGTCGTAATATTTTTTCTGAAGAAGAAGAAATGACATCCGCATGTCTTTGGAATAAGCAAAAATGTCATTTTTCATGCATAAGAGACTGCAGAAGCGACGGGATCATTATAATGAATTCATAAGTAATACGCTATCTCTACTATGCTGTCCCATTGCGTTAAGTCACGTAGGATTCATATGGACCAATAAGGAGGAACGATGTAGTTCACGTAGGATTTGCTGCACCGAAGGCAGTGTACAAAGAACCCCCCCCCCCCCCCCCCCCCCCACACACACACACCACCTAAGACTTCAAGAAGCCTGTTGGACCTCATGAACCGCCAGTGCTTGTAATCTTGCAGTGTGGTCTTTAGTTCACCAATATGGCAGAACACCATATTTGAACAATGATGGGAAGTTACTAAGCAAAGAAGACACAAGGAGCCACTAATTGTTCTATCCCATATGCTACTTTCCTTATTTTGTTTTCTAGTGAAGATTTTAAGGAATAATTAGAGATTTAATCTAATTGTTATTCAATTAGCTTGCCTTTTAAATAACCTTGAATGGCCCAACTCAGAGATATATGCAATGACCAACTCTCAATTTTTAAAATTATGGTTTCAGTATGCTGGCAGCTAGGGGATTGCATTGCTATTAAGGAAAAATTACAAGCTTAGGTGGATAAGTAGATAAACTGTATGCAAACTAATAGTAGATAAGGCTGAAAATTTATAGACATTTTATATACTTGACATGTTATAAGCATTTTGCCTAAGCAAATTTATGATTCCAACCAGTAACCAAAGCTATCCAAGGTGATACAATATAGCACATATCATAATGTTGTAAACACTAAAACAAAAGTATGATGAATGACATATTATCAACATCTAAAGCAATTTACGTATTGGAAGTATGGTAGGAAAGGGTTGAAAAAGAAAGGTTCATGATACAAGAGTTATAAGGAGGCCAAAAACATGAAATGCCTTGAAGTAAAGAATAATGAATGCTTCAGATGAATAGTATGCTATACTAATACATACCATCTTGTACCAAACATATCATATCAATATCGTACTACCTCTTGTCACCGGGCTTTCAATCGGTACATGCAAGCGCTCCCTATGGCCACTAGGTCCTTGCGTCTACTAGTGATGGCATTAGAAGGTCCCTCTCAGCCTAAACACCACACAATAAAATAAAAACCCCAAGCCAAGTCCCTACACAAGATATACGGGAAGCAAAGCCTTACCAACCAAAGAACTTTCCACTAACTTTGGATACAATGAAATTGCCCAAAGGCCATACACACTCCTCGCTGTCCCTTACATAGATTACTCAAAGTGCTCGCCCCAACCTCACTCGACAAGAACTGACCTTGAATGCCTCGCACCCATGCGCGCACCACTTGTGCGTACTAGCCACGTCCTGCCAACACCTAAGCCCGCTTGGCTTAGACCTCCGCACGGCCTTGATCTTCGCTGATCAAGCTGTTCACCAACCTCGCGCACCTCCACTGGTCATTGTGTTGGTCTCGTGGATGCTCGGATGATCCAAGAGGAGGGACTCTATATTGATGCATACCAAGTATTGATATATTGAACTAACCCATGTTTCAGGTATACCGACTTGATACCAATATTGTACCAATATAAAATCTAGTACAAAGACAATGAATCTTATTATGAACCATGCATAGATAGGTTATAAGGAAATTTTTTGATGTTGACATGATTTTTTTTTTTACTTTTCATTTTAAATAAACTGCAAGCAGATTTTAAAGATGGAAAATAAAAAGTGGCATAAGGACTACAAGCTATTTGGAAAAAGTTCGAGGTCTAGATGAGAGAGGGGGTTAAATATAACTTTTATTTAAGATACTTAAATAAGAATTAAACAGCTTAGATTCAAACAAAGGCCGGTAAAGAAACTTTATATATTTCTTTAATATATTTTTAAAATATAAAGGTTATATTTTAGTGTACGTAACCCATCAAGTTGTAGGCTTTTCATAATAGGACAACTTACATATTAAAGTGAGGTCTCTCAATTTAATGCCAAGAAGATCATTTTATATAGTTCTATAAAGAATGCAAACACTTTCTATGAAATAGACTAATCTAACCTCATCATTAAGCATCAATTTGATGCAATATCAATATTTAAAATGCGATGAGAACTCTGATATTGGAATTGGGACGAAGGAGGAGGAGCAGTGTTTTGAAAACCGGATCGAATCGGCCGATCCAATCGGTCCAACCGAGAACCAATCATTGGTTCAGTCCGATTTTATTATTAAAGTTGACTTTTATATGACTCGATAAAAATCCAAAAAATCCATTGAACCGGTCGGGTTTCAACTGGCCAACCTGGCTTTTAGATTTTTTTAATTTTTCATTTGAATTATATTTATATTTTATTATTTTATATATTAAATTAAAATTTAATTATAATATTATCCGATCTGATCAAATCGGTTCATCCGGTCGAATCGATTGATCTGCGACCCAAATGTTAAGCCATTCATTGTCCGATCCAATTTTCAAAACATTGGGAGGAGTCATGGTGTTTCGATGGGGAGGATAAAGGTTTGGTACGAGTAGCAAGGACATGGCCACCGACATTGGCCCGAGTGATGAAATAATTAATATTATATTATAGATATAATATTAAATTATATCATATTAAACTATTTAGGTCTGGCTCCTTCATCCAACCCATGCTGTCCACCCTATCACTTATTCACTTTTCACAGGCATAAGCCCCAGCTTAGGCCCGTGATAATAAGTGATGGAGGGCCAAAAATCAAACTTAAGTTTTGTCCTTTAAAATTTAGGAATTACGTCGACCAAAAATGCTAGCATGGTAGAAATCGACCATGAGATGGATGAAATTGATGAAGCGAAATTATGAATAATTTGATTAGAGAAAAATCATCCTTTTCACTTTAAAATTCAAAAAAATTTAAACTAATAAATTATTTATAGGATAGATAATTTTTAAAATATTTTATTATTAAAGACTGTTTAGCATGGGAGGATCCAAATTTCATGATATTCTTGATTCCTCATAATCAAAAACTTTTGAGAATAAATATTAACACTCCTTTCCTATTTTATTGACAAAATTAAGTGAAAATGAGATTTTTAAAAATAATTTATAATACTTCAAATATGAAAATTTTAGATGTTGACTAATTTATTCATATATTTACATAAAAAGGTTTACTCTACATAGGCATTTCAAAGTGCTATTGGTAAGCCATCAGCCGACTTCACTTTAAATTTCCAAAAAAAATAAATTAAAAAATTATTTGTGAGTTTGTTTTTTTTTTTGGGTGAATACTAACGTGAAGTAGTAACCGTTATTGTTGGAATTCAATTGAAAAATATATCATCGTATATATGTGCAGCAGAAACATGCGAATTGTTTAACATGCATAATTTATTATTATTATATTAAAAAGAAAAAAATTATAATATATTTTTTAAAAACATAAAACATACTGATATGTTATGGTCTCGAAGGAGCAGAATACCCTGCAACCGGATTCGAAGCAATGAAGAAAGAATTCCATACATCAAGGTACATCACAAAACACTATAAGAAAATACTGAAATAGCGACGCAAATTTAGCGACGCAATTATGCGTCGCTAAATTGCGACCACTTTGCGACGCCTCCGTGACAATAAACATTGCGACGCAATTAGCGACGCATTAGCGACTCAATAAATCAGAAAATAAAAAAAAAATTATTTAGCGACGCAAATAATGCATCATAATATTTTTAAATTAACTTTTTATAAAATATAAATATGGAAAAAAATATTGCGATGCAACTCAGTGCGTCGCAATGTTTTTAAAATGAATTAAATATGTTAAATAGCGAGCATTAGCGACTCAATAAACCAAAAAATTAGAAAAATTATTTTAATTAGCGATGCACCAATTGCATCGCAAATAATTTAATAAAATTAATTTTTATAAAATATAAATATTATAAAATATTGCAATACAACTCATGCATCGCAATGTTTTTAAAAAATTAAATATATTAAATAGCGATGCATTAGCGATGCAATAAACCAGAAAATTAGAAAAATTATTTTTAATTTAGCGATGCAATAACTGCATCGCAATTATTTTAAATAAAATTAATTTTTATAAAGTATAAATATGAGAAAAATAATTGCGACGCAACACACTGCATCGCAATGTTTTTAAAAAATTTAATTATTTAAATAGCAACATTAGCGATGCAATAAACTAGAAAATTAGAAAAATAATTTTTAATTTAGCGATGCAATATATGCATCACAATTATTTTAAATAAAATGAATTTTTATAAAATATAATTATAAGAAAAAAATATTGCGATGTAATTCAGTGCATCATAATATTTTTAAAAATTAATTATGTTAAATAGCGACGCATTAGCGACGCAATAAATCAGAAAATTAGGAAAATTATGTTTTAATTTAGCTATGCACTTGTTGTGTCGTAATTATTTTAATAAAATTAATTTTTATATATTTAATTATCATATTAAAAAATTATGATGCAACCCTTTGCGTCGCAATATTTTTAAAAAATTAATTATGTTAAATAGCGATCGGTCCGAGATCGGTCGTGGCCGATCGGGATCAGGGCCTGGATCGATCGCAACCGTCGGATCATCGGCGATCGGACCGATCGCCATGGTCCAAGATCGGTGTGGCCGATCGGGATCAGGGCTTAGATCGATCACAACCATCGGATCATCAGCGATCGGACCGATCGCCACGGTCTGAGATTGGTCATGGCCGATCGGGATCAGGGCTTGGATCGATCGCCATTGTCGGATCGTCAGCGATCTCAGATCGATCGCAATAGTCCAGGATCGGTCGTGGCCAATCGGGATCAGGGCTTGGATCGATCGCAACCATCGGATCGTCGCCGATCGGACCGATCACTACGGTCCAAGATCGGTCGTGGTCAATCGCGATCACGGCTTCGATCGATCGCAGCCGTCGGATCATCATTGATCTCGGACGGCTTGCAACGGTCCGAGATCGGTCGTGGCCGATCGGGATCATGGCTTGGATCGATCGCAACCGTCGGATCGTCACCTATCGGATCGATCGCGATGGTCCAAGATCGTTCATCACCGAACAGGATCGATCAGGGCTTGGATCGATGGCAATCGTCAGATCGACATTGATCGGTCTGATCGCCACTGTCCAAGATCGGTCGTGGATGATCAGGATCAGGGCTTGGATCGATCGCAACCGTCGGATCATCGCCGATTGGACCGATCGCCATGGTTTGGGATCGATCATGGACGATCGGGATCAGGGCTTGATCGATCGCAACTATCGGATCGTCGTGATCTCGGACCGATTGCAACGGTTCGGGATTAGTCATGGCCGATCAGGATCAGGGCTTGGATCGATCACAATCGTCGGATCGTCGGTGATCGGACCGATCGCCACTGTTCGAGATTGATCGTGGCCGATCGGGATCAGGGCTTGGATCGATCGCAACCATCGGATCGTCGGTGATCGGACCGATCGCCACTGTCCAAGATCGATCATGGCCGATTGGGATCAGGGATTGGATCGATCGCAACCATCGGATCATCCGCGATCTCGGACCGATCGCAACGGTCTGGGATCGGTCATGGCCGATCGGGATCACGGCTTGGATCAATTGCAACCATCGGATCATCGCCTATCAGATCGATCGCGATGGTTTGAGATCATTCATCGCTGACCGAGATCGATCAGGGCTTGGATCGATCGCAACCGTCGGATCATCCGCGATCTCGGACCGATCGTAATGGTCAGGGATCGGTCGTGGCTGATCGAGATCAGGCTTGGATCGATCGCAATCGTCGGATCATCGGCGATCAGACCGATCACCACGGTCTGAGATCGGTCGTGGTCGATCGGGATCAGGGCTTGGATCGATCGCAACCGTCGGATCATCGGCGATCGGACCGATCACCACGGTCCGAGATTGGTCGTGGTCGATCGGGATCAGGGCTTGGATCGATTGCAACCGTCGGATCGTCGGCGATCTTGAACCGATCACAACGGTCCAGGATTGGTTATGGCCGATCGAGATCGGGCTTGGATCGATCGCAACCGTCGGATCATCGCTGATCGAACCGATCGCCACGGTCCGAGATCGGTCATGGCCGATCGGGATTACGGCTTCGATCGATCGCAACCGTTGGATCGTCGCCGATCTCGGATGGATTGCAATGGTCCGAGATCGGTCGTGGCCGATCAGGATCATGGCTTGGATCGATCGCAACCGTCGGATCGTCCGCGATCTTGGACCGATCGCAACGGCCAAGGATCGGTCGTGGCCGATTAGGATCAGGGCTTGGATCGATCACAACCGTCGATCGTCGCCAATCAGACCAATCGCCATGGTCTAAGATCGGTCGTGGCCGATCGGGATCAGGGCTTGGATCGATCGTAACTGTCGGATCATCAGCGATCTCGGACTGATCGCAACGGTCTGGGATCGATCATGGCCGATCGGGATCAGGGATTGGATCGATTGCAACCATCGGATCGTCGCCGATCGAACCGATCGCCACGGTCTGAGATCGGTCATGGCCGATCGGGATCATGGCTTTGGTCGATCACAACCGTCGGATCGTCGCCGATCTCGGATGGATTGCAACGGTCCGAGATCGGTCGTGGCCGATCAGGATCACAGCTTGGATCGATCGCAACCGTCGGATCGTCCGTAATCTTGGACCGATCACAACGATCCGAGATCGCTCGTGGATGATCAAGATCAAGGCTTGGATCGATCACAACCGTCGGATCTTGGCGATCGGACCGATCGCCATGATCCGAGATCGATCGTGGCCGATCGAGATCAGGGCTTGGATCGATCGCAACCATCGGATCGTCGCCGATCGGACTGATCGCCACGGTCCGAGATCGGTCGTGGCCGATCGGGATCAGGATTGGATCGATTGCAACCATCGGATCGTCACCGATTGGACCGATCGCCACGGTTCGAGATCGGTCGTTGCTGATCGGGATCAGGTCTTGGATCGATCACAACCGTCGGATCGTCAGCGATCGGATCAATCACCACTATCCGAGATCAGTCGTGGCCGATTGGGATCAGGGATTGGATCGATCGCAACCATCGGATCGTCCGCGATCTTGGACCGATTGCAACAGTCTGGGATCGGTCGTGGCCTATCGGGATCACGGCTTGGATCGATTACAACCGTCGGATTATCGCCTATCGGATCGATCGTGATGGTCCAAGATCGTTCATCGTCGATCGGGATCGATTAGGGCTTGGATCGATCGCAACCATCGGATCATCGCCGATTGGATCGATCGCAACCGTCGGATCGTTCGCGATCTCGGACCGATTGCCATGGTTCGAGATTGGTCGTGGCTGATCGGATCAGGGCATGGATCGATCGCAACCGTCGGATCGTCAGCGATCTCAGACCGATCGCAACGGTCCGGGATCGATCATGGCTGATCGGGATCGGGCTTGGATCGATCGCAACCGTCGGATCATCGCCGATTGGACAGATTGCCATGGTCCGAGATCGATCGTGGCCGATCGGGATCACGGCTTTGATCGATCGCAACCGTCGGATAAAACTATTTTTAATATTGCGATGCATTTATTGCATCGCAATGTTTTTAAGAAAAATAATAGTAATAAAAAAAGTAAAAAAATATTGCGACGCAATATGTGCGTCGCAATTATTTTTAGAAATATAGTTTTTATTAGTTATAATTATTAAAAAAATATTGCGACGCATTAGCGATGCATTTCCTAAAAAATAATTTTTCTGAAGAAAACAATTTTTAATATTGCGACGCATGTATTGCGTCGCAATATTTTTTAGAAAAATAAATGTAATTAAAAAATTTTAAAAAAAACATTGACGCATTATTTGCGTCGCAATTATTTTTAGAAAATATAAATTTTATCAGTTATAAATATTAAAAAACATTACGACGCATTAGCGATGCAATTTTTTAGAAATATAAATTTTATCAGTTATATATATTTAAAAAATATTGCGACGCATTTGTGATGCAATTTCCTAGAAAATAAAAATAATTTTACCATAGAAAATAATTTTTAATATTCTAACGCATTTATTGCGTCGCAATGTTTTTAAGAAAAATAAATGTAATAAAAAAAATTAAAAAAATATTGCGATGCAATATATGCATCGCAATGATTTTTAGAAAATATAATTTTATCAGTTATAAATTATTGCGACGTATTTGCGACACAATTTCCTAGAAAATAAAAATATTTTTCCTAGAGAAAATAATTTTTAATATTGCGACGCACTTGTTGCGTCGCAATGTTTTTAAGAAAAATAAATGTAATAAAAATTTTTAAAAAAATTACGTCGCAATATATGCATCGCAATTATTTTCAAAAAATATAATTTTTTATAATATTTAAAATATTGCGATGCATTGCGACGTAAATTTTTAGAAAATAAAAATATTTTCCAAGAGAAAACAATTTTTAATATTGTGATGCATTTATTGCGTCGCAATGTTTTTAGGAAAAATAAATGTAATAAAAAAATTTTAAAAAAATATTGTGACGTAATAAATGCGTCGCAATTATTTTTAGAAAATATAATTTTTATCAGTTATTAATATTTAAAAAATATTGCGATGCATTTGCGACGCAATTTCCTAGAAACTAAAAATTATTTTCCCGTCGGACATTGGCGCCAAGTTAGCGACTCATTAGCGACGCATTAGTTGCGTTGCTAAGTTTTGCATAAAAAAATAAAATAGCCAAAGTAGCGATAGATTAGCGACGCATTGTTGCCTCGCTAATCCATAATAATAATAAAAAATAGCGAGTGATTAGCGACGCATATATTGCGTCGCTAATCACCACTATTTAAGGCTTGGTCGGGCCGGCCCCCCTCGCTTCCCTTCTCTTCTTCTTCATATTCCTACCCTAGCCGCCACCGTCCGTCCGCTCCTCCGGCTGCCCCCATCCTCTCCCCGGCGGAAGCTCCCCCCACTCCGGCAGCGTCCCCTTGCGACCGAGGTAAGCCCATCCTCTTATTTTTTTTTTTAAAAATAGGGTCCGGCCACGGCTACGATCGTGGCCGTCTTCTCCGGCCCCGACCGGTGCCGTGCCGGCCATGGCCTGGTGGCCAGGCCACCAAAAAAAAATTATTGTTTGGGGGGGGGGGTTTCCCCACCCCCCCTTCGTCTTCTCCGGCCACGACCACGGCCGTGGCCGTCATCTCCGGCCACGGCTGCTGCCGTGGCCTGGCCAGGCCACCAAAAATAAAATTTACTATTTGGGGGGGTTTTCCCCACCCCCCTTCGTCTTCTCCGGCCATGGCCATCTTCTCTGGCCACGGCCGCTGCCGTGGCCGGCCGTGGCCTGGCCACGGTGGCCAGGCCACCAAAAAAAAAAATTGACAGTTGGGGGGGGGGGGTTTTACCCCCCCCCCCCCTTCGTCTTCTACGGCCACGGCCGTGGCCGTCTTCTCCAGCCACGGCCGCTACCATGGCCGGCCGTGACCTGGCCACGGTGGCCAGGCCACCAAAAAAAAATATTAATGGGGGGGTTCCCAACCCCCCCCCCGTTTGTCTTCTCCGGCCACGGTGGCCAGACAAAAAAAAATAAATAAATAAAAAGGTAACACTAGGGGGCTTTTCCCCCACCCCCGGCCCCTAAAATTAAAAAAAAAACTAACACTCATAAAAAAATTAACAAAAAAATTAGATTCTATCATATTTTATTATTTTTAAAAATATTTTCAAATAATTTGATGATAAATATAAAAAATATAAAATATTTTTAAAACACGGGCAACTTAATTTTTTTAAAAAAAAGTAACAGCTAGGGGGGTTTTCCCAACCCCCCGGCCCCTTCAAAAAAATTTTTTTAACACTCATGGAAAAAAATTTAACTAAAAATTTAGATTCTATTATATTTTATTGTTATTAAAAATATTTTCAAATAATTTGATGATAAATATTAAAAAAATGTGACCACTAATCTAATTTTTTATTAGATTAGTTATAAATTAATTAATTTATGCCATTAGTCGGAGCTCTTTGGATAGACTGATTGTTATGTCTTGATTATGCAATAATATTTGTAATGCTAGATAGAAAGTTTTGTTGTATTATTAAATTTGCAGAATGTTAATGCAATAATTAATTTAAGCAGAATGTTTATGCAATAATATTTGTGCATTTGTAGTTATTTACAATTGTTATGTCTTGATTATTTACATTCTGCTTCAAATTGAATGATGCATTAAATTATGTAATGCTAGATAGAAAGTCTTATTGTATTATTATTTAATTTGCAGCAACAAATTAGTAGTTTCAATGATTTATATTTTAGTCTTCACAAACATTTATATTCGACACAATAATCTTAAGAAGTCAGTGACTATATATAGAACACTATTCCTATATATGTATAATTGACAAGAAGTTAAGAATAACAAGCATAAGTTCGATTGTCTTCGGATTTCCATATTATTAATCACAGCACTATAACCTTTAGACCCGTTTGAGAATTTGTAAGCCTTAGTCTTGCAAATTCTCAAATTGTCCTGGTGGACAGTTTGAGAATATTTTTTGCGATATGTTAGTCTGCTATTAATCATCGTTGGGTGAGATTGCGGTTTGTATTTGCTCATACGTTCTCCTAGTGTGGCATATATGCCACACATTTAGGAGAACATATGGGGAAATGCTGCCGAAATTTCAACGTAACCGATCGATGATAATTAATAGCAGAATAACATATCACAAAAAATATTCTTGAATGGGATAGGGCCTTACCTTTTAGACATGGAGTGAAGGTAGAATTAATTTAGGACACTTGAATGCTTGTGAAGTCTCATGATTAAACGGACCGCCTTGCGGCCCGACCCGAACTCAAGCCCTAGCATTAGCCTGGCATGAACCTGTGCCTCGGTCCTTGCTAGCACGCCAAGGATCGTAGCCATGGCCGGGCCTTACAGGGTAGGGACCTTAGTTGTCTAAAAAAATTGGTTCAGTTATAAATTATTTAAATGGTTGTTATTAACCTAAGTTGTGTAAAAGAAATAATTTAGTTATATATTTAGTAATGCTAATATAGTTTTATAATGTGGTTTCCTTTAATGGTTTACCAGAAATTGTATAAGTCGGTCAAAAATGAGCGGGGCTCGCTCGTGGATGTATGCAAGGATAAAAGATGGCTTGCTTAATCCAGATTTTCTGAATGGATTGGAAGAATTTATCGCATTTGCATGTAGCCAACCTGAATGGATGGATGGGCCTAGGATTAGGTGCCCATGCAACTCACAGGTGTCAGAATAAAGCCTACAGAGATGTGAAACTGTTAAGGTGCATTTGTGTAAAAAGGGGTTTGTTCCTGATTACGATGTTTGGTACTGTCATGGTGAACCAGAGGAAATTCCAGCAGTTGTTACAAGCCAACAAGTGTCAATTCCCGTTGATGAACCATTTGTGAATTTAAACACATATGAAGAAATGGTGATGAATGCATCGGGTAATGAATTCAATCAGAATACATTTATGGAAGAACCAAATCCAGATGCACAACAATTTTATGATATGTTGCGTGCTGCAAATCAAGAATTGTATCCTGGTTGTGAGGGTCATTCCCAGTTGTCTACGGCTGCTCGGTTGTTGAATATTAAGGCAGAACATCGATTATCAGAAAAGGCATTCAATTCTGTAGCTGGTTAATCAAGGAAATTTTGCCAAATGATAATGTTGTAGCAGACAGTTTTTACTCAACAAAAGTTGTTGCGTGGGCTTGGGCTCCCGGTTAATAAGATCGATTGTTGCTTGAACAATTGTATGATATTTGGGGTGAAGACTCAGAGCTGAGATGGTGTAAGATTTGTGGGCAATCGAGGTACAAAAACGGCGAAGGGGGAGCTAGTACAAGTAGGAGGAAAAGTGTGCCTTACAAGAGGATGCATTACTTTCCTCTTACTCCACGCCTGCAGAGATTATATAGATCTGAGGCTACAGCTGCTGATATGAGATGGCATGCCGAACATGAATCTAAAGAGGATGAAATGCGGCATCCATCAGATTCAAAAGCTTGGAAGCATTTCAATGAAAATCATCCTGATTTCGCTGAAGATATAAGGAATGTGAGATTAGGTCTTTGTACCGATGGCTTCCAACCATTTGGTCAAGCGGGGCAACAGTATTCATGTTGGCCTGTGATACTGACTGTATATAACCTTCCTCCATGGAAGTGCATGAAAGACTGCAATGTTTTTGACAGTTTTGGTTCCAGGACCATCAAATCCAAAGGAAAAGATTGATGTCTTTCTGCAACCGTTGGTGGCCGAATTGAAAATGTTGTGGGAAACAGGAGTCGTAGCCTACGACATTTCTATGAAACAAATTTCATCATGAGAGCTGCTTTGATGTGGACAATAAGTGACTTCCGGCATATGCAATGTTGTCTGGTTGGAGCACTGCTGGACGTCTGGCATGCCCTCATTGCATGTATGATTCGGATGCATTTACATTGCAGAAGAGTGGTAAGCAGTCATGGTTTGATAATCATAGGAAGTTCTTGCCCCCAAATCATCCTTACAGGCGTAACTTGATCGCCTTCCGGAAGAACAAAGCAGTCACAAAATTCGCCGAACCGGTTAGGTCCGGCACGGATATATTTGATACTATAGAGCATTTGGGGTTGAGGTATGCTTGGGAACCAGATGCAGATAGAATAAATGGCCGTATATGTAAAGAACATAACTGGAAGAAGCGAAGTATATTTTGGGATTTGCCTTATTGGAGCACAAATCTCATCCGGCACAACTTGGATGTTATGCATATCGAGAAAAAAATTTTTGATAACATATTTAACACGGTGCTAAACATCCCGGGAAAAACAAAAGACACTGCAAAGTCAAGAGAAGAACTTAATCAGTATTGCAGAAGAGGTGATTTGAGAAGGAGTGCCGACGGGACCTATCCTAAAGCCTGTTACACTCTTGACAGAAATTCACGAGAAGTTTTATGTAACTGGCTTAGAGGGTTAAAATTTCCAGATGGTTATGCCTCAAATATCGGTAGGTGTGTGGACATGCATAAGCTCAAGTTGTTCGGCATGAAGAGTCACGACTGCATGTTTTCATGCAACGGTTATTGCCTATAGCTTTTCGTGAGTTGCTTCCGCAACATGTCTGGAAGGCATTGACGAGCTCAGCTTGTTCTTCAAGGAGTTATCTGCCGCAGTCATTACTTCTGCATCCATGGCAAGGCTTGAGGAGGAAATTCCAATTATTTTATGCAAGCTGGAGCGAATATTTCCTCCAGTTTTTTTGACTCAATGGAGCATTTACCGGTTCACTTGCCATACGAAGCGAGCATAGCTGGTCCCGTGCAGTATCGCTGGATGTATCCTTTCGAGAGGTAAATATATACATCATTAAGATATGTTGACATTTCAAATATTATTTCATTGCGAAAAATTGGTTAATTTTTTGTTCAACTTTACATATAGGTATCTTAAGAAGTTAAAAAATAATGTGCGTAATAAGGCAAGGGTTGAAGGTTCTATATGCAATGCACACTTGGTCGAAGAAGTTTCAGCTTTTGCCTCGCATTACTTTGAGGGTCACGTCCACACGAGGAGCCGAAATCTTGGTCGTAACGATGACGTATGTGTGGACGAAGGAGAACCTAATGACGGTAGAATATCAATTTTTAAAGGTATCGGCCGTTCATTTGGGGGCAGAAGTCAAGAAATCTTAGCGATATGGAGTATAATGCAGCACATTATTACATCCTAATGAACTGTAGAGAAGTCGATCCATATATTGAGTAAGTGTATACTTCAATGCTTAATTGGAACTTCTAATTTAAATTATAATATACCATAATATTTAATTGCTAACATCAGTTTTAATCCTTATCATCCCATAAGGATGTATTGTGATAGACAACGACAGATGAATCCCGACATCAGTCAAGTTGCAATTGGGCAGAAGTTAGAAACGGAGTTTGCTTACTGGTTTTATGAATTTGTGAGTAGTATCACTCAATCAATTTCAATAATGGCTTTAATTTTTTGAATTGGTTGTGAATAGCTTATTAATTTATAGGTAAACGGTCCATGGTCCCAACCGACAATATTTTCATTAAATGTCTATCGCAATGGCCATTGAAGACCGTAACAACCTCTACTGGCTATTTTGTTAATGGGTACAAATTTCAGATTGAACGATTAGCAGCTTCAAGAGGCACGCAGAACTGGGGCGTGTGTGTTAAAGGAGAAAGTGTTGGAGCAAATATGCAGGATTATTATGGAAAGTTAGTAGAGGTGGTTGAAGTTGAATATCCCGGTTGGCCTATGAAACGAACCGTATTGTTTCGTTGCGATTGGTTCGATCCGACAGTTCCTGTGGGCAAAAGGGTTCATAACGACTACAATTTGGTTGAAGTGAACCATCGACGAAGATTGCAGAAATATGACCCATTCATCCTTGCATCCCAAGCTCAGCAAGTGTTTTACTGCGGATATCCAAGTTTGCGCAACGACAAGCGAGATTGGTGGGCTGTTTCTAAAATCGTCCCACGTTCAACAATCGTATTAGAGGAGAGTTCATCAAGTCAATCAGCCGAGTGCCCTGCATTTCAAGAGGATGAGATGGAAATGCATGCAATTGAGGACGACACAAGGGCTCCTGAAACATCACTTAGAGATCCAAATGGTGATGTCCAGAAATTGCGGATGCAAATGTTCGGTTTCCTTCCGATGATAATGAAACTGAATCGCAGTCCGATACGGCATCGGATGTTGAACCAACATTTCACGAAACAAATGACACCGATTAAACATAGAGGTTTTTTAAATTTAACTTTATTTTATAAGTGTTAAATTTTTACATAGTCAATCATTAATCGTAATTTAATTGCATGAATCTTTAGTATTTTCAGTATGACGGGCAGAGGTAGATCTACCGACGACATACGGAGTGAGCAGGACGTAGCCCTGCTGCATCAGATCACATGAGCTTTGGAGATGGAGAGTTCGGATCTCCACACATCGCACAGCCTTCGATCTCTCCAGCAGTCGCGGTGATCCTGCATTGGTATTACCATCCAGCCGATCGGCACACCTCCGAGAGTTCTTCCACCATCGGCCGCACCGTACTTCGACTTGATGCTCATGGGCTGTAAGTATATACTAATTAAAAATATATGTTTATGTTTTTAAGTCAATTACTTATAAACATGCATTTTTTTAACAGATTTATTGAGCAGCATCATGTATCCAGCCACATCAGCGCCGTATTTCAGAGGCGTGCAGATCCCAGTGGCTACGATTGGCGCCACGTATCTCCAGCCACGAGGGAGTTTTATTTTTCTGAGTTTCAGGTAAACTTATTAAATACAATTTATCACTGATATAAAATTTCTTAATCTTAATAAATTCTGAAACTAACTGTTTATTTTAATGCAGAAAAAGTTTACGTGGGACCCTGCCAGCCATGATGCCATTAGGGCAGCATGGGAGGCTCTGACGGGACGCCGATACTCCGACATGCTTCATCGTTGGAGGTCATCGGGTCAGCGTCCTGCGCATGTGCCAGAGGGTATTTGGCACGAGTGGCAGCAGGCCTGGCAGTCCGATGGCTGGCGCAGGAGGTCCGCATCAGCCAGCACGAACCGCCGATCTGAGAAGGGCGGTCCTGGCACGGGTCTCTCCCACCATACTTCGGGCTCCATTTCGATTCAGGAGCACAGACGGCGTATGGTAAGAAAACATAAATATTTTAATTACTAATTTAGTTATTTACAAATATTTGTATTAATATTAATTTTTTATTGTTATAGTCTGAGCAGGAGGGCGGAGATCCTGGTGAGTTTCGTCTATTCAGGGCGACACACACCAGGAGGGACGGTTCCTGGGTCGACACGCGATCACGGGAGGTTGCGGTAAGAAATTAGCTTTATGTAGTATCTGTTTAATTTCTAAAATTTTATTTCAAGAAATTTATTAACTCATTTATTGTTGATTTTATAATTCAAAGACACGAGTCGAGGAGCTTCGCTCCCAGGCATCGCAGGTCGACTCCACTGATGGGGAGACGCCCGTCGAACTCTCAGCAGAGGAGAGTCGGCGTGTGTTTTTGGAGGCTGTTGGTGCCCAGCCGCGAGACCGCAGGGTCTATGGTTTGGGCACTAGAGCTTCTGCATATTTTTCCCATCAGGCCTCCAGCTCGCGATTTTCTGGTGATATTCCTGCCGAGCGTTTAGACGACATTCGAAGATCTATTGCAGAGGAGGTTCGGCAGGACGTTCGTCAGGAGGTTCGGCAGGAGGTCGAGCACGAGTTCGAGCGTATGCGAGGCCGGGATCAGGAGCTTGCAGACGTGCGAGATCAGATGCGTCATTTGCAGGATATGGTTAGCCGCTTGTCGCAGGGTCTCCAGCCTCCACGTGATCGCTCAGATTCTTGATGTATTTTTTTTTTTTTTTATGTTGTACATGAAAACTTCAAAATTTTAATATATGAATTATTTTTGGAAATTGATTATTGTTTGGATCAATATGAGTGAAGAATGTTTCTATCAATATTTAAATGTAATAAAATTGTATTAACCATTTTAATTTTAAATATTTTATATTTTTAAAATTTAATTTGCAATGCATTAGCGACTGAAATTGCATCGCTAATATTTCAAAATATTATTATTAAATATTGCGACACAATGACCTGGCATCGCAATAATTTAAAAAAATTTAATAGCGATGCATTAGCGACTCAAATTGCGTCGCTATTATATCTAAAATATTTTTAATAAATATTGCGACGCAATGACCTTGCGTCGCAATATTTTAAAAAAAATTTCTTTGCAACACATTAGCAACTCAAATTGCGTCGCTATTATATCAAAAATATTATTATTAAATATTATGACGCAACTAAATGCATCGCAATATTGTGATGCAATTGAATACGTCACAATATTTAATAATAATTTTAAATATTAAAAATTAGTTTTAAATTTAGCGATGCATTTGGATGCGTCGCAATATTGCGATGCATTATTGCATCGCAGAGAGTCGCAATATTGCAATGCAATTGCGACAAATGGATATTGCGACGGACATCTGAGCGACGTCGTCATTGTATCGCTATTGCGTCGCAATTGCATGTTTAGCGACGCAATTGCAACGCATTTGGGCATCACAATAATTTTTTCCCCTTGTAGTGAAAGTACCTGCAGGATAAAAACAAAACCAGAGCCTTCCTCGCCTTTCTCAGGATCGGTATCAAATTATGTGAGTGAGCTCACTCTTGTTTTTCTATGATTCTCACAACTCTGGTGCACATAAAATAAGGGAGGAAAGGATAAGAAAAACTTTTCTTTTGTTGTGTCATTTTTGACATATTCTGAAAGTTCACCTTATGCCCTATTTTATAGGCTCAAGGTGAATCAGAAAAAAATTATGTAAATAATTTAATTTAGATATCTTTTATCTGTTACAACTTATTCTAATCGTATGAGAATAATTTTCTATACATGTACGTCAACTCCTTGATCATATAAAAAAAAGTTGTTTTCTTATTTACAACTAATTTACAAATAATATCTAAATTAAATATAATATAATAATATCTAAATTATCAAATCTTATTTAATAATTTTAGATGTTATTAATTTAAATATCTAATAAATTAAATTTATTATTTATTTTAAAATATTTTCAATAATCACATTATCAAAAATATTAAAAATTAAAATTATTTTCTCTCTCCATTAATTCATAATATGCATTACTTACAAGAGAAAAAATTCTCTTATGTGATGTTCTACAATAACATTTATGTGCGACCATTCATATTAATTATTATATGAGCAATGTGTACACATTTTTATTTTGTCCAATAACCAATTTATTGTACCAAAATGAATGTGAGAAAAAAAATCAATCAAATTGATTATTTATCTTCATAATAAACTCTTTATTATAAAGTTTTAATAAATATTTTATTTAAAAAAATAAATAATTAATCACAATAATTATTTAATCTAAGAGGTGTGGAAATCATGGACCCATAATTTTAAGTTCCAATAAACTTGAATAAACTCAATTAAAACTCTTTAATTAATTATTTAGTTTATTAATCTCAAAGTTATTTCACTAAAAACTTGAGACTGTACTCAAAAACTTGAGTTATATGTAATTCAACCCTCCATAATTAATTTATAATTAGAGCTAGGTGAAATAACCGTTGTACCCCTCTAATTATCTTTTGTGCCTTAAGTACCATTGATTTACTAGTTAAACCGATGATCGGATCATGCATAACTGTTTAGCTATATAATCAATACTTAAAAAAATTAATTTTAAGTTTCTTTTCAAAAGCCATAGATTCTATATCTTTAAATCATATGTGTTATTGAACCTTCAAGATGTAAGTATTGGGCCTAACATCAAATAGGCTTTAACGAACATATCAAAAGATCCAGTAGCACAATTAAGGAGTTGTGATTAAGTCAGGATTAAGGTTGTTGTACCACTACAAAAAAAGCTAAATTGGTGGCGTTTATATGCGCGGTTTATGTTTATGCGCCGGTAGATATATAAATTTACTATCGCTTAATTTTTTTGCTAGTAAATTATTGAGATTCCTGGCATTTAAATTTTTACATCAGTAATAATATATATCATTGGTGGCGTTAGAACAACGCTGCCAGTATAATAATGATGCAAAGGGAAATTAGCCTTTGCCGGCATTTATATTGTTATGCCAGTAATAATTTGTGTTTTTTGTGGAATTTAAATAAACACCAATAATTTAGTAATTATACGTCGTTATATTAACCATGTTTTGTGACGTTTCTATTATACCACCGGTAATAACATGTAACATTAGCAGCATTTCACAAAATGCCGACAATTGATAGAGTTTATATCGGTAAAATATTGATTTTTTCGAGGTTTATATCATTTAAACAAATGCCAGCCATTGATTAATTTTATGCCGATAAATTAGTAGTTTTTCGGCATTTATATTATTACGCCGAAATTAATTATAAGCATTGGCGGTGCTTATAAAATGTCAAAATTTGATCAATGAAACACTGGTAAACTATTATATTTTTATTGGTAGTAAAATAAATAAAATAAAATAAAAAAATTATTTAAATGATATGAAAATACACCCAAAAATTGTGCAAGTGTCGTACAATATTTCTTTTGAAAAAATATAGTCTATTATTTAAAATTTAATCTTTTAATATGGATTTCATATTTATTCTTGTTTAAAAAAATGTGGTGCTTGCGAACTTTATGACAAAATATGTTAAACATCATACTAAGATTGTAACTCCCAAAAAGAGTAGTAAAAATAATGCTTAGCACTTCTCCTTTCATAATCCATCCTAATTCCAACTTAGCAAAACATAGCAAATGTCGCATAACCATAAATATAGTCTCAATTAAGGAAAGTCGCGAATACCACCAAACCCGAGCAAACGTCAATATATTGCAAATACCATAAATACAGTCTCAATTATAGTCTCGCTTATAATCCCCACCCTCAATCATCGTCCTCTTCATTCTCTTCCTCTTCTTCATCTTCCTCTTGATCTTCTTCCTCTTCTCTTCTTCATCTTTCTCTTCCTCTTCATTCTCTTTTCATTTTTGTCCTGAAGATTGAATATAAATTCAAATGAGGGTTCAAAAATTTCAATATAAGGTTGATTTATATCAACTAAACATATGTGAGGTGCTCACCTGTGCATGCATGAATGTGTTTACTAAGTTTCATAATTTAGTTAATTCGTTTCATATTTTCTCAAACTCTTCCTTTGATATACCATCTTCTTGGTTTGAAGTCGGTAGTGAATGTTGACAAGTTTGCCTTGTAAGGGTTGGCCCAAACCCCAAACTGTGCACACGTCTAGGCTGTTCTGGGCCCATATCTTTCAAATAAACATCATCTGATGCCCAAGTCATGGTTCCTCCAGACCCCATTTCTATAGAATTTATGTCATGTGTTAAAAGTTCCTCCATCTTAACCTGTAATAGATAATAAAAAATACACATTATTCTTCATTTATAAATCCTTTAAAATTAAAAAAGTTATAAATTTGAAAATAAACATACCACTTTCTTCCTCGTGTCATCATTGTAGTGTGTGCCATCCTTTTTCTTATGGGTCTTGACAAACAACTAGGCTCGACTTGGCATTGCCCCACTTGATTTTTCTACATCCAACATTTTAGATTAAACACATATATTAAAAATAAAAAACTAACAAATATTCAATAATAAATAAATATTAATTAAATAAATACCATATCATGGGCATATCTTGCTAAACTTATTTATCCTCCGCTATGAACAACTACCTGCTTCTTACGACACTCCTTGTTTTTATTACATTTTGACTACAACGTGCAAAATATTATGAGAATTATAATTAAAATAACTAGTTGGTTGACTTTATAAATCTATAATAGAAATATGCGAATTGTTACCATATATTCTGGATCAAACTAAAGATTGGCCAACTCTGCTAGTTGCTCTAAGTCCACCATGTCGGGACTTGCCCTTGCCCCAACTTGTGCTGCAGATGTGTCTTTTTTCTTAAGTAATTTTTTCTTCAAGTCATGCTTGTAGTCTTTCCATTTCTTTCCCAAGTCCTTTAGATCCATTTTTGAATACATCCAATTTGTCATCAGGAACTTTAAACTTGCCTTACAGTTAAAATAAATTTACACAGGTGAGTAAGTAGGTTTCTAACAAAATTTTCAAAATATACCTATTTAATTAATAATAATGTTTTAATATGAAAAATTATATATACCTTTATAAGACCCCACTTCCTCCTTTATGGTTTTAGGTACCGACCTCCAATCTTTGTAAATTATTGGAACCGACTTATTACTTCTCGCTATCAGACCACCAAACCTTACCCCTTTGAGTCTTGCTTTTTGATGGGCTTACCAAGATTATTGAGCTCCATTTCAATTCGCTCCCCTTCTGGAAGATGCCAAATGTCATGAATAGAGTGCAATAGTCTCTTTACTTGATTTTCATTACTATCTGCAAAAATATATTTAGTTACATTGTTAGTATTTTGTAAATCTGCAGTCATAGTGAAGTAAATAATAAGTAAGAAAAATAAAAACATACTGACGATGATGAGAAAGCGATCTCCAATGTTAGAACACAAGTCAACATTTTCTGTTTCTGAAGTAGGTGCTATTGGTATAGATGTTCATGGCTTGGTCTCTCTGCTCATCTCCGTATGTGTGGATAGTTGGCCTCCCATTTGGCTCGATGTAGAAGGTTGGGTCCCTTGTTGTGAAGATATTGATGGTTCTAAAGAAGGTTGGGTCCCTTGCTGTGAAGATATTGATGGTTGGAAAGGATAATCTATAGAAGGTGGTGACTCCACCATCCTACCAACGGAAAAGGATGGCCCATCGATAGATGGTAATGAATGGGCTGCCCTATCAGATTGTGGCTCACTATGGACAGCTTATAGTCTTGTAGATTATCTTCGCAACTGTGGTATGGACATCTTTGCCCTTTTTTTTGGACCCATTGTACCTATACAAAAACAAATTTACATATATGCAAATCAATAGAAAAATGACATATTTGGAGCATGATATGAGATAGATTTATGTGATAAGAGATATCATGTTAAATAGTCTAAAATTATATATTTCTTACTCAACACTATTGAGGAGTTTCGATCGTCATTCCATCTATGTCATTTCTCGTCCACACAACATCGTCAATACCAAGTTCAATAACTTCATGGTTGGAAGTGTTAATACAATATTCGTTGACTAAATATTCATCCTCATCGTCGTCAGTCACTTTCTCTTCACCAGTGTCATACATGTCTCTTGGTTTTGTCTTAACAACCACAACCCAATTTGGGTTTCTTTCATCTGCCACATAAAATACTTGAGATACTTGGGAAGATAAAACAAATAGATCATCAGTTATCCGACTACCAGTATGTACTAAATGAGAAAAAATTACAAGAGTAAATCCAAACTCGTCCACCTTGAAACCTCTACCCAAGCAACGTCTGCCCAATCATATTTGAATAACACATATCGGGACCCATCATAATACATAACCTCAATTATGCGTGTTAATTGGCCATACCAAGCAGGGCCATCTTGATTAGTACACACACTAACACCACAATTCTGAGTTTTCTTCTCATTTTCATGACTCCTAGTGCGAAATTTTGTGCCATTAATGACAATTATTTTTTTGGCAATTTGCATGGGAACATTAGAATGCA
This sequence comes from Calamus simplicifolius, assembly GCA_900491605.1. NCBI lineage: Eukaryota > Viridiplantae > Streptophyta > Magnoliopsida > Arecales > Arecaceae > Calamus > Calamus simplicifolius. The sequence goes on along the minus strand of UESW01001930.1, from coordinate 274,597 downwards.
TTACAACTTTATGGCCCAATTCACTTCTTCCATTGTCATCCATTTTCATTACCTGAAAGGTTGGATTATTAGCATTGATTAAAATGATGAAAAAAAAACTACAGAGGCAGAATAAAATTGGTCTTGAGTGTAATCCATACATAGTCTTGAAACCAATTACAAAATTGGTCTTCGTGCCTCTTCTGTAATTCTTCATTCGATAAATAGTCTTGAGCCCCTTGGTACTATGACCATCATTTGGACTAGGAGATTCCACTTCTCCAGAAGAGACATAAAATTTCTTACATGAAATTCCCTCAGAGAAATTGGAATAAATAATTCCCTATTCAAACGTGCATATGTTAATATTGGAAAGTTCCTTTCGAAGGATCAATCCAAGTCATCCATATATATTTGAATAAAACCTCGGTGAGAAGAGGTACTAATGGAATCCCTTCTTTTTGAAATATATTTTTTCCTTTTTTTGTCTAGGATTGGGAGATCGACGAAGGAAAAGATCAAATCACAAATAGCTTGATCTGAAACCACATATGACACTTTTCTTTTTAGAAGAGAGCGAGAAAGAAAAGATAAAGAAGGAGAGAAATCTAAAAGCAAGAGATTTCCAACCTTTCCCCAGCCCACTATCTTGCTGATGAAGTCTGAACTATTCTTCCAAAAGAAATTCGAATGAAAGAAAGATGCACCAACTAACTATTGTGCAGAAGTTCTCTAAGAGCCATCAGAACCAATTTATCTAAGGGTTTCATATAGATACCTAAATAATGATTTTCGCTAAGCTTCACTGAAGGAGCCAAAAATAAGGAACATACCTAATTATTGACAGCAGCGAAAGCATGATCATCTATCATCGGGGGCTTCCAGAGTCTTCGGTTCGTCCATGACCCTAAGCTGCCCTTCTGATAAGGGAGAGAAGGAAGCACTTCTTTCTCCTTATTTATTCACCTTCCACTCAGAAGATACCTTTACTCCTCTTATAGAATAGCTTTAGATTGGATAAGGATGAAGGATACGAAGAGTCCCATCTCCTGGGACTCTGTGTGGGTGCTGACCTGGCACCCAAGCCTACATTCACCAATGCGGGAAAGTTCTTCAATAGCGAATCATTTCTTTCCAAAGATACAAGTTTCAGGGGTCGGGCTTCAAATGATAGCTTCCAACTAACACTGCTCAAGGAATGACTAAAATAACACTTTATATAAATAATTATTTAGTTTATCCTTAGCTCTTTATTTTCTTTATAAACCAGCAATTAACTAATACCATATGTATAGGTCGAGGAATGGATGGAAATTGACTAAAAAAACTTTCTATCAATAATTAATTCCATAGTTGGCTGTATCTTTTTTTTTTAGTTTTTCACATATTTCTTTTCATTAATTAGTCATTCCATTTTTCATTCACTCTTTTCCCTTATTGTAAGTTATTAGAAAGTTATTAATGGAAAAAAATTAGTTATTCTATCTTTAGCTAACACTGCAATTAGGTGGCACGCTTTTCTTTGGAATTTATTATTTTATGCCACCAAAAATTTCTTTTTTATGAAATTTTAATCTAAGTGTCATAGAATTTTGATACGTAATTACATATCAGGTCATTCATTTTAAATGCATTTTATATCAATATTTTATGGCATTTATGGTTTGATTAATGGTATTTATCTAAAATGTCATTCTATATCATATTTTCAAAGCATTTATATATGGCAGGATCAATATATATGATGTGTCACATGTTTAAAAATTATTTCTAATTATTTTTTTCTAAAAATATCTCCATGCTAATATAGTTTGGTGGGGAAACCCCCCCCCCCCAAACTGTAAATTTTTTTATTTGGTGGCCTGGCCACCGTGGCCAGGCCACGGCAATGGCTGTGGCCGGAGGGCCATGGCCGGACCCTATTTTTTTTAGAAAAAAAATAGGAGGATGGCTTACCTCGGTCGCGAGGGGACGCCGCTGGAGTGGGGGGAGCTTCTGCCGGAGGAGAGGACGGGGGCAACCGGAGGAGCGGACGGACGGCGGCGGCTAGGGTAGGAATAGGAAGAAGAAGAGAAGAGAAGGGAAGGGGAGGGCCGGCCCGATCAAGCCTTAAATAGTGGTGATTAGCGACGCAATATATGCGTCCCTAATCACTCGCTATTTTTTATTATTATTATGGATTAGCGACGCAACAATGCGTTGCTAATCCATCGCTACTTTGGCTTTTTATTATTTTATGCAAAACTTAGTGACGCAACTAATTGTCGCTAATGACTCGCTAACTTAGCGCCAATGTCCGGTGAGAAAATGATTTTTATTTTCTAGGAAATTGCATCGCAAATGCGTCGCAATATTTTTTAAATATTTTAACTAATAAAATTTATATTTTTTGAAAATAATTGTGACGCAAATATTGCATTGCAATGTTTGTTTAAAATTTTTTAATTACATTTATTTTTCTCAAAAACATTGCGACGCAATACATGCGTCGCAATATAAAAATTGTTTTCTCTAGAAAAATTATTTTTATTTTCTAGGAAACTACATCGCTAATGCGTCGCAATATTTTTTTAATAATTATAACTGATAAAAATTATATTTTTGAAAATAATTGAGATGTATATATGCGTCACAATTTTTTTTAATTTTTTTATTACATTTATTTTTCTTAAAAACATTGCGACGCAATAAATGCGTCGCAATATTAAAAATTATTTTTTCAAAAAAATTATTTTCATTTTCTAAGAAACTACGTCGCAATTTTTTTAAATATTTATAACTGATAAAAATTATATTTTTTGAAAATAATTGCGACGCATATATTGCGTCGCAATGTTTTTTTTAATTTTTTTATTACATTTATTTTTCTTAAAAATATTATGACACAATAAATGCATCGTAATATTAAAAATTATTTTCTCTGGGAAAATTATTTTATTTTCTAGGAAATTACATTGCAAACGCGTCGCAATATTTTTTAAATATTATAACTCATGCAATTTATATTTTCTAAAAATAATTGTGACGCAAATAATGCGTTGCAATGTTTTTTTAAAATTTTTAATTACATTTATTTTTCTAAAAAACATTGCGATGCAAAAATGCGTCGCAATATTAAAATTGTGTTCTCCAGAAAAATTATTTTTTAGGAAACTACATCGTAATATTTTTTTATAGTATAACTGATAAAAATTATATTTTCTAAAAATAATTATGATGCAAATATTGCGTCGCAATATTTTTTTAAATTTTTTAATTACTATTATTTTTCTTAAAAACATTGCGATGCAATAAATGCATCTCCAACGATCCGATGGTTGCGATCGATCCAAGACCTGATCCTGATCGGCCACGATCGATCCCGGACCATGGCGATCAGTCCAAGATCGGCGATGATCCGACGGTTGCGATCGATCTAAGCCCTGATCGATCCCTATCGGTGATGAACGATCTCAGACCGTCGCGATCGATCCGATCGGCAACGATCCGACGATTGCGATCCATCCAAGCCGTGATCCCGATCGGCCACGACTGATCTCGGACCGTTGCAATAGGTTTGAGATCGCTGATGATCCGATGGTTGCGATCGATCCAAGCCATGATCCCGATCGGCCACGACCGATCTCGGACCATGGCAATCGGTCTTTTGGCCGACGATCCGACAGTTGTGATCGATCCAAGCCGTGATCCCAATCGGCCACGACTGATCTCAGACCGTGGTGATCGCCGACGATCCGACGGTTGGGATCGATTGAAGCCGTGACCCCAATCGGCCACGACCGATCTCGGACCGTGGCGATTGGTCCAATCAGCAACGATCGGACGGTTGTGATCGATCCAAGCCATGATCCTGATCGTCCATGACCGATCTCGGACCATGGCGATCGGACTGATCGGTGACGATCCGACGGTTGCCATCGATCCAAGCCATGATCCCGATCTTCCACGACCGATCTCAGACCGTGGCGATCGGACCGATCGGCAACAATCCGACGGTTGCCATCGATCCAATCCATGATCCCGATCGGCCATGACCGATCCCAAACCTTTGCGATCGGTCCGAGATCGCCAACGATCTGATGGTTGCGATCGATCCAAGCCCTGATCTATCCCAATCGGCCACGACCGATCTCGGACCGCGGCGATCGGTCCGATCGGCGACGATCTGATGGTTGCGATCGATCCAAGCTCTAATCCCGATTGGCCACGACCGATCCTGGACCATGGTGATCGGTCCAAGATCGGCGATGATCCGACGGTTGCGATCGATCTAAGACCATTGCGATCGATCCGACAGTTGCGATCGATCCAAGCCGTGATCCCGATCGGCCACGACCGATCTCGGACCGTTGCAATCGGTCTGAGATCGCTGACGATCTGATGGTTGCGATCGATCCAAGCCATGATCCTGATCGACCACGACCGATCTCGGACCGTGGTGATCGGTCCGATCGCCGACGATCCGACGGTTGCGATCGATTCAAGCCGTGATCCCAATCAGCCACGATCGATCTCGGATCGTGGCGATCAGCGACGATCTGACGGTTGTGATCGATCCAAGCCCTGATCCCGATCGGCCACGATCGATCTCAGACCGTGGCGATCGGTCTGATTGCCCACGATCCAACGGTTGGGATCGATTGAAGCCATGATCCCGATTGGCCACGACCGATCTCGGACAGTGGCGATCGGTCCAATCGGCGATGATCGGACAGTTGTGATCGATCCAAGCCATGATCCTGATCATCCACGACCGATCTTGGACCATGGTGATCGGACCGATCGGCGATGATCCGACGGTTGCCATCGATCCAAGCCATGATCCCGATCTTCCACGGTCGATCTCGGACCGTGGCGATCAGACCGATCGGCGATAATCCGACGGTTGCTATCGATCCAATCCATGATCCCGATCGGCCACGACCGATCCTGGACCTTTGCGATCGGTCCGAGATCACCGACGATCCGACGGTTGCGATCGATCCAAGCCCTGATCTATCCCGATCGGCCACGACCGATCTCGGACCGCTGCGATCGGTCCGATCGGCGATGATCCGACGGTTGTGATCAATCCAAGCCCTGATCCCGATCGGCCACGACCGATCTCGGACCGTGGCGATCGGTCCGAGATCTCTGACGATCCGACGGTTGCGATCGATCAAAGACCTGATCGATCCCGATCGGCGATGAACAATCTCGGACCATCGCGATCGATCCGATCTCCAACGATCCAACGGTTGCAATCGATCCAAGCCGTGATCCCGATCGGCCACGACCGATCCTGGACCATTGCAATCGGTCTGAGATCGCCGACGATCCGATGGTTGCGATCGATCCAAGCCATGATCCCGATCGGCCACGACCGATCTTGGATCACCGTGGCGATCAGACCGATCGGCGATGATCCGACGGTTGCCATCGATCCAAGCCGTGATCCCGAACTTCCACGACCGATCTCGGACCACGGCGATCGGACCGATCGGCGATGATCCGACGGTTTCCATCGTTCCAAGCCGTGATCCCGATCGGCCAGGACCGATCCTGGATCTTTGCGATCGGTCTGAGATCACCGATGATCCAACGGTTGCGATCGATCCAAGCCCTGATCTATACCGATCGGCCACGACCGATCTCGGACCGCGGCGATCGATCCAATCGGCGATGATCCGATGGTTGCGATCGATCCAAGCCACGATCCCGATCGGCCACAACCAATCTCGGACCGTGGCGATCGGTCCGATCACCGATGATCCAAAGGTTGCGATCGATATCCAAGCCCTGATCCATCCCGATCGGCCACGACCGATCTCGGACCGTTGCGATCGGTCCGATCGACGACGATCCGACGGTTGCGATCGATCGAAGCCATGATCGATCCCGATCGGCAACGATCGATCTCAGACCATCGCGATCGATCCGATCGGTGACGACCCGACGATTGAGATCGATCAAAGCCATGATCGATCCCGATCGGCGACGATCGGGATCGGACCGTCGCGATCGATCCGTTCGGCGTCGTAATATTTTTATTTCATAATTCTTTTTAATATTTTTATAAAATTTATTTTTAAAAAAACATCGCGATGCAATACTTGCGTCGCTAAATAAAAAATTATTTTTATTAATTTACTATTTTATTGCATCGCTATTGCGTCGCTATTTAACATAATTAATTTTTTAAAAAAATATTACGATGCAAAGGCTTGTGTCGTAATTTTTTAATTTGATAATTATATTATATAAAAATTAATTTTATTTAAAATAATTACGATGCAACAAGTACATCGCAATTTTAAAACATAATTTTCCTAATTTTCAGCTTTATTGCGTCGCTATTTAACATAATTAATTTTTTTAAAAATATTGCGACGCACTGAGTTGCGTCGCAATATTTTTTCTCATAATTATATTTTATAAAATTTATTTTATTTAAAATAATTGTGACGTAATAAGTGCATCGCTAAATTAAAAATAATTTTTTTTTCCAATTTTCTGGTTATTGCGTCGCTAATGCGTCGCTATTTAATATAATTAAATTTTTTAAAAACATTGCGACGCACTGAGTTGCATCGCAATTATTTTTTCTCATATTTATATTTTATTAAAATTAATTTTATTTAAAATAATTGCAATGTCACAATTATTTTTTCTCATATTTATACTTTATTAAAATTAATTTTATTTAAAATAATTGCAATGCAATTAATGCGTCGCTAAATTAAAAAGAATTTTTCTAATTTTTGGTTTATTGCGTCGCTAATGAGTCGCTATTTCACATAATTAATTTTTTTAAAAACATTGCGACGCACTGAGTTGTATCGCAATATTTTTTTCTCATATTTATATTTTATAAAAAATAATTTATTTAAATTATTTGCGATGCAATTGTTGCATCGCTAAATTAAAAATAATTTTTCTAATTTTTTGGTTTATTGCATCGCTAATGCATCGCTATTTAACATATTTAATTTTTTAAAACATTGCGACGCACTGAGTTGCGTCGCAATATTTTTTTCCCATATTTATTTTATAAAAAATTAATTTAAAAATATTGTGATGCATTATTTGCGTCGCTAAATAAAAAAATTAATTCTTTTTTATTTTCTTTTTATTGAGTCACTAATGCGTCGCTAATTGCATCGTAATATTTGTTATCACGGAGGCATCGCAAAGTGGTCGCAATTTAGCGACGCAATGATGCGTCGCTAAATTTGCGTGGCTATTCCAATATTTTCTTGTAGTGTTGGTTTGAAGTCGGTAATGAATGTTGACAAGTTTGCCTTATAGGGGTTGGCCAAAACCGCAAACTGTGCACACGTCCAGGCCGTTCTAGGCCCATAACTTTCGAATAAACATCATCTGATGCCCAAGTCATGATTCCTCTAGACCCCATTTCTATAGAATTTGTGTCCTGTGTTAAAAGTTTCTCCATCTTAACCTATAATAGATAATAAAAAATACACATTATTTCTTATTTATAAATCCTTTAAAATTAAAAAAGTTATAAATTTGAAAATAAACATACCACTTTCTTCCGCATGTCATCATTGTAGTGTGTGCCATCCTTTTTCTTATGGTCTTGACAAACAACTGGGCTCGACTTGGCATTACCCCAGTTGATTTTTTCTACATCCAACATTTTAGATTAAATACATATATCGAAAACAAAGAACTAACAAATATTCAACAATAAATACATATTAATTAAATAAATACCACATCATGGGCATATCTTGCTAAACTTTTTGATCCTCCGCTATGAACAACCACCTGCTTCGACACTCCTTGTTTTATTACATTTTGACTACAACATGCAAAATATTATGAGAATTATAATTAAAATAACTAGTTGGTTGACTTTATAAATCTATAATAGAAATACGCAAATTGTTACCATATATTTTGGATGAAACCAAAGATTGGCCAACTCTGCTAGTTGCTCTAAGTCAACCATATCGGGACTTGCCCTTGCCACAACTTGTGCTATAGATGTATCTTTTTCCTTAAGTAATTTTTTCTTCAAGTCATGCTTGTAGTCTTTCCATTTCTTTCCTAAGTCCTTTAGTATCCATTTTTTGAATACGTCCAATTTGTCATCAGGAACTTTAAACTTGCCCTATAGTCAAAATAAATTTACACAGGTGAGTAAGTAGCTTTCTAACAAAATTTTCAAAATACCTATTTAATTAATAATAATGTTTTAATATAAAAAATCATATATACCTTTATAAGACCCCACGCTTCCTCCTTTATGGTTTTAGGTACTGACCTCCAATCTTTGTAAATTATTGGAACCGACTTATTACTTCTCGCTATCAGACCACCAAACCTTACCACCTTTGAGTCTTGCTTTTTGATGGGCTGACCAAGATTGTTGAGCTCCATTTCAATTCGCTCCCCTTCTGGAAGATGCCAAATATCATGAATAGAGTGCAATAGTCTCTTTACTCATTTTCATTACTATCTGCAAAAATAGATTTAGTTACATTGTTAGTATTTTGTAAATCTATAGTCATAGTGAAGTAAATAATAAGTAAGAAAAACAAAAACATACTGACGATGATGAGAAAGCGATCTCCAATGTCAGAACACAAGTCAACATTTTCTGCTTCCAAAGTAGGTGCTATTGGTATAGATGTGCATGGCTCGGTCTCTCTGCTCATCTCTGTATGTGTGGATAGTTAGCCTCCCATTTGGCTCGATGTAGAAGGTTGGGTCCCTTGCTGTGAAGATAATGATGGTTCTATAGAAGGTTGAGTCCCTTATTGTGAAGATATTGATGGTTGGAAAGGATAATCTATAGAAGGTGGTAACTCCACCATCCTACCAATAAAAAAGGATGGCCCATCGATAGATGGTAATGAATGGGCTGCCCTATCAGATTGTGGCTCACTATGGACAGCTTGTAGTCTTGTAGATTATCTTCGCAACTGTGGTATGGACATCTTTGCCTTTTCTTTTGGACCCATTGTACCTATACAAAAAACAAATTTACATATATGCAAATCAATAGAAAAATGACATATTTGGAGCATGATATGAGATAGATTTATGTGATAAGAGATATCATGTTAAATAGTCTAAAATTATATATTTCTTACTCAACACTATTGAGGAGTTTCGATCGTCATTCCATCTATGTCATTTCTCGTCCACACAACATCGTCAATACCAGGTTCAATAGCTTCATGGTTGGAAGTGTTAATACAATATTCGTTGACTAAATATTCATCCTCATTGTCGTCAGTCACTTTCTCTTCACCAGTGTCATACATGTCTCTTGGTTTTGTCTTAACAACCACAACCCAATTTGGGCATCTTTCATCTGCCATATAAAATACTTGAGATACTTGGGAAGATAAAACAAACGGATATCAGTTATCCAACTACTAGTGTGTACTAAATGAGAAAAATTTACAAGAGAAATCCAAACTTGTCCACCTTGAAACCTCTACCCCGAGCAACGTCTGCCCAATCACATTTGAATAACACATATTGGGACCCATCATAATACATAACCTCAATTATGCGTGTTAATTGGCCATACCAAGTAGGGCCATCTTGATCAGTACACACACTAACACCACAATTCTGTGTTTCTTCCCATTTTCATGATTCCTAGTGCGAAATTTTGTGCCATTAATGACAATTCGCTTAAATTCTTTAGCAATTTGCATGGGAACTTTAGAATGCATTACAGCTTTATGGCCGAATTCACTTCTTCCATTGTCATCCATTTTCATTACCTGAAAGGTTGGATTATTAGCATTGATTAAAATAACAAAAAAAAAGCTACAGAGGCATAATAAAATTGGTCTTGAGTCTAATCCATACATAGTCTTGGAACCAATTACAAAATTGGTCTTCATGCCTCTTCTGTAATTCTTCATTCGATAAATAGTCTTGAGCCCCCTGGTACTATGACCATCATTTGGACTAGGAGATTCCACTTCTCCAGAAGAGACATAAAATTTCTTACATGAAATTCCCCCAAGAAATTGGAATAAATAATTCCCTATTCAAACGTGCATATGTTAATATTGGAAAGTTCCTTTCGAAGGATCGATCCAAGTCATCCATATATATTGAATAAAACCTCCGTGAGAAGAGGTACTAATGGAATTCCTTCTTTTTGAAATTTATTTTTTCCTTTTTTGTCCAGGATTGGGAGATCGACGAAGGAAAAGATCAAATCACAAATAGCTTGATCTGAAACCACATATGACACTTTTCTTTTTAGAAGAGAGCGAGAAAGAAAAGATAAAGGAGAGAAATCTAAAAGCAAGAGATTTCCAACCTTTCCCTAGCCCACTATCTTGCTGACGAAGTCTGAACGATTCTTCCAAAAGAAATTCGAATGAAAGAAGGATGCACCAACTAAACTGTTGTGCAGAAGTTCTCTAAGAGCTATCATAACCAATTTATCTTAGGGTTACATATAGATACCTAAATAATGATTTTGCTATGCTTCACTGAAGGAGCCGAAAAATAAGGAACATACCTCAATATCGGCATCAACAAAAGCAAGATTGTCGATCGCTAGGGCCTTCTAGAGTCTCTGGTTCGTCCATACCCCTAAGCCACAATTCCGATGAGGGAGAGGAGGAAGGAGGCACTTTTTTCTCCGTATCTATTCACCTTTCACTTAGAAGACACCTTCAGTCCTCTTATAGAACAGCTTTAGATTGGATAAGACTGAAGGATACGAAGAGTCCCATCTCCTGGGACTCTATGTAGGTACTGACCTGGCACCCAAGCCTACATTCACCAATGCGGGAATGTTCTTCAATAGCGAATCATTTCCTTCCAAAGATACAAGTTTCAGGGGCTTCAAATGATAGCTTCCAACTAACACTGCTCGCTGAATTTCTCTTACTTCTCCTTCCCTAATTAGATGAAGATCGTGCTTATCTTTATATTTCATTATTGAATCTTCAAAACAATAATATTATTAAAAAATAAAAATTTTAATAATAACCGAAAGTCATATTGAGGAACAAAAGCAAAAACATAACCGAAGGCATTCATTAAAAATAATCCATTACAAACATAAAATTTAAGAAAAAAGCAGATAGATCAAATAAGAAAAAAGTTTAATACCATATATATATATATATATATATATATATATATATATATATATATATATATATATATATATATATATATATATAAATATATATTAATTAATTCCATAGTTAGCTGTATCTTATTTTTTTAATTTTTCACATATTTCTTTTCCCTTTTTCATTCACTCTTTTCCCTTATTGTAAGTTATTAGAAAGTAATGGAAAAAAAATAGATATTTATCTTTAGCTAACACTGCAATTTTATGCCACCAAAATTTTCTTTTTTATTGAAATTTTAATCTAATGCTCTGTTTGGATGGAGAGAAAAGTGGGAGGAAAGAAACTGGGAGGAAAGAAAAGTGGAAGAAAGAAAATTAAAGAGAAAATATTTTTTCTCCTTCTGTTTGGATGAGTGAGAGGAAAACAGAGAGGAGAGAAAAGTTGATAATTTACAATGATCCTTGTTATAGATGATTAAAAATGTATCGATTGTTTTTTTTGGAAGGGTCAATATTGGAATGAAAAAAAAGAAAGAGCACTTTGAGTTTTCTCTCCAAAATCTCGGTTTCGGAGAGAAAACTTTATGTGGGGCCCACCACTTTTTTCCCTCGTTTTCTCCTCTAGTTTTCTTTCCTCCCGACTTTTCTCTCTATCCAAACAAGATAAATTTCATTGCTTTCCCCCCTAGTTTTCTCCATCCAAACAGAGGGTAAGCGTCATATAATTTTGATACATAATTAAATATCAGGTCATTTATTTTAAATGCCATTTTATATCAATATTTTATGACATTTTGGTTTGATTAATGGTATTTATCTAAAATTCCATTCTATATCGCATTTTCAAAGCATTTATATATGGCAAGATCAATATATATGATGTGTCATATGTTTAAAAATTATTTCTAATTATTTTTTTCTAAAAATATCTCCAGCTAATATAGTTTTTTTTATGAAAATTAACTTTGAAAAGCTTTTTCTAAAATTTTAAATATCTGCGGTCATATAAAAGTATCATAAATAATTACCATAGCAACTAATTTGTTTGTTAGATATCATAAATAATTTTATTTTAATAGACGGTTGAGATGGTTTTAAAAAATAAGGAAAGAGCTTCTTACGACGTGTCAGGAAAATTGCACGTGACCTCGGCGATGGTCCACCGGGCACCGATTGTAGCCCTAAACTGGAAGATGAACCTGACGGCGGTTCCCTTCTCCTTTCCCAGCCTTTCTTCTTCCACGGTCCATTGTTTTCCATCCCGCTCGCTCCTTAACCCCTCTATCTGTTTCCAACGATGCTCTCCCATGTGGCCAGGATCGCCTACTGCCTCGCTTGGAGGTTTCTGCCGCGGAAACTCGCTTTCGAAGGATCTCATGCCACCGTGAACCCTGCCCTCTCTTCGATCTTGCCCCCCGCCATTCGATTCGAAAGTCTTGACCTTCTCTCATTTTCTTCAGCCAGAGACCTCCGCCCGTCGCTCCGTCTGGTGGATTTCGGGAGCAAGTCGTTTCTTGGACTGGTGATGAAAGTTAACGTGTAATCAGCGGCAATACCGCATATTTGAATCCATGATTTTGTTCTTTGTTCCTTTTTTGTGTGTGGTTCTTCGAGTCGTTTCTTAAAATGTGATTGGTTGAAATTAATCTCTTTCGTACCATCAGGTCCAGCACCACCGATGTATATGCATAATTTTTTCTCTATATTGTGGCTTTAATGTTAGATTCTTGGAATTGAAGTGGATAAATTCGATGGATACAGAGAGATTGAGGAATGGAAATTCGAGTAGAGATTTTCGGGGACATTATTTCTGGCTGAGCAGGTCGTTTCACGGTATTGTTTGATTTTTTCGATGTTTTTTTATTGTTTCACGGTTAATGGATTTTCTTACTATTTTCCCCCTTTTTGTGGAATTAAAACATTAGGAACACAGTTCTTGGCTGCCAAAGATTACTGTGATGTAAGCGGAGTGAGCAAGGATGCTAGTGTATCAGATACCAAGAAATCATATGGTATGTTTCTCAACACTTTGAACATGGGACAGAAGTCATATATAAAATTCATGCATCACATTTCCTTAAATCTTTTTTTAAAATTAGTTTGCAACTGAAAAAATAAATTTGACTGTATTTGGTTGACAAGAAATTTTTGTGAAAAAAGAGCTTTGAAAATATTTTTCTTTATTTGATTGAACATAATTTTATGTAAAAAAAGTATCAGTTTGACTATAATACCTCTAATACCTCTAAAATAAAGGTTGCAAAATATTATTATAATAAATATATAATAAATTATATTGTATTATACTATATTATTATAATTTATCTATTATAATGTAGTATAATACAATGTAAATAATTTTTAGTTTATATATATTATATTATATAATTTAATATAGTATTATATCATATTATATTACATGCTATAGTAATATAATATGAATATAATAGAGGCAATTTTGAACTTTTGATGCTAAAAAATTTTTAGTGGGATGAAAAAAAATAAAATACCACTCTCTCATGGGAAAACTTTTATGATAGAGAATGAAAACAAATATGTGGGCCTCATTTTTTTTCATCTTTATTTTCCTTCCAACCAAATGCCCCTAAAAGTAAAATGCAAAGTTATGTGTCACATATTTCTGGCTTTCAAGTGCTTCTATCTGCTATTAGTTTGTAGATTTGTTGCTTGTTTTCAATTTGTTTGTTCTATATTTTCCTCTTTTTTTGGGCTATCCAGCTTTTTGCTTTCATAGTTGATATGGAAGTATTTTAAGGAAAAATTGTGTCCATACAATCTCAGGTTTGTGTTGTCATGGCACTTTAAGGAAATAACGCTTCTGCCATTGTCTATTATTTTTTTTAATAATTATAGCAACTATTGGCCATTGAAAGGGTTCGTTTTTCATTAAACAACTTTATTATATTGTTGTCTAAGTGAATTTTGTGATAAGATCTTGAATATAAGAAATATATAATAATTATATAGACACATGGACACCTATTAGCAAGAATTGAGCTTTGCAAAGCTATAAGGACAAATGGGAAATTAAACTTTGGATCCATTCTTGGAAGTTATGGTGAAGGGTGACTTGAGTGGCTATTAGGGTTGTACCTTTAGCACGCAAAAATTAGTTTGGCTTTGTACAAAAATTTGAACAAGGTTTGCAATCTTGGTAAGGATCCTGTACTGATATCATGCTGGTACAGTGTCATTATGCTTTTTATAAGGTCTACTAGATCAGTTTTGCATATGGCACTCGATTTACCTTACGTAAGTATTGGTTTATTAATAATTGAATCTCAAATTGACCATACAACTAATACTAATTTATCTCATCAGTGTGCATGTGCAATGAAAGTGCTAATAGCCTTTAGATGATCTAAGTAGGTTAATAAAAGTTGACTGGTTAGTCTACTCATTAGCTCACTACATAATTAGCCAATACTTTATAACTCTATTATCTTTTCCTAGTCAATTTTGCTTAAAAATTTCTTTCACAACACATGATTTATAAAAATTTTAAAATTTTCAAAAAAATATTGTACCTTGAGGACATATCGACTATAACCTGCACGAAGGGCGTATAACCAGTACGAAGGGGCAAAAACTACTCCTTAGGGCAGTGCATAACACGCATCAATCAGGCAAGATTCTCTTTTATTTTTTAGATCTTATATGCCTTATGTTGTGCATTATGTTTGGAAATAGTTCTTCAACATCATCTTCAAGAAAAAAAAAAAACATTTAGAAGGCAAAATGTTAAGGTTCTCACCTTATCTCATACTATTTTTTTTTTCATTTGCTTATTATTGCATTATTAATATCTCGTTCTATTTTTTATTATTTGTAGGTATTTTTTGGACTATCATTTATTGAAGCAGCCTATGAGCACACAAGAATGGTCACATTTCAAACTACATTGCTATGCGGTATAATATACTATAAAAAGATATTTCTTCTTATTACCTCATTATTAAATGCCTAAAATATCTTTGGACTATCTTTCCAATTACACTTTTTAGAGTCGCGCCAACAACACCGTCCTTAAGACCTAAATCATCCTTGTGCACAATAGTAATGACATTTTTGATTGTGAGCAACTTCTCAACTGGCACAAGTCTATCTTGCCAATGTGAGTCTTGATTGGTCAAATCCTAAAGCCAAGTGATCAATGGCTTTGTTGCAAGGTTAATGGATGAAGAACTGAACTAGATTAAGAAGAAAGATGCCTTCGTTCATGCATAAACTGATGAAGTAATTTTTCTTCAAACGCATACACTCTGCAGCATGACTTTTCGGGTTTTTAGGAGTGATGCCAAATTCAGTAGAGGCATCATCATCAGGGTTTGGACTCTAGAATTTTACTCACCCATGCTTTTTTTGATGACAAGGGGATGCCGCCATTTGTGAGATCGGTATATGCAATAACAAACTTATTAGTGCACGAACATTAATCGGACAAACAAATCACATAAACGGATCAAATGCCACGCAAGCACCACCATATGATATAACCAGACATGGAATGCTTACTGTCAGCATCGCCATAGGTATGTTCGTTAGTGATGCTAATGTTGCCGGGTAGGCCATGGGCATTGCTGCTGGGATGGCTTCCTTTGCTCATTGCAATTTACAAAGTGTGTAGCTAGAAAAATTGTCAATTTGCCGACGTATTTGCCAGGATCGATTGCGTCGTCTACGATGGAGTAGACGTTCTCTCTATCTCTCTTGGTAGTGTATCCTCCAAACCTTTCCACGAGGATCTTATCGATGTTGGCACCTTTTGTGCCATGGAGACAGGCATTTTTTCAAGCTGTGCAGCCGAAAACAAAGGGCCAACTCCTGGT
This sequence comes from Calamus simplicifolius, assembly GCA_900491605.1. Classification (NCBI taxonomy): domain Eukaryota; kingdom Viridiplantae; phylum Streptophyta; class Magnoliopsida; order Arecales; family Arecaceae; genus Calamus; species Calamus simplicifolius. The sequence continues at coordinate 258,700 of UESW01001930.1, read as the reverse complement.
TCCCTGTCAAAAGAAGCGCCATGGATTATGATGACTAGTGCGAGTTCCATGGATCGGGCCGTTCGCACTAGGGTGGAGCTCGGCAATGGAGCCACCTTCAATGGAGAATCTCTTTACCAGCCTAGCGGCTCCCTCTCCACCTTGGTTCCTCGAGCGAGCCACAAATGCCAAAGCCAAGGTTCACCATCCCAGCCCGATGAGTTGCAGACCGCTTTGCTGCCTTTGCTCTTTCCTGGCTTACATGGAGGAGCCAGAGCTATTGTCTGCCTCTAGGCTCGTTGAAAAATATTGACGTGATTCATTTGTCCGATTAACGTTCGTGCACCAATAAGTTTGTTATTGCATATACCGAACTCACAAATCCCCTTTCATTTTGCGGGTGGTGGAGGCATTCCCTTATCATCAAAAGAAGCATGGGTGGGTAAAATTTTGGAGTTCACAACCCCAATGATGATGCCTCTACCGAATTTGGCATCACTCAAAAAGCTCAAAAAGTCACACTGTAGACCAAGGAAGTGTGCGTTGTTTGAAGGAAAATTACTTCATCAATTTATGCATGAACAAAGGCATCTTTCTTCCTAATCTGGACCAGCTCTTAATCCGTTAACCTTACGGCAAAGCCATGATTTGATCAATCGAGACTCACATGGCAAGGACTTGTGCCACTTGAGAACTTGTTCACGATAAAAAATGGCATTACTATTGTGCACAAGAATGATGTAGGTCTTAAGGACGGTGTTATTGAGACACGTGTTATGGCCCTAGCAGTGCGGTGTGCAGCGAAATTACGCGCAGGCTGGGTTGTGCACATAGGCAGTGCCAGTCTACAATGCTGCTTGTGTTTGCAGAACCCTCAGGGTGGCATAGTGCAGGATGCTGCGTAAGTATATTAGAGAAGACCTTGGCTTCACTATGCGTGGCTGGAGCACTCGTAGGCTGGGCCGACTCACGGGATGGCATGCTGCCTTTGAGGCATGCGGAGAGGCCCTAGGCTCATGCCTGGGCACTTAATGTGCGTGAGCACATGCACGGGCCGGCACTGGGCACTAGGTGCGCACGGCCATGCGCTGGTATGCATAGGGGCATGCGCGGGCCAGCGCTGGGTTGGGCACGCTCGCTCCCATGCGTGGGTGCATGCAGACGTGCGCGCGCACGCCGAGCGCGCGTGGGTCATATGAGTGTGGCACAGGGCCGCTTAGCCCGCGGCCAGCCTGGCACGTGGCTAAGTTAGGTGACTCGGCCAGCTTGGCACATGCCATCCTGGCACGTGACCAAGTCAGTGGCCGGCTAGCCTGGCCAACCTGGCTCTCGCACGCGGGGCAGACGCAGAGCCAACCTGACCGGCTTGTGTGGAGGAGATTCCACGGTGGAGTAGATGCGCTGCCAGCCTGGCAGCGCATCTGCAACATGGAGCAACCACGGCCATGCAGGCGGCATGGCTGGCGCGCGCAGGGTGTGTGCGCAGAGTCGGGCACACGCACCTGGGTGGATGGACCAAACAGCCTGCCCAAGGGTTGTTTGGGATTTTGGAGGATGGACTTTGGATAAGGCTTATCCAAACACTATTAGGCGGTGGCTTAGGTCGGCTGGGAGATCCTATATAAGGCTAGGCGGACCTAGGCTATGGCAACCAATTCCAAGTGTGGAAATCATCGAGTGGAGTTCATGTGAAGCCCGCAAGCGACCAAAGGAGGGCGTGAGAGGTTGGTGAGCAGCCAGATCAGCGGAGATCGAGGCGCGCAAAGATCTGAGTCAGGCGGGCTTTTAGACGAGGATGGAACGTGGCCGACATGCACAGGCGGTGCGCACAGATGCGAGGCATTCAGGTCAGTTCTTGTTGAGTGAGATTGGGGTGGGCACTTTGTGTGATCTTTCTTAGGGATAGAGAGGAGTGTCTTTGTAGCCTTCGGCAACCTCATTATTCCAAATTACTTAGTGAAGAGTTCTTTATTTGGGAAGGTTGTGCTTCCCGTATATCATCGTGTTTGGGTGGGACTTGTCTTTGTGGTTTTATTTTATTGTTCAGGGGTCTAGGCTGGTTAGGGTAAGGGATCCTCTAACGCCATCACCGGTAGACGCATGGACCTAGTGGCCATAGGGAGAGCTTGCGTGTGCCGATTGAAAGCCCGGTGATAAGCTAGTATCAGAGCCCGATTGAAGCAAGTTCCAAGCACAGATGGTGAGAGCGGTTGAAGACCGTGTGACCCGTTTGGAGGGGATTGTGGGAGATCCAGAAGAAGGATCAACCATGGATTTGGTAGCTGTATGTGCAGAGTTGAGCATGCAGTTGACCGAGTTGCAAACTTCGCATAATCAGCTGATGGAGGTACACAAAAGGTTGATTCGTGATCTCGAGCATCGAAATCTGCAACAACAACGATTAAATCTGGCCATGGAGGAGAGATTGGAGCTTCGGATCCATGCTTTGGAGCAGGAGATGATCCGACTAAGGCAGGAGGCGCGGAGTCAGTCCACATGATCGGCGCTCCGGTAAAGGAAGCAAAGGTCCAGGAACCTAAGGCCTTCAGCGGAGTCAGGAGCGGCGAAGGTGGAGAACTTCATATGGGATATGGAGGTTTACTTTCATGTGGCGAAGATCCCAACACCCGATCAGGTGGATCGGGTCTTGACATATTTGGAGGGTAATGCCAAGCTCTAGTGGAGGACCAGGACGGCCGAGGATGATCGTGCAGGGCATCCTAGAATCGAGACATGGGAGATCTTCAAGAGGAAACTGAAGGGTCAGTTCCTGCCGAGCAACGCAGGGTGGCTTGCTCGAGAAAATCTGAGGAAGCTGAGGCAGGCAGGGAGCATTCGGGAGTACGTGGCATAATTCAGCAATCTACTTCTGGAGGTGTCCAACATGTCGAGGAAGATAAGCTTTTCAACTTCCTCGTTGGCCTATAGGGGTGGGATCAGCCCGAGCTTTGCAGGAGGGAGGTGAGGGATATTCCCTCAGCCTTCGTAGCAGCAGAGGCGCTGGTGGACTTTCGTAGTGGTACACTTCGGTTAGTGGTGGCCAAGGCAAGGGTAAGTGCAAGAGTGCATCACCACCGTGGGGTCGAGCAGGCAAGAAGGAGGGTGTGCCACCATATGCAGCAGCAAAACCAAAAGGACAGACGACTTTCGCTGGATGCTTCATATACGGAGGACCGCATCTAGCATGGGAGTCTCCAAGGAAGGTGGCGTAGCGGTCGTTACTATCCAGGGAGACAGGGTGTTAGAGAGTTCGGAAGAGGAGCCAGTAGTGAGGATGGCCCTGCTACAATCCATCAATACTTTGGCCATAAGGAGGCAATGCCAGGGTTTATAAACGTGAGGGTTCGGATCAATGAAAGGACAGTGCGGGCCTTAGTTGATTCCGGAGCGACGGACAATTTTGTGAGAGTGGTGCACAGATTGGGTCTAGAAGCACTTTCCAAGCCTTATAGGATAAAGCATGTCAACTCCGAGGAGATGGAGTCTTTGGGCCAAGCAGAGGCCACATTGAGGTGGGCTCTTGAACTGGGCGCTGTATCATGACAGTCTTGCCGATCGACGACTACGACCTGATACTCGGGATGGACTTCTTCATCAAGAGCAAGGCTATGATCATGCCTCATCGAGGGGCATCTTGATCCGAAGAGGTAGGCGTCCATACTATGTTCCAGTGGAGGGATGGCGTAGGACAGTGAAGGGTCGGGGCAAGAGAGCGCCCCACCACTAGACTTGAGGTTGTGTGGCAACCTCACACCTAGGCAACATGTGGGAGAGCCTAGGCACGAAGGCCTGCGGTAGGAGGCGCAGGAGGGATGGCTCGGCGAGAGGGCTGTCCAACCAAGGAGGCATCAGGGGGTGCGCATGGCAGGTGGCCGCATTGGGACTTGGAGACTTTGGCTAGGAGGGTCAAGGTGAGCGATGAGGTGCGTTAAGAGGATGCACTGCGTGGTGGCATGGAGCCTTGATGGTCGATGAGAGCATCGAGATCTCAGCGGGGGGAGGATTGTTACGGCCCTAGGGGTGCAGCGCGCGGTGAGGTTGCGTGCAGGCCAGGCTGTGTACATGGGCAGTGCCAGTCTGCAATGCTGCTTGTGTCTACAGAACCTCCTGGGTGGCATAGTGCAGGATGCTACGTAAGTATATTAAGAGAGACCTTGGCTTCGCTACACATGGCTGTAGCACGCGTAGGCCGGGCCGAGTCACGGGATGGCACGCTGCCTTTGAGGCATGCGGAGAGGCCCTAGGCTCGTGCCTGGGCACTTGATGCGTGGGAGCACGTGTGTGGGCCGGCATTGGGCGCTGGGCTCGCACGGCCACACGTTGGGTGCGCAGGGGCATGCGGGCCAGCGCTGGGCACTGGGCGCGCTCGCTCCCATGCGTGGGCGCATGCAGACGTTCGCGTGCGCCAGGCTCGCGCGGGTCATGTGAGCGCGGCACAGGGCCGCTTAGCCCGCGGCCAGCCTGGCACGTGGCTAAGTTAGGTGACCTGTCCAGCTTGGCACATGCCATCCTGGCACATGACCAAGTCGTGGCCGGCCAGCCTGGTTTGCGTATGCAGGGCGGACGGGGAGCCAGCCTGGCCAGCTTGTGCGAAGGAGATTCCGCGGATTGAGCGGACACGCTGCCAGCTTGGCAGACACATCTGCAATGCAGAGCAACCGTGGCCATGTAGGCGGCACGGCCGGCGCGCAAGGTGCGCGCGCAGGCGCACGCATGCAGAGCCGGGTGCGTGCACCTGGGTGGATGGACTAGACAGCCTGGCCGAGGGTTGTTTGGGGATTTTGGGCGATGGACTTTGGATAAGGCTTATCCACTATGAGGCGGTGACTTAGGTCGGTTGGGAGATTCTATATAAGGCTGGGCGGACCTAGGCTATGGCATCCAATTCCAAGTGTGGAAATCATCCAAGTGGAGTTCGGGTGAAGCCAGCAAGCGACCAGAGGAGGGCTTGTGAGGTTGGCGAGCGGTCGGATCAGCGGAGATCGAGGCGTGCGAAGGTCTGATTCAGGCATACTTAGACGAGGATGGGACGTGGCCGACACGCACAGGCAGTGCGCATGGGTGCGAAGCATCCAGGTCAGTTCTTGTTAATGAAATTAGGTTAGAAATCAGGTTACAATATTCATACCCTTACAGTACCAACAACCCAGCTGGAGGTAGATTTTAGCTAGCTTGTTGCGTGCGATGACGATGTCTCACATTATAAGAAGAAAAAATCATGATACCCAAGCTCAAGTCCACTTGCTATCCATTAACTTTCACTAGAATTTTTGGCGACATGGTTACCAGCAGATGGGCTTGGGGTGTTACAAATGAAATCAGAGCTGATCTAAGTGTGCAAAAGTTGGTGGGCATGATGAAAGGGTTACCCATAGAACAATGGTAAAATTTTGCCATGGCGTGGAGCTACCCTTACAGCACCAATGATCCAACTCATGATAGATTCTGGCTAGCTTGTAGTATGCAACGAGGATGTCGCATTATAAAATGGTGAGATTATGATACCTCAAGTTTAGTCCCACATTGGATGAAAAAGTGATGTGTTATGTGCTTATAACTCAAGTCCACTTGCTATCCATTAACTTTCACTTGAGTTTTTGAGCCACATAGTTTTAGCCCACTAACAAGGTTAATTGGGCTAGTGGGTGAGCTTGGAGTGTTATAATCACATCAGATAATAAGCCAAAAGGTAATATAAAGGAAAAAAAAATATCATCAAACATCATAAGGTACCATCTTAGCATATTTAGGATTTAAAGGATCACTCATAACTTAATCAAAAGAAGAAAAGAACAAGTGAAGGGGGAAAAACAAGCTGTTGCAAAGAATTTTATACCCAGCAACAATCTATTCTCAAGATTTTGATGTAATCTAGTCCCCATAAAAGGTTTATTCCATTAATCCATCGAATTTGCAACTAATGCAATATCAACATACAACACCCGTAAAAAAATGTATTCCACATCAAGAATCAAAGGACCTACAATGTATGTTCTCCTATTGTAATTATAGGATAGATTTTTCCCGTAATTGTTGAATGGTTCCCCTAAAGGCGGTCCTTCATGAAGTCATCATTCTCTAAGTCTTTGAACTAATTCATGCTTTTATGCTATATTTAATTTATCATTACTAACCTTGTTTGTTATGTACATTACACTTTGCATACTCTTAAATATAAAGAAAGAGAGAGGCATAACATATCTATAATAAACGGTGCACTTACATGTGCACCATTAAAACAAGGAGAAGAAATTGTCTAATCAAAATTTTGGGCCTCTTTTGCTTTTTCAAGCCTCCAAAAAATAGAGCCCGCCGATTAGTCAAGTATATCCCCCACCTGAAAAAGTCTTTGTACACCATTTTGGTATAGCAAATCTTACGTGGGCTGCACCGTCTCTTCTTATTGATCCATGTGCATTTTACATAGCTCGATGCAATGGGACAAGATGAGATAGTAGGGATACGATATTAAGTTTTGAGCATAACATGCATTAATATTCGTTCAGTCTTTTTTTGAAATTTGTGTGCAGACAAGGGGCATGCAGCCTACGTTTTCTGAATGAGTGTTGTAGGTTTCCAACTAGGGTGTTGTAATTTAACAACTGGGGTATCGTAATATTTTTTCATCCTATATCAAAGATCTTACAGGGATGTCATAATTTATAATTATAGTATCATAATTTTACAACTAAGCTATCGTAATTTTTGTTGACCGATATCAAAAGTCTATTCTGGGATATCGTAAAGTTTTGCTTAATATTTTCTAAATGAGTGTCGTAATTTCATAACTATAGTGTCATAATTTTACAACTAGGAAGTCGTAATTTTTTTGACCGATATTAGAAATCTTTCCACGATGTTGTAAAGCTTTGCCTTAACATTTTATAACTAAGGTATCGTTATTTTATAACAAGGTGTCATAATTTTACAACTAGGGTATAGTAATATTTTTTTCAAAGAAGAAGAAATGACACCCGTGCGTCTTTGGGAGAAGCAAAAATGTAATTTTTCATGCATGGAGAGATCACTATAGAAGCGGTGGGATCATGATTACGAATTTATAAGTGATACGCTATCTCTGCTATCTTGTTCCATTGCATCAAACATGTAGGATTCATATGGACCAATAAGGAAGGGCGATGCAGTCTATGTAGGATTTGCTATACCGAAGGCAGTGTACAAAAACTTTTCCCACCCCCCAACCTAATTAAGACTCCAAGAAGCCTGTTGCCGCCAGCACTCGTAATCTTGTAGCGTGGTCTTTAGTTTGCCAATATGGCAGAACACCTTATTTGGATAATGATGGGAAGTTACTAAGCAAAGAAAGACAAGGAGCCACTAATTGTTCTATCCCATAAGCTACTTTCCTTATTTTGTTTTCTGGTGAAGATATTAAGAATAATTAGAGATTTAATGTAATTGTTATTCAATCAACTTGCCTTTTAAATAATCTTGAATGGCCCAACTTAGAGATATATGCAATGATCAACTCTCAATTTTTAAAAATGTGGTTTCAGTACGCTGGCAGCTAGGGGATTGCATTGCTATTAAGGAAAAATTACAAGCTTAGGTGGATAAGTAGATAAACTGTATGCAAACTAATAGTAGATAAGGCTGAAAATTTATAGACATTTTATATACTTGACATGTTATAAGCATTTTGCCTAAGCAAATTTATGATTCCAACCAGTAACCAAAGCTATTCAAGGTGATACAATATAGCACATATCATAATGTTGTAAACACTAAAACAAAAGTATGATGAATGACATATTATCAACATCTAAAGCAATTTACGTATTTGGAAGTATGGTAGGAAAGGGTTGAAAAAGAATAGGTTCCTGATACAAGAGTTATAAGGAGGCCAAAAACATGAAAATTCTCGAAGTAAAGAATAATGAATGCTTCAGATGAATAGTATGCTATACTAATACATACCATCTTGTACCAAACATATCATATCAATATCGTACTGAGACTCTATACTGATGCATACCAAGTATTGATATATTTAACTAACCCATGTTTCAGTTATACCGACATATGATACCAATATTGTACCAATATAAAATCTAGTACAAAGACAATGAATCTGATTTTGAACCATGCATAGATAGGTTATAAGGCAATTTTTTGATGTTGACATGATTTTTTTTTATTTTTACTTTGCAATTTAAATAAGATGCAAGCAGAGTTTAAAGATGAAAAATAAAAAGTGGCATAAGGACTACTAGCTATTTAGAAAAAAGTTCGAGGTCTAGATGAGAGAAGGGGTTAAATATAACTTTTATTTTAAGATACTTAAATAAGAATTAAACAGCTTAGATTCAAACAAAGGCTGGTAAAGAATCTTTATATATTTCTTTAATATATTCCCAATATATAAAGGCAACATTTTAGTAACCCATCAAGTCGTAGGCTTTCCATAATAGACAACTTACATATTAAAGTGAGGTCTCTCAATTTAATGCCAGGAAGATCATTTTATATAGTTTATAAAGAATGCAAACACTTTCTATGAAATAGACTAATCTAACCTCATCATTAAGCATCAATTTGATGCAATATCAATATTTTAAAATGATATGAGAACTCTAATATTGGAATTGGGACGGAGCGGGAGGAGTCATGGTGTTTCGGTGGGGAGGATAAAGAGTTTGGTACGAGTGGGAAGGACGTGGCCGCCGACATTGGCCAGTTATGCTGGAGTGATGAATTAATTTAATATTATATTATAGATATCATATATGAGAGTAAGTGGAGGCTGCGACGATGGGAGAATGGATTCCAGCTGATATACGTGGTGGCAGCTGTCAGGCCACGGGGCTCGAGGTTTGTGGTCGATGTAACGAGTTGCTCGGGCTAGCAGCATTTATGAATTTATTTTATTATAAAAAATTAAAATAAATAAAATTTATATCAATTTTGAATCATTATAGTTTAAAAAAATTTAATTGGTACTTGTTTATTTTTTTAATTGGTTATAAATTAAATAATTATTAATTTCTAATTTTTCGATATGAAACTATTGGGAGAGGAGCTTCACAATCTATCCTTTACAGAGGTGATGTCCTTATCGTTAGAGGCACATGATCGCAATCATCAAGCAGACATGATTCTAGAGGTAGCCTCTATAGGTTTAAAAAGTGGCTCTCATTCTTCATGGATATAGCACTTTGCCCTGCGTGGCACTTAGTCCTACACTTCCGGCTAGTGCAAGCTCTGATACCATATTGTAATGATTCTAGCTTTGGGCTCATAGCACTTATGAACCTGTTCCGTTACAAAAAGTAAGATGAACAAGGTCCACATCAACTTGGATCATCATAGTCCAAAAAAGATCCAATTAGTATTTGTCCATCTTTCTTACTTATTATAAATCATATAACGAACTCTCAATTTTTCGATATGAGATTGTTGAAGAAGCATCACAGTCGAAGAAGCATGTATCAAGTTGGCAGCAATGCGTTCCGCATCTTTTCGTATAATCTTCTTTTTAACAATAATTTTTAAAGCAAGATACATATTAAACTATTTAGGTCTCGCTCCTTCGTCCAACCCATTATGTCCACCCTATCACTTATTCACTCTTCACATGCATAAGCCCTAGCTTAGGCCCGTGATAATAAGTGATGGAGGGCCAAAAAATTGGACTTAAGTTTTGTCCTTTAAAAATTTAGGAATAACGTCGACCAAAAACGCTAGCATGGTAGAAATCGACCATAAGATGGATGAAATTGATGAGGTGGAATTATGAATAATTTTTATTAGAGAAAAATCATCCTTTTCACTTTAAAATTAATAAATTTTTTAAACTAATAAATTATTTATATATAGGATAGATAATTTTTAAAATCTTTTAATTATTAAAGACTGTTTAGCATGGGAGGATCCAAATTTTATGATAATTCTTGGTTCCTCATAATCAAAAATTTTTAATAATAAATATTAACACTCCTTTCCTATTCATTTTTTATTGATAAAATTAAGTGAAAATGAGATTTTTAAAAATAATTTATAATACTTCAAATATGAAAATTTTAGATGTTGACTAATTTATTCAGAAATTTACATAAAAATGTTTACTCTACATAGGCATTCAAAGTGATGTTGGTAAGCCATTAGTAGACTTCACTTAAATTTCCAAAAAAAAAATTAAAAACATTATTTGTGAGTTTTCCTTTTTTCTGGGTGAATACTAAAGTGAAGTGGTAACCGTTATTGTTGGAATTCAAATGAAAAATATATTATATATATGTGCAGTAGAAGCATACAGATTATTTAACATGCATAATTTAATATTATTATATCAAAAAGAAAAAATTATCATATAATTTTTTTAAAACATAAAACATATCGATATGTTATGGTCTCGAAGGAGGAGAGTGCCCTGCTACCGGATTCGAAGTGATGAAGGAAGAATCCCATGGGCCAAGGTATGTCACAAAAGTACCTGCAGGATAAAAACAAAACCAGAGCCTTCCTCGTCTTTCTCAAGATCGGTATCAAATTATGTATGTAGGCTCACTCTTGTTTTTCTCTTATTCTCACAACTCTAGCGCACATAAAATAAGAAGGAGGGAGGAGAGAAACTTTTCTTTCATTGTATCCTTTTTCACATATTTTAAAAGTCCACCTTATGCCCTATTTTACACGCTCAAGGTGAATCAAAAAAAAAATCTATTTAAATAATTTAATTTAGATATATTTTATCTGTTACAACTTATTTTGATCGCATGAGAATAATTTTTCTATACATATACGTCAACTCCTTGATCGTATCAAGAAAAAGTTGTTTTCTTATTTACAACTAATTTACAAATAATATCTAAATTAAATATAATATATAATATCTAAATTATCAAATCTTATTTAATAATTTTAGATATTATTAATTTCAAAAATCTGATAAATCAAATTTATTATTTATTTTAAATATTTTCATATTATAAAAAATATCAAAAATTAAAATTATTTTCTCTCTCCATTAATTTATAATATGCATCATTTACAAGAGAAAAAATTCTCTTGTGTAATGTTCCATAATAACATTTATGTGCAACCATTTATATCAATTATTATATGAACAATGTATCTAAACATATTTTTATTTTGTCCAATAACCAATTTATTGTACCAAAATGAATGTGAGAAAAATAATCAATCAAATTGATTATTTATCTTCATAATAAACTCTTTATTATAAAGTTCTAATAAATATTTTATTTAAGAAAATAAATAATTAATCATATTAATTATTTAATCCAAGAGTATTTGATGCGATTAAGTAGGAACCATGGACCATAATTTTAAGCTTCAATAAACTTGAATAAATTCAATTAAAACTCTTTAATTGATTACTTAGTTTATTAATCTCAAAGTTATTTCACTAAAAACCACCCTTGAAAATTATAGATTAATTTTACTCAAAAACTATAATTATTACATGTAATTCAATCCTCCATAATTAGTTCATAATTAGAGCTAGGTGAAATAACTGTTATATCTCTCTAATTATCGCTTGTGCCTTAAGTACCATTGATTCACTAGTTAAATAGTTAATTTATGATCGGATCATAAATTGCACGCATAACTGTTTAGCTACATAATCAACACTTAAGAAACTAATTTTAAGCTTCTTCTCAAAAGTTATGGGTTCCATATCTTTAAAGCACATTCCTAGCCCAATGTGTTATTGAACCTTCAAGATGTAAGTATTGGGCCTAACATCAAATGGGCTTTAACGAACAAATCAAAAGATTCGGTAGCACAATTAAGGAGTCTGTGATTAAGTCAGGATTAAGGTTGATGTATACTACAAAAAAAGCTAAATTGGCAGCGTTTATACGTGCGGTGTATGTTTATGCACCGGTAGATATATAATTCATCGTCGCTTAATTTTTTCACTAGTAAATTATTGAGATTCCTGGCGTTTAAATTTTTATGTCGGTAATAATATATATCGTTGCGGCGTTTAGAACAATGCCATCAATATAGCAATGATGCACCAGAAAATTAGTAGTTGTCCAGCATTTATATTGTTACGCCGGTAATAATATATGTTTTTTGTGGCGTTTAAAAAAATGCCAATAATTTATTAATTATATGTTGTTATATTAACCATGTTTTACGGTGTTTCTATTATACCGTTGGTAATAACATATAACATCAGCGGCATTTCATAAAATGCCGACAATTGATAGAGTTTACGCCGGTAAAGTATTGAGTTTTTTGAGGTTTATATCGTTTAAACAAATGCGGGCCATTAATTAATTTTATGCCGGTAAATTAGTAATTTGTTGGAATTTATCTTGTTATGCCAAAATTAATTATATGCATTGGCGATGCTTATAAAATGTCAAAATTTGATCACTGAAATGTCAGTAAAGTGTTATATTTGTATTGGTAGTAAAATAAATAAAATAACAAAAAATTACTTAAATGATACGAAATACACCCAAAATTGCGCAAGTGTCATACAATATTCCTTTTGAAAAAAATAGAGTCTATTATTAAAATTTAATCTTTTAATATGGATTTCATATTTATTCTTGTTTAAAAAAGAATGTGATGCTTGCGAACTTTATGACAAAATATGTTAAACATCATACTAAGATTGTAACTCCCAATAAGAGTAGTAAAAAAAATGCATAATCCAGCATTTCTTCTTTCATAATCCATCCTAATTGCTACTTAGCAAAACATAGTATGGCATAACCATAAATATAGTCTCAATTATAGTCTCACTTATAATCCCAACCCTTAATCATCGTCCTCTTCATTCTCTTCCTCTTCATCTTCCTCTTGATCTTCTTTCTCTTCAGCATTTTCCTCTTCTTTATTTTCTCTTCCTCTTCATTCTCTTTTCGTTTTTATCCTTAAGTCTGAATATAAATTCAACTGAGGGTTCAAAAATTTCAATATAAGGTTAATTTATATCAACTAAACATATGTGGGGTTCTCACCTATGCATACAAGAATGTGTTTACTAAGTTCCGTAATTCAGTTAATTCGTTCCGCATTTTCTTAAATTCTTCTTTTGATACCATCTTCTTGGTTTGAAGTCGGTAATGAATGTTGACAAGTTTGCCTTATAGGGGTTGGCCCAAACCCCAAACTGTGCACATGTCCAGGCCGTTCTAGGCCCATAACTTTCGAATAAACATCATTTGATGCCCAAGTCATGATTCCTCCAGACCCCATTTCTATAGAATTTGTCCTGTGTTAAAAGTTCCTTCATCTTAACCTGTAATAGATAATAAAAAATTCACATTATTCTTCATTTATAAATCCTTTAAAATTAAAAAAGTTATAAATTTGAAAATAAACATACCACTTTCTTCCTCGTGTCATCATTGTAGTGTGTGCCATCCTTTTTCTTATGGGTCTTGACAAACAACTGGGCTCGACTTGGCATTACCCCAGTTGATTTTTTCTACATCCAATATTTTAGATTAAATACATATATCGAAAACAAAGAACTAACAAATATTCAACAATAAATAAATATTAAATAAATAAATACCATATCATGGGCATATCTTGCTAAACTTTTTGATCCTCCGCTATGAACAACCACCTGTTTGACACTCCTTGTTTTATTACATTTTGACTACAACATGCAAAATATTATGAGAATTATAATTAAAATAACTAGTTGGTTGACTTTATAAATCAATAACAGAAATACGCAAATTGTTACCATATATTTTGGATGAAACCAAGATTGGCCAACTCTGCTAGTTGCTCTAAGTCAACCATATCGGGACTTGCCCTTGCCACAACTTGTGCTATAGATGTGTCTTTTTCCTTAAGTAATTTTTTCTTCAAGTCATGCTTGTAGTCTTTCCATTTCTTTCCTAAGTCCTTTAGTATCCATTTTTTTGAATAGTCCAATTTGTCATCAGGAACTTTAAACTTGCCCTATAGTCAAAATAAATTTACACAGGTGAGTAAGTAGCTTTCTAACAAAATTTTCAAAATATATGTACCTATTTAATTAATAATAATGTTTTAATATAAAAAATCATATATACCTTTATAAGACCCCACGCTTCCTCCTTTATGGTTTTAGGTACTGACCTCCAATCTTTGTAAATTATTGGAACCGACTTATTACTTCTCGCTATCAGACCACCAAACCTTACCACCTTTGAGTCTTGCTTTTTGATGGGCTGACCAAGATTGTTGAGCTCCATTTCAATTCGCTCCTCTTTTGGAAGATGCCAAATATCATGAATAGAGTGCAATAGTCTCTTTACTCAATTTTCATTACTATCTGCAAAAATAGATTTAGTTACATTGTTAGTATTTTGTAAATCTATAGTCATAGTGAAGTAAATAATAAGTAAGAAAAACAAAAACATACTGACGATGATGAGAAAGCGATATCCAATGTCAGAACACAAGTCAACATTTTGCTTCCGAAGTAGGTGCTATTGGTATAGATGTGCATGGCTCGGTCTCTCTGCTCATCTCTGTATGTGTGGATAGTTGGCCTCTCATTTGGCTCGATGTAGAAGTTGGGTCCCTTGCTGTGAAGATAATGATGGTTCTATAGAAGGTTGGGTCCCTTGCTGTGAAGATAATGATGGTTCTATTGAAGGTTGAGTCCCTTGTTGTGAAGATATTGATGGTTGGAAAGGATAATCTATAGAAGGTGGTAACTCCACCATCCTACCAATAAAAAAGGATGGCCCATCGATAGATGGTAATGAATGGGCTGCCCTATCAGATTGTGGCTCACTATGGACAGCTTGTAGTCTTGTAGATTATCTTTGCAACTGCGGTATGGACATCTTTGCCTTTTCTTTTGGACCCATTGTACCTATACAAAAAAGAAATTTACATATATGCAAATCAATAGAAAAATGACATATTTGGAGCATGATATGAGATAGATTTATGTGATAAGAGATATCATGTTAAATAGTCTAAAATTATATATTCTTACTCAACACTATTGAGGAGTTTCGATCATCATTCCATCTATGTCATTTCTTGTCCACACAACATTGTCAATACCAGGTTCAATAGCTTCATGGTTGGAAGTGTTAATACAATATGTTGGGGAGATTGTTGAAAATTATATGCCCCAATCTTATTGATTTTGATGATTACCAAAAGCCATGAGTACATTAAAAGATGTAATGAGTTTATTTACATGAGCAATGAATTTATTTAGAACAATGAATGAGAATGTTAAAGTATAACTTTAATCAATTGAAAGTAACTTCAAGTTCAATGTTTAAGCTTTCAAAAAGAAATTTAATACTTCATATTTTAATCAATGAGTTTTTGGAACATTTCTTGAATTGATTCCTAATGTCAATTTTATTATATTCAAGTCAAAATAATGATTTAAAATGAATCTGGAACGAATTTAAAGTCAATCAGAAAACTTTCTGATTTTTGATACGTTCCGGAGCCGACTCTTGAGTTTCAGAGTCGACTCCACTCAGAGTACAGAAATGACTGTCTGTCTCGAGTCGACCCACGTAATTTCTCGAGTCGACCCCCGATTCTGTCGAGCCGACTCCATGACTGTGCGAGTCGACTCCGCTCAGACACCAGAGGTGTGTTTTTCTGAGCATTTCGCGAGTCGACCCCCAACTTTTCATGAGTCGACCCCCGACTGTCAGGAGTCGACACTTTACTTTTGATGAGTCGACCCTTTGACTTTCTGAGTATTTCTATTTTTGGTATCACGACCTCGAGCCGACTCGCGGAAAGCAGGAGTCGACTCCAGCAAATCTGGGCGAGATTTTTCGAATGCCAACTCAGCGTCAACGGTAAGATTTTTGATTAACGGCTATTTTTCTTTGTTTCTAACGGCTATATTTTTGCAGAATCTATAAATAGAGAAGCCGTTTTCAAATCAAAGATATACAAAAGAGAGATATTCATTTCAAGAGAAAAGAAAAGAAAAATCAGAAAAACAGAGCTTCATTTGAAAAAATCCGTGATTCAAAATAGAGTGAAAGAAAGAGTGTGAAATCAAAGGAAGCTCCTTCTGTGCTCAAGCTCAACAATCCAAGGAAGCTTCAGAAGAAAATCCAAGAGCTATTCAAGAGCATTTCAAGTGATTTTCAACACTCAAAGAAAAGAGGAAAAGCTCAAATCAACTCCAAATACATTCCGTGAAGAATCCGAGCTGAGGCCCGATTCTACACTTCAAAGGAGTTGAGGAAAAGAAGAAAAGCTCAAAGCCAACCAACTGCAAATCAGGCTTTTCTAAACTTTATTCTTATATTTGTTTATCTGCTCATTAAGGAGCTTTGTAACTGAAAAACATATTTCTATTCTTTGTGTCTAGTTCAATCTGGGGGATTGAACTAGTTGAGGTAGTCTTACCTCGGTACAAGCTTGGTAAAGCTTGTGTTAGGGTTTTTGTGCTGGTGAGCCCTTGAAAACCAGCTGGGTTCGTTGTGATCCCGGGAAAACAACAAGTTTGAGTTGTGAGCTTGTAAAACAACTCTGCTGTAATCAAGGAAGATTATAGTGTGGACCCAAGTGAATCTTGGGAGTGGACGTAGGTGTTGGATACACCGAACCACTATAAAATCTTTGTGTTTGCCGTGCTTTCATTGACTCTTTCTATCTCTGTTTTATTCACTGCACTTGTATTTGCATTGCTATTGCCTTCATTCTTCTTAAGCAAACATTTTTAAAAGGCTAATTTTTAAAGAACCCAATTCACCCCCCCCTCTTGGGTTGTCATCTGGGCCAACAATTGGTATCAGAGCTAGTGCTCATTAGATTTTGATCACACGATCAAGAGCTAAAGTTCCAAATGGCAACACAAGTTGGATCATTTGCTGAAGGTCATTCTACGAATAGACCTCCACTGTTTAATGGTTCAAATTATTCTTATTGGAAAGCTAGAATGAGGATATTCATTCAAGCTTCTGATTATGAGCTATGGGGTGTTATAATCAATGGACCTAGTACACCCACACATGTTATAGATGGCACTATTGTTCCTAAGCCCGAAAGGGACTGGAATGATAATGATAGGAAAATGGCACAGCTTAACGCTAAAGCCATGAATGTCTTATATTGCTCCTTAGATGCTAATGAGTTTAATAGAATCTCCACATGTAATTCCGCAAAGGAGATTTGGGATAGATTAGAGGTTACCCATGAGGGTACCAATCAAGTAAAAGAATCTAAAATTAATATTCTTGTTCATAAATATGAATTATTTAGCATGGAACAATCTGAAACCATTGCATGCATGTACACTAGATTTACAGATATTGTAAATGGTTTGAAAAGTCTTGGTAAGACATATACTAACTCTGAACTTGTTCGAAAAATTCTTAGGTCATTACCAAGATCATGGGAAGCAAAAATGACAGCAATCCAAGAAGCTAAGGACCTCAACACTTTACCCTTAGAGGAGCTTCTAGGATCTCTTATGACCCATGAGCTGACTATGAGGCAGCATGTAGAGGAGGACACAAAGAAAAAGAAAGTAATTGCCCTCAAAGCTGCAAAAGAAGAAGAGAGCAGCAGTGATGATGATGATGATATGATGAAGAGACTGCTCTCTTAGCAAAGAAATTTAAAAGATTCATGAGGAGAAAGAAACCCTTCCACAAGAAGAAATTTGGAGCAAAGTGGGAAGGAGAAAAGGATAAAACAAGGACAAGGACAAAGAAAAAGAGAAAGACCCCTTGACTTGCTATGAGTGTAATAAACCGGGGCACTTTAGGAATGAATGTCCTAAATTGAAGAAAGCCTACAAAAAGAAAAAGAAGGCTTATGTGGCGACTTGGAGTGACAGCGAGGAATCTTCTTCCGAAGAAGAAGAACAAAAGGAAGTCGCAAACGTATGTTTCATGGCGGACGACAACGATGAGGTAAGTTCCGATAACCCTTGCGATGAATTTGCTTTTGATGAACTATTTGATGCTTTTAATGAACTTGTTGGGGATTTCAAGGTTTTGAAAAAGAAATACAAGATTTTGAAAAATGAAAACTTAACTTTCATTCAAGAAAAGGAAAATCTTAATAATGAAGTTAAGAAACTTAAATCTGAAAATGAAATTTTAATAAAAGAAAAAGAATCAATCTCTAATGAAAATGATAAACTAAGGAAAGAGGTTGAAAAACATAAGAACATAGTTGATAAGTTTACATTAAGCTCAACTAAATTAGACATGTTATTAAATAGTCAAAAAGCAGTTTTTGACAAAGCCGGATTAGGATATAACACTTTAAGAAAACAAAAATCACTGAAAAATATTTTTGTGCGTGCTGGCCAAAGTAATTTTACATGCTTTAAATGTAATCAAAAAGGACATAAATCTTATGAATGTAAAATTCTAAAACCTAATAAAAACTTAAATGTTAAAGGAAGAAAATATGGGTTCCGAAAGGAACAATATTTGTTGCTACTAACCATGAAGGACCCAAGAAAGCTTGGGTACCTAAACATAAAGTTTGATATCATTGCAGGAATGTCTTGTGGCCAAGAGATCAAAGAGAAAGTGGTATCTTGATAGTGGCTGCTCAAGACATATGACGGGTGACAAAGAAGAATTCATCACCCTTGAAGAAAAGAAAGGAGGAGTTGTTACATTTGGCGACAATGGCAAAGGCCAAATCTTGGGGTTTGGTAATTCAAATAACTCCCTCCACATATATTGAAATGTACTTTATGTTGATGGTTTAAAGCATAACTTAATTAGTATAAGTCAATTATGTGACAAAGGTTTTAAAGTATCATTTGAATCTTCTTTATGCACTGTAGCTAATCCCATTGATAATAGCATTGTTTTTATTGGAAATAGAAATGGCAATGTATACATGATTGACTTAGACAAATTGTCTACTAATAATCATTGCTTAGTTGCTAATAATGCTAATATGAATGAGATTGGTTGGTTGTGGCATCGAAGATTAGGTCACGCAAGCACACACCTGATTTCAAAACTAATTAGAATGGATTTAGTAAAAGGTTTACCTAAATTAGATTTTGAAAATAACAAAATATGTGATGCATGTCAGTTTGGAAAACAAACGAGAAGTTCTTTTAAATCTAAAAATATTGTTTCAACTTCTAGGCCATTAGAGCTACTTCACATGGACCTTTTTGGACCAACTAGAACCACAAGTCTAGGAGGAAAGAAATATGGTCTTGTGATAGTAGATGATTACTCTAGATTCACTTGGGTAATGTTTTTAGCTCACAAAGATGAGACTTTCTCGATATTCATGAAATTCTTCAAGAAAGTAACAAATGAGAAAAACACTACCATAGTGTCTCTAAGAAGTGATCATGGAACTGAATTTGAAAATCACTTATTTGAAAGTTTTTGCAATGAAAATGGTATTAATCATAACTTTTCTGCACCTAGGACCCCACAACAAAATGGTGTAGTTGAAAGGAAAAATAGGACTCTAGAAGACATGGCCCGTACCATGCTATGTGAAAGTAAACTCCCGAAATACTTTTGGGCGGAAGCTATTAACACAGCATGTTACATCCTAAATAGAGCTTTAATAAGACCTATTTTAAAGAAAACCTTATGAATTATGGCATGATAGAAAACCCAACATTAAATATTTTCATGCATTTGGTTGTAAATGTTTTGTTCACAATAATGGTAAAAATAATTTAGGCAAATTTGATGCTAAATCTGATGAAGGAATATTCTTAGGATACTCTACAACTAGTAAAGCATATAGAGTATTTAACAAGAAAACTTTAGTTGTTGAAGAATCCATTCATGTAGTTTTTGATGAATCTTTAGCAACTCGTTCCGAAAAATTTGATGATGAAGAAGATACAAACTTAATTGAAAAAGATCTTGAAAAATTAAATATTGATGTATCTTTAGAGAGCAAGACGCTAAAGATAATGATTCACCTAAGGATGATGATACTAACACTAATCATAATGATGTAGATCTACCTAGGGATTGGAGATATGCTTATAGTCACCCTAAGGAATTGATTATAGGTGATCCATCTCAAGGAATAAGAACTAGATCATCTATGAGAAATATTAGTAATCATCTTGCATTTGTATCACAAATTGAACCTAAAACTATTGAAGAAGCTGAAAAAGATAATAATTGGATGTTAGCAATGCAAGAAGAATTAAATCAATTCACTAGAAATAATGTATGGACTTTAGTTGAAAGACCTAAAAATCATTCTGTTATAGGATCAAAATGGATATTTAGAAATAAACTAGATGAAAATGGCATAGTAATTAGAAACAAAGCTAGATTAGTTGCAAAAGGATATAATCAAGAAGAAGGTATTGATTTTGATGAAACCTTTGCACCAGTAGCTAGATTAGAAGCCATTAGACTATTACTTGCATTTGCATGTCATATGAATTTTAACTTATTTCAAATGGATGTAAAAAGTGCTTTTCTAAATGGATTTATAAATGAAGAAGTATATGTAGAACAACCACCAGGTTTTGAAGATCATGAATTTTCAAATCACGTTTTTAAATTGCACAAAGCATTATATGGTTTGAAACAAGCACCTAGAGCTTGGTATGATAGATTAAGTAAATTTTTAATTGAAAATGATTTTATAAGAGGAAATGTTGATAAAACATTGTTTTTGAAAAGAAAAGGTAAGG
This sequence comes from Calamus simplicifolius, assembly GCA_900491605.1. NCBI lineage: Eukaryota > Viridiplantae > Streptophyta > Magnoliopsida > Arecales > Arecaceae > Calamus > Calamus simplicifolius. The sequence continues at coordinate 238,113 of UESW01001930.1, read as the reverse complement.
ATTTATTAGTAGTTCAAATATATGTTGATGATATCATTTTTGGTGCTACTAACAATATTCTATGTCAAGAGTTTGCTAAGTTGATGCAGGGCGAATTTGAAATGAGCATGATGGGAGAACTCAACTTCTTCCTTGGACTCCAAATCAAACAAAGCAAAGAGGGAATCTTTATCAACCAAACAAAGTACACAAGAGAAATTCTAAAGAAGTTTGGTATGGAATCAATCAAACCCCTCGGAACACCAATGAGTCCTTCATGCAAGCTGGACAAAGATGAAGAAGGTAAGAAGGTTGATCAAAAATATTATCGAGGTATAATCGGATCCCTACTTTACTTAACTGCAAGTAGACCAGACATAATGTTTGCTGTTTGCTTATGTGCTAGATTTCAGTCTGAACCTAAAGAATCACATTTAATTGCTGTTAAAAGAATACTAAGATACTTAAGTGGAACAAAAAATGTAGGTTTATGGTATTCTAGAGACTCAACATTAAATCTGATTGCATACACTGATTCTGATTATGCTGGATGTAAGTTAGATAGAAAAAGCACAAGTGGTGCATGCCAATTCTTAGGAAGTAACTTAATCTCATGGTTTAGCAAAAAGCAAAATTCAGTTGCATTATCAACTACTGAAGCTGAATATGTAGCAGCTGGAAGTTGCTGTGCTCAAATCCTATGGATTAAGCGACAACTTGAAGACTATGGTATCACACTTGATAAAACACCTATAAGATGTGATAACACAAGTGCAATTAATCTAACTAAAAATCCAATTCAACATTCTAGAACCAAACACATAGAAATTAGATATCATTTTATAAGAGAACATGTTGCAAATAATGAAATATGTCTTGATTATGTTAACACTGAAGAACAATTAGCAGATATATTTACAAAACCCTTAAGTGAAGAAAGATTCTGTTATCTTAGAGGAGAGTTAGGGATTTGTGATCCATTAGAATGAATTTGAAACCCCTAAGGAAATTTTATCTAAAATTCTTTCAAATCCTTGATCTTTAAGGAAATCTTATCTAGAATTCACATCTAATTGATCTATTCAAATCCAATGATTTATCAATTTTTATGATCAATTTCCGGACACATTTCAGAAATTTCATGTTTTTGCTCTGAAATGGTCTCGGAGCCGACTCGGTGAGTATCGGAGTCGACTCCAGGTTTCTACTGAAACTCTCGAGTCGACCCCTTCTCGGCGCGAGTCGACTCCACTTCGGGATGGTTTTCTGTGACTGTCCGGAGTCGACCCCTCGCTTTGCGGGAGCCGACTCGAAGTGGTCCCAGGTCGATTTATCTAGGGCAGAGTCGACTCGCCGTTCATTTCTATCGTCTCAATCTCTCAAAATACTCTCTCCAAAATACTTCCAGACCTTCCAAATTTCCAAGAATCCCTGATTAACCCTTCCAATAGATCAATGGCCCCTAAAACTCGAGGTTCTAACCTTGTGCGGCCGGAGTAAAGAGGAAGAGGGCGTGAGGAAGACCGTGAGGCGTCCGGTTCGTGAGCCTTCACCTAGCTCGGATTCAACCTCATCTTCTTCAACTCCAAATGCTTCTCCATCTACGGCTCCTTCAGGTAGATAGACTTGCTAGAATCATAACTACGGGAGGAAAGTGATTTTGAATTGTTTGAGGCTGAGGGATTTCTTTTGGGAAGACAGTTGATAGAGATGGGTTGGGAAAAGATCTGTTCCTTAGATTGTCCTACTATCCCGCTCTTGTCAAGGAATTTTATAAGAATCTATCTAGAGGAGATAATGGTCTTATAAGCATTGTTAGAGGAAACCGAATTTCAGTGACTGTAGAGCTGCTTTCAAGATTGTTGGATCTACCCATGTCAGGAACTTCTACATTTTCTTCGGATGACAGAAGCCCAGCTCTTCTAGACTGCTTAACCGGGAGGTTGTCGGTTTTGAGGAAGTTTTGCCAATCAGTTATCCTTAGAACTGAGACTTGCTCCACAACATTGTAGTAGAATCCTTTTCCCAAAATTGGGAGATTCGATTATGTGTCAGAAAGGGATATTTTTGTAATGGATGCAATTGTAACGGTAAACCCATTAACCTTCCAGTATGATTTTATGGTATATTGCCGACTGTGGAGGTAAGAGAAAATCAAGCTTGCCCTATGGCATGATCCTCACTAAAATTTTCCAGAGCCAAGGGATTGTCATTTCAGATAGTGAGCCATGAGGAACTTGAGACACAGATTTTTACAGTTTGGCCACTATACATAGGATGGGATTTGTTAAGAAGAATGGAAGATGGGAAAGGAAAGGTTTGATGGAAGAAAGAGCAGCGGATGCTGAGGCACCGGGACCATCGGTTAGACACTCTTCGCCTGCACCTCCGAGCCCTCCTATTTCTGCTCCTGCTCCTACCCCTGCTCCGTTGTTTGATCAAGCATCATCTTCATCTGTTGGCTTCACAGAACTTCAGTTAAGGCAACTCAAAGGCCTTCTTGATGATCAGTCAGAAAATTAAAATCAGAGTTTGAAAACAAGTTTATGAATCTCAAGGAAACTCTTTACTCTTTGGATGACCGGATCACCAAAATAGAATCTACTCTTAGCACTTCTTCAGAGTCTTTAAGTGGAGATCTAAAGAACATATTTGAAGAACTTAAAGATGTCTGCGGAGATGGTGAAACATATGCTAAATGCAACGCTGAGCTACAAGATAAAATTTTGACTGCTTGCACCTTTGTGGATGAGAGACTAAGGACTATGTGAAGATACAAACAGATGGAATGAAAAATAATAGATCATTTGACTAGGATTGTTAGGACTCACTTTTAATGTATTAGATACTTAGTCCTTGCAATGTATTGAAGTTAATGTTATGTTTTACATTTTGGTACTTTGATGTAATGAATTGTCTATTTTGAATACTCAATGTATTTCTTCCTATTATCAATGAATGAATGATTTTGTTAAATCAATCTTGAATGAATGAATAATGTTGTTTATGCTTCTCTACCTTTTTGTTGATAACAAAAAAGGGGGAGAGTTTTATAGTTTTATAACTGTATATGCATATGGGAGAAATTAATTAATCAAATGATATTAAAATGATTGAATGAATGAGATATTTATTTAGTTTCATAGGGGGAGCTACCTCATTCAGGGGGAGCCTAAGCCTAACTATGAAATCAAAATAAATTCACAATCAATCATGCATAAACTCAATGTTTTTGTCATCATCAAAAAGGGGGAGATTGTTGGGGAGATTGTTGAAAAATTATATGCCCCAATCTTATTGATTTTGATGATTACCAAAAGCCATGAGTACATTAAAAGATGTAATGAGTTTATTTACATGAGCAATGAATTTATTTAGAACAATGAATGAGAATGTTAAAGTATGACTTTAATCAATTGAAAGTAACTTCAAGTTCAATGTTTAAGCTTTCAAAAAGAAATTTAATACTTCATATTTTAATCAATGAGTTTTTGGAACATTTCTTGAATTGATTCCTAATGTCAATTTTATTATATTCAAGTCAAAAAATGATTTAAAATGAATCTGGAACGAATTTAAAGTCAATCAGAAAACTTTCTGATTTTTGATACGTTCCGGAGCCGACTCTTGAGTTTCAGAGTCGACTCCACTCAGAGTACAGAAATGACTGTCTGTCTCGAGTCGACCCACGTAATTTCTCGAGTCGACCCCCGATTCTGTCGAGCCGACTCCATGACTGTGCGAGTCGACTCCGCTCAGACACCAGAGGTGTGTTTTTCTGAGCACTTCGCGAGTCGACCCCAACTTTTCATGAGTCGACCCCCGACTGTCAGGAGTCGACACTTTACTTTTGATGAGTCGACCCTTTGACTTTCTGAACATTTCTATTTTTGGTATCACGACCTCGAGCCGACTCGCGGAAAGCAGGAGTCGACTCCAGCAAATCTGGGCGAGATTTTTCCGAATGCCAACTCAGCGTCAACGGTAAGATTTTTATTAACGGCTATTTTTCTTTGTTTCTAACGGCTATATTTTTGCAGAATCTATAAATAGAGAAGCCGTTTTCAAATCAAAGATATACAAAAGAGAGATATTCATTTCAAGAGAAAAAAAGAAAAATCGGAAAAACAGAGCTTCATTTGAAAAAATCCGTGATTCAAAATAGAGTGAAAGAAAGAGTGTGAAATCAAAGGAAGCTCCTTCTGTGCTCAAGCTCAACAATCCAAGGAAGCTTCAGAAGAAAATCCAAGAGCTATTCAAGAGCATTTCAAGTGATTTTCAACACTCAAAGAAAAGAGGAAAAGCTCAAATCAACTCCAACATTCCGTGAAGAATCCGAGCTGAGGCCCGATTCTACACTTCAAAGGAGTTGAGGAAAAGAAGAAAAGCTCAAAGCCAACCAACTGCAAATCAGGCTTTTCTAAACTTTATTCTTATATTTGTTTATCTGCTCATTGAGGAGCTTTGTAACTGAAAAACATATTTCTATTATTTGTGTCTAGTTCAATCTGGGGGATTGAACTAGTTGAGGTAGTCTTACCTCGGTACAAGCTTGGTAAAGCTTGTGTTAGGGTTTTTGTGCTGGTGAGCCCTTGAAAACCAGCTGGGTTCGTTGTGATCCCGGGAAAACAACAAGTTTGAGTTGTGAGCTTGTAAAACAACTCTGCTGTAATCAAGGAAGATTATAGTGTGGACCCAAGTGAATCTTGGGAGTGGACGTAGGTGTTGGATACACCGAACCACTATAAAATCTTTGTGTTTGCCGTGCTTTCATTGACTCTTTCTCTATCTCTGTTTTATTCACTGCACTTGTATTTGCATTGCTATTGCCTTCATTCTTCTTAAGCAAACATTTTTAAAAGGCTAATTTTTTAAAGAACCCAATTCACCCCCCCCCCCTCTTGGGTTGTCATCTGGGCCAACACAATATTCGTTGACTAAATATTCATCCTCATTGTCGTCAGTCACTTTCTCTTCACCAGTGTCATACATGTCTCTTGGTTTTGTCTTAACAACCACAACCCAATTTGGGCATCTTTCATCTGCCATATAAAATACTTGAGATACTTGGGAAGATAAAACAAACGGATATCAGTTATCCAACTACTAGTGTGTACTAAATGAGAAAAATTTTCAAGAGAAATCCAAACTTGTCTACCTTGAAACCTCTACCCCGAGCAATGTCTGCCCAATCACATTTGAATAACACATATTGGGACCCATCATAATACATAACTACAATTATGCGTGTTAATTGGCCATACCAAGTAGGGCCATCTTGATCAGTACACACACTAACACCACAATTCTATGTTTTCTTCCCATTTTCATGATTCCTAGTGTGAAATTTTGTGCCATTAATGACAATTCGCTTAAATTCTTTAGCAATTTGCATGGGAACTTTAGAATGCATTACAGCTTTATGGCTGAATTCACTTCTTCCATTGTCATCCATTTTCATTACCTGAAAGGTTGGATTATTAGCATTGATTAAAATAACAAAAAAAAAAGCTACAGAGGCATAATAAAATTGGTCTTGAGTCTAATTCATACATAGTCTTGGAACCAATTACAAAATTGGTCTTCGTGCCTCTTATGTAATTCTTCATTCGATAAATAGTCTTGAGCCCCTTGGTACTATGACCATCATTTGGACTAAGAGATTCCACTTCTCCAGAAGAGACATAAAATTTCTTACATGAAATTCCCCCGAAGAAATTGGAATAAATAATTCCCTATTCAAACGTGCATATGTTAATATTGGAAAGTTCCTTTCGAAGGATCGATCCAAGTCATCCATATATATATTGAATAAAACCTCCGTGAGAAGAGGTACTAATGGAATTCCTTTTTTTTGAAATATATTATTTCCTTTTTTGTCCAGGATTGGAAGATCGACGAAGGAAAAGATCAAATCACAAATAGCTTGATCTGAAAGCACAGATAACACTTTTCTTTTTAGAAGAGAGCGAGAAAGAAAAGATAAAGGAGAGAAATCTAAAAGCAAGAGATTTCCAACCTTTCCCTAGCTCACTATCTTGCTGACGAAGTCTGAACGATTCTTCCAAAAGAAATTCGAATGAAAGAAGGATGCACCAACTAAACTGTTGTGCAGAAGTTCTCTAAGAGCTATCAGAACCAATTTATCTAAGGGTTACATATAGATACCTAAATAATGATTTTTGCTAAGCTTCACTGAAGGATCCGAAAATAAGGAACATACCTCAATATCGGCAGCAACAAAAGCAAGATTGTCGATCGCCAAGGCCTTCTAGAGTCTCTGGTTCGTCCATACCCCTAAGCCACAATTCTGATGAGGGAGAGGAGGAAGGAGGCACTTTTTTCTCCGTATCTATTCACCTTTCACTTAGAAGACACCTTCAGTCCTCTTATAGAACAGCTTTAGATTGGATAAGACTGAAGGATACGAAGAGTCCCATCTCCTGGGACATTGTGTAGGTACTGACCTGGCACCCAAGCCTACATTCACCAATGCGGGAATGTTCTTCAATAGCGAATCATTTCCTTCTAAAGATACAAGTTTCAGGGGCTTCAAATGATAGCTTCCAACTAACACTGCTCGCTGAATTTCTCTTACTTCTCCTTCCCCAATTAGATGAACATCGTGCTTATCTTTATATTTTCATTATTGAATCTTCAAAACAATAATATTATTAAAATATAAAATTTTAATAATAACCGAAAGTCATATTGAGGAACAAAAGCAAAAACATAACAAAAGGCATTCATTAAAAATACTCCATTACAAACATAAAATTTAAGAAAAAAGCAGATAGATCAAATAAGAAAAAAAGATTAATACCATATATATATATTAAAGGTCGAGGAATGACTAAAATAACACTTTATATAAATAATTATTTAGTTTATCCTTAGCTCTATATTTTCTTTATAAATCAACAATTAACTAATACCATATGTATAGGTCGAGGAATGGATGGAAATTGACTAAAAAACCTTTCTATAAATAATTAATTCCATAGTTAGCTGTATCTTAATTTTTTTTTAATTTTTCACATATTTCTTTTCATTAATGAGTCATTCCATTTTTCATTCACTCTTTTCCCTTATTGTAAGTTATTAGAAAGTTATTAATGGAAAAAAAAATTAGATATTCTATCTTTAGCTAACACTGCAATTTTATGCCACCAAAAATTTCTTTTTTATGAAATTTTAATCTAAGCGTCATAGAATTTTGATACGTAATTAAATATCAGGTCATTTATTTTAAATGCCATTTTATATCAATATTTTATGGCATTTATGGTTTGATTAATGGTATTATCTAGCTAAAATGCCATTCTATATCGCATTTTCAAAGCATTTATATATGGCAAGATCAATATATATGATGTGTCATATGTTTAAAAATTATTTCTAATTATTTTTTTCTAAAAATATCTCCATGCTAATATAGTTTTTTTTATGAAAATTAACCTTGAAAAGCTTTTTCTAAAATTTTAAATATCTGCGGTCATATAAAAGTATCATAAATAATTACCATAGCAACTAATTTGTTTGTTAGATATCATAAATAATTTTATTTTAATAGACGGTTGAGATGGTTTAAAAAAATAAGGAAAGAGCTTCTTACGACGTGTCAGGGAAATTGCACGTGACCACGGTGATGGTCCACCGGGCACCGATTGTAGCCCTAAACTGGAAGATGAACCTGACGGCGGTTCCCTTCTCCTTTCCCAGCCTTTCTTCTTCAACGGTCCATTGTTTTCCATCCCGCTCGCTCCTTAACCCCTCTATCTGTTTCCAACGATGCTCTCCCATGTGGCCAAGATCGCCTACTGCCTCGCTTGGAGGTTTCTGCCGTGGAAACTCGCTTTCGAAGGATCTCATGCCACCATGAACCCTGCCCTCTCTTCGATCTCGCCCCCCGCCATTCGATTCGAAAGTCTTGACCTTCTCTCATTTTCTTCAGCCAGAGACCTCCGCCCGTCGCTCCGTCTGGTGGATTTCGGGAGCAGGTCGTTTCTTGGACTGGTGATGAAAGTTAATGTGTAATCAGCGGCAATACCGCATATTTGAATCCATGATTTTGTTCTTTGTTCCTTTTTTGTGTGTGGTTCTTCGAGTCGTTTCTTAAAATGTGATTGGTTGAAATTAATCTCT
>UESW01001930.1:186790-208738 GCA_900491605.1 Calamus simplicifolius | reverse complement strand
AGAATTATTATCTTTTTATTTACATATACTAAGATACAAATAGGTATGGATATTTCTTTTTCACTTCCTCCTCCAGCTCCCAAGTAGCCTCCCTCTCAGAATGGTTACTCCACTGAACCTTGACATAGGGAATGCTACGCCGTCTTAAGACTTGGTCCTTGCGGTCCACAATACGCACAGGATGCTCTTCATATGTCAGATCATTCCTTAACTGCATGGGCTCAAACTGTATCACATGGCTGGGGTCAGAAATGTACTTTCTCAACATAGATACATGAAATACATTGTGTACCCCAGAGAGCACTGGAGGTAATGCCAGGCTAAGCCACCTCCCCTACTTTACTCAGAATCTCAAATGGCCCAATGTATCGTGGACTCAATTTACCTTTAATCCCAAATCTCATCACATTTTTGGTTGGTGATATCTTCAGAAAGACATGGTCTCCAACCTGAAATTCTAGCTCCCTTCTTCTCACATCTGCATAGCTCTTCTGTCGGCTCTGAGCTGTGCGGAGTCGTTCCTTAATCAACTGCACCTTCTCTACTGTCTGCCGAATCAGTTCAGGGCCCAACAATCTTCTCTCTCCCACATCATCCCAACATAAGGGGGATCTGCATTTTCTACCATACAAGGCCTCAAATGGAGCCATCTGGATACTGGCTTGGTAACTATTATTGTAAGCAAATTCCACTAAAGATAAGTGGTTGTCCCAAGCACCGCCCAAGTCCATCACACAGGCTCGCAACATGTCCTCCAGGGTCTGTATGGTCCTCTCAGACTGCCCATCTGTCTGAGGATGAAAGGCTGTGCTGAAGTTCAATTTGGTCCCCAGAGCCCTATGAAGACTCTTCCAAAATTGGGACACAAACCTAGTATCCCGATCTGATACAATAGATACGGGGACACCATGAAGCCTCACAATTTGTTCAATATACATGTTGGCTAATCTCTCACTGGAAATCCCAACTCTGAATGGCAGGAAATGGGCTGACTTCGTCAATCTGTCTACAATGACCCACACCGCATCATTGCTCCTAGGGGTCTTAGGCAGACCAGTCACGAAGTCCATAGTGATCTTCTCCCATTTCCACTGTGGAATCATCAGAGATTGAAGAGGTCCCGCAGGCCTTTGATGTTCAGCCTTCACTTGCTGACATATTAAACATTTGGCCACATACTGAGCAATCTCTCTTTTCATTCCCTTCCACCAAAAATTTTCTTTTAGGTCTCTGTACATCTTGGTGCCTCCTGGGTGCACTGTATAGGGAGAGTAGTGGGCCTCCCTCAGAATTTCTCTTAGTTCCACCGCATTTGGCACACAGAGCCTGCCATCAAATCTCAGGGATCCATCCTCCATTATAGCAAATTCATTTTGAACCCCTGACTTCACAGCTTCTTTAATCTTTTGCAGGTCCAAGTCTTCTTTCTGGGAGGACTTGATCCTGTCTATTAGAGTGGGTTGGAGTACAAGTGCTGCCACAAGTCCATCGGACCGCTGTACTCGCAATCCAACCTCCAACTTCTCAAGGTCCCTCCAGATGTGAGGTGAGAAGTGATCATAGAAGCTAACTCCGAGGAGGACTTCCTACTCAAGGCATCAGCTACCACATTGGCCTTCCCTGGATGATAGTGCAGGTTCAGGTCATAATCTTTTAGTAGCTCCATCCACCTCCTCTGTCTCAAATTTAACTCCTTCTGAGTGAAGATGTATTTCAGACTTTTGTGGTCTGTATACACATCACATGTCTCTCCATACAGATAATGCCGCCAAATCTTCAAGGCAAAAATCACGGCGGCCAACTCCAGGTCATGGGTAGGATAGTTTTGCTCGTATGGCTTTAACTGCCGGGAGGCATAGGCTATCACCTTCTCATTTTGCATCAGAACACATCCCAATCCCTTCGAGAAGCATCCGTGAATAGGGTGAATCCTCCAGATCCTGACGGAAGGGTAAGGACGGGGGCTGATACTAGTCGTTGCTTCAGCTCCTGAAAACTTCTCTCACACTCCTCAGTCCAATCAAACTTCGCTTGTTTTTGGGTCAAGCGAGTCAGGGGTAGAGCAATGCGAGAGAAGCCTTCCACAAATCTGCGATAATATCCAGCCAGCCCCACGAAACTTCTTATTTCAGACACATTGGAAGGCCTACACCAGTTAACAACTGCCTCAATCTTCTTTGGATCCACAGATATGCCATCTTTAGATATTATATGACCCAAGAATGATACTTGGCTCAACCAGAAGTCACACTTCTGCAACTTGGCATAAAGCTTTTTCTCCCGAAGAGTTTGCAGAACAATCTTCAGGTGGTCCACATGCTCCTCCTGGCTTTTAGAATACACCAGGATGTCATCAATGAACACCACCACAAACTGGTCCAAGTATGGCTTAAAGATTCTGTTCATCAAGTCCATGAATGCTGCCGGGGCATTAGTCAACCCAAACGGCATCACCAAGAACTCGTAGTGGCCATACCTAGTCCTGAATGCTGTCTTAAGCACATCCCCAGCCTTGACCTTGAGTTGATGGTATCCTGACCGAAGATCAATCTTCGAGAATACCCGAGCTCCTTGGAGTTGATCAAATAGATCATCAATCCTTGGCAGAGGATACTTGTTCCGCACTGTTACCCTATTGATTTCTCGGTAATCAATGCAGAGCCGAAGACTTCCATCTTTCTTTTTGACAAATAATACTGGAGCACCCCAAGGAGATACACTAGGTCTGATGAATCCCCGGTCAAGGAGCTCCTGCAATTGGCTCTTCAACTCTTTTAGCTCAGCTGGGGCCATACGGTACGGGGCCTTGGATATAGGTCCAGTGCCAGGGGCCAAATCAATAGTGAACTCAACCTCCCGATCTGGGGGTAATTCGGTCAAATCATCTGGGAATACATCAGGAAATTCCCGAGCCACTGGAATATCCTCCAACTTGACCTCATCCTGCTGAAGATCTTTGACCACAGCAAGAAACCCTTGGCTACCCTTCTTCAAATACTTTGCGGCCTGTAGTGCTGACACGAACACCGAGGCCAGATGCTCCTGACTTCCATAAAACTGAATTCAGGTTGATTAGGAATTTTGAAGATCACCATCTTCCTGAAACAGTCTACTGAAGCATGATAGGAGGCCAACCAGTCCATCCCAAGGATAACATCGAATGATTTTAGTGGGAGGACGATTAGATCGGCCTTCAATCTCCTATCCCCCATGTTAATCAGGCAAGATCTGCATACTGAGTCTACCCTCATAACATCACCATTTGGGAGAGCAATGCACAACTCCTGCTCTAGGGGAACGGGTGTCAAAGATTCATCCTTAGCGAGATATGTGCCAGATACAAATGAATGCGTGGCACCCGGATCTACTAAGAATTGAGCATAAGCATTGCCTACTTTAATTATACCTGGTCACAAAATTTAGTTTATCTTAGATGTCATGAGGTTTAACAATACTTTTATCATTCATGATCAATGCATCCATTGCATATGAATGAAGCAATCTTAAACGAGTACTTAAGTAACAGGCGTACCTGTCACAACGGAGTTGGAAGCGGCAGCATCCTGTTGTGTGAGAGTAAAGACCCTTCCCTGGGTCCTAGGCTGCTGCTGCTGGCCTCTGCCCTGATCCGCAGGAGGCTGCTGATCCCTCCGAAGGGGACAAGTGGCCATCTTGTGACCCACCTGCCCACATATGAAGCAGGCACCAGCCGTCCGCGGCACCACTTGCCTGGGTGGGAGTTTCCGCATTGAGGGCAACGAGTTTCCGTACTCTTTGGTCCTGGCCTGATAAGGACCTTTCTTCTTGGCCTGTCCTGAAGACTGGCCAGAAGGAGGCCCCTTCTTCTTCCTCTGCTGCTGCTCCCACTGCTTATGGACCACACCCATATCTCTCTCAATCACCAGGGCCTTGTTCACCACAGCACTGAATGTGGAGAGTTCAAAGGCATTGACTGCTTGCATCAGTCTAGGCCTCAGTCCCTCGGTGAACTTGATAATCTTGGCTCTCTCAGTGGCGGCTATGTCTGGAGCAAACCGAGCCAACCGGGTAAACTCGGCTTCATACTGCGCCACAGAGAGATTTCCTTGCTCCAGTTTGACAAACTCCGACTGCATCTGCCTCTGCACACTATTGGGGAAGTATTTGTCATAGAAGACTTCCTTAAACTCTCCCCAGGAAACAGTCCGTCCATCCATTCGCTGCTCCACAAGTAGCCACCAATCATATGCCTCCCCCTGAAGGAGGTAGGTAGCGAATCTGATTCGCTCCTCCTCTTGGCTACCATGAGCTGCAAAGGCTTTCTCCATCTCCCTCATCCATTTTTCAGCATCGGCAGGGTTAGTGGATCCACAAAAGGGAGCAGGGGCCAAGCTCTTGAACTCAGCAAAGCTCCGGCCCCCTCCCCGCCAGGGCTGGGATGGAGCCGACTGAGCAGGCTGCGGAGCGGGAGAGGCAGGCCGAGCAGGCTGGATTTGCTGAATCTGTTGCTGCATGGCTTGCATAGCCTGCGACATTCCCGCCAGAGTCTGAAGCAACTGGGCTTGAAATTGTGGTTGATCATTGTCAGCTAAATTAACGGAACCAGAGCCTCCGGAAGCTTGCTGGCCTCCCTGCTGGCCCGAGTCACCAGCCTGGGAGTTCCCAATAGGCCGCAGACTCCTAGTGCGACGTGGCATCCTTAACTCCTGCCAGAGTTAGGTCCCAGTCAATAACCTTGTAAACCACAAAATTCAGGCTTCCAAAATATATTACTTGAAATTTTTAATAAAGTTATCACCCTCCCAATGTAATCCTAATGTTCTGCCTAGTGTCATCTGGTGTTTGTCCCTAAGGTTAAACCTAGGCTCTGATACCACATAAGCTGTCACGCCCCAGACCCTATATTGGATCTAGAGGTGGCAACCCGCCGCATGCCGGGCATGCAAGGCGTCCCAAATATAATACAAGAAGGGGTAATAATTATATTCGTCCAATTTAAATGGTTCTTAATACAAACCATAATCATATGTTTTAGACTACATGCCAAATACATAACTCAATGGGGTTACAACAAAGTACTGGATCTAAGTCACTCTGATAGCTGCTTCAACTACCCCATATCCCCATCTTCAGTTCTGTGGCTCTGAAAAACATTGTGAGATTTAAATGAGCTCACACTCAATAAGTAAGCCAACTATAATGTAATTTAATCACTTCATGCTTTTATAAACTAAATTTTTCCACAATAAATATCTGCCAAGCTCCCATATTTCAGATACATTTACCATGTTATCAAAACATGCATCATATGCTCAAAATAAATTTTGGAAGCAATTGCCATATATAGTATATCAAGAATATACAATTTCAGGATAAAACCACTGTAAATAGCATGTAAAAAATGTATTTTTATACCAATGTCCCACGGCCACACACTATGTACACAGAACACCCCCCCTCGGGTGTATCCTCCCTAAATATCCCTAGGAGTCAGGGTCCTGGAACCAGTGTCATGCACTCACATCCTGCCATATCCGGCTACAACACACCCCAAGAGTGTGTTCTCCATATACCCCCCTATGGAGATGGGTCCCGGTGCCATGTGGCATAATATTGCCATATCCTGTCACAGCACACCTCCTGGGTGTGTGTGCTCCATATACCCCCCTATGGAGTTGGGTCCCGGTGCCAAGTGAGTCATGCAACATATCACATCATACCATATCATAGCGGACCATAGTGGGACATATCATCATATACACAAAGTATCATTTGCTAAATAGCATGTATCGTTGCAAAAATGCAATCCATATACTTTTCATAAAAACATGTCACATACACATGTATATTTATAAAACCTTTAACAATTTCAAAGTCATGCCAATTGATCAGTTGTCCACATAGATACCAATTATTTATAAAATATAATAAATAATAAACTAATCATAGCAAAGGCTCATTTACAAATAATAATACCAATCCATTTTCTTATTTTTCAAATAATGCAATATATAATAATATAACATTTAAATACATAATTTTTATATTTTAATAATTTATAAAATTATGATAAATGACTTACTTACCTCTGGCGCTAATCCAAAGATGTAATTCGGCTATTTAAGCACTGGGTACCTACAGCATCAATTTCCCAATTTTTAGTCCCCAAAAGTAGCATATCAAAATAGCTTTTAGCTCTACCCAATTTTAATCCCGGGGCCAACTTGGGGCTTAAATATCTCCCAATACATAAGCCCAAATGGGAAAATAAAAATACCCCAGAAACTAGAATCAACACTGATCTGGGACATACTTTTATTTTTCCATTTTTGGCCCAATACAGGGTTCAAATCGCGGCCCAAAAATGGCTCGCGAAACGGCCCAATAGGGCCCAAAATGGGGGAACGGCCCGAATCGGCCCGCTCCCCCTATCACCCCGCCTCCCCTGTTTCGTTCGAAACAGGGGAAGCATGTGCCGGCGGCCGGGGCCGCCGCCGGCCACTTCCCGGAGGGGCCCGGCCACCACCGACCGGCCCGGAGCCGGCCGCCGCCGTGGCCGAGCTCCTCCCTCTCTCTCTCTTCCTCTATTTCTCTCTCTCTCTCTTGCCCGCCGCGGCCTCTACCCATGCCGGTGGCACGGCCGGCCATCACGGCCGGTCGGACCTCCACCGGACGCTGCCCGGCGCCGGTGGAGGCCGCCGACAGCAGCCCGGGCCGGCGAGCCGGCGGGCACTCCGCCGGGCCCGAACCAAGCCGCGGAGCGGCTTGGTTCCGCGATGAAGGGAGGGCCGCTCGGCGGCCCTCCGCTGTCCCACTCCGGCCGCCTCGAGCGGCCGGAGCCTCCTCCTCCTCTCTCCTCCGGCCGCCTCGAGCGGCCGGGCATGAAACGGAAGGAATTTCTCCCGATTCCCTCTCTCTGTCACCCGTTTCTCTCTGCCGAAACAATGGACGAAGGGGGAACCTTACCTGGCACATTGATGAAGGTGGGTGGAGGGGAAGGCTCCCTCCTCCCTCCCCATTTATAGCAGCGTGGGGAGGCCTCCACTGTGCTTGAGAGAAGAGGGCACCCCCTCTTTGACCGGCGGTGCTGGGGAGCCGCCCGCATGTGGTACGGCTGCGGCGCCTCCCTCTCCTCCGGTCTAAGAAGACGGATCCTCACATGGTGAGGATCCGGGGCTCACATGTACATATAAACAAACAAGCTAGGATGCATGCATGTCAATATATGTTTGTATATATACCTATGCATGCATGCATATGTGTGTATAATGAACTTGACTTGATGACATTCGGTAGTCTAAGCTGTCCATGCTGATCTATTATATTAAAATACTTAAATATTAAAAAATACATGATTTGAAGACCTCTGATTTAGGCATCAAGAAGCTAAACTCTACGTACTACTACATGTTGTTTAGGCTATCATCTAATATTTTGATCACTTGATACATGAAGATAGAGTTCTTCGAATCATATAATTTTAATTTTATGGATCAACTTATTACATATGATAAATCACAATCTTTGGCTTGAATCATCAATGTAAAACTTCTATCATTTAAATATAATTCTATGAGTTAACATTTACTCATACATATAGCGAAGTCAAGCCATAGATATAAAAATAAAAACTATACACTACACCATCAACCTGCTGCCACCATCTTTCTTTATATAAGCTTGCAACTGGTTATGTATAAAATATAAATGCAGTTAAGGCTTAACTGGGTTAAGATAAGTTGAATTAATTGAGCTTTATATTATATGGTATATTTCAATTAAATTATTATTAATTATTTTTTATATTATATTTATATTTTTTATTATTATAAGCTGTTAAGTTTTTTCTTTTTGATTTTACTTTCTTTATTTTTCTTTAGATTTTATTAATTGATCGTTTCACATTTGTTTTTTTTTTTTTTATGTGGGAGTAGGGTGTTTTGAGATTGAAGAGGCCACTGTTATCAAGCTCAAGCTAAGCAAAAATGTTGAAAAAGCCTAAAAATGATGTCCGTAAAATTAAAGTTATTGAGATGGGTGGTGGTAATTCAATGGCCTCTTATGCAAATAGCTAACATCAATTGTAATGGTCAAAATAGTTGTAAAGGGGCTATTTGTTTGATCATCAAAGTTTTAATTTGTGCAAGTCTACAGTTTTCTATCTCTTTCTTTTATCTCGATTCATTTAAAATTTTATTAAACGCAAAAGGGAAGCACCATATTACTATAAGAAGAAAGAGATTTGAGTAGTAGGACTCGATCTTAGCAGAGAAGAATTATTGATGATACTCGATATCAGTTTGACTATTATAGTTTAACCTATATTTTTTTTAAGAAAGAAAGATGAAAAGAATGAAAGATTAGAATATTATTTTTTATTTTAAAATTATACCATCTATCCAATCACATATTATTCATACATAATTAATTATATTTGAACTTAACTCAAAAAAATATCAAATTTACTAATAAAAAATTAATTAATAATAGTAAGAAATTAAATTTTAACCAGGGATGTCATGTCTAAACATTGGAATGAGGAATATTTAGACCGGACCCAACGTGGAAATTTCTGTACCGTTTCACGATTGTATTGACTGTTTGAATTAAAGATCCATAAATGTGTGGCATGCTAGGACTGAGCTGGTTCAAAAGAGAAATGGACGGCTTGACGCAGAGTTGAGACGACCATTTAAAGTACACTTAATGGGTCACAACTAGAATTATGCCGAAAGTACACAGATGACTTGACTTATGGTACGGATAGCACTCTGATGACTTGACCTTCGTTTCCTGTCGCCTAGAAGGCTGACTTATATTCCAAGTAAAAGTATGCAGCACCGAGGGAAATTATATTTAGTGATTTTTCAAGGAAGCTTTGAACTCTCCTCTTAAGAAAATTTTTCTACCTAATGGATAAATTTTCATAGCATCTATACTATATATGCATGCAACATAAAATTTGCACACCATACATCATAAATAATTTAATGTTGAATTTTTTAGTTAAGCCACTGAACTATTGCACCTTAAAATTGTCAAAAAATTTATCACCAAACATAGTTTGGCTTCAGCGTCTCAACTTGAACAAAGCGTTAAATTTGAGCCTACGATGCCATAGTTGAATTATCCAACATATTAGTTCACAAATATCCAGTATAAAGATAATTTAATTTATTAGTTAAATATATAGGAGTTTAAAGGAAGATCCATTAGATATCTCAATTGAAGTTATCATCCCGTATATAGGCTTATGATGTAATTAACTTTCAAGACTTTTACTTTATGCACATGTGCATATAAATATACAAGAATTTATACATGTCAATATGTGTATGTATACTCATGCATGCATTAATGTGCATGTATAATGAACTTGACTTGATGACATTAGATGAACTGAACCGTTCAAAGTGATCACTATATTGAAATGCTTAAATACTAAAAATCAGGTGATTTAGAGACCTCTAGTTTAGGCATCAAAATGCTAATATATATATATATTATTGCATATTGTTTAGATTGTCTAATATTTTAATCACTTGATGAATGGAATATAGTTCTTTGAATTATATATTTTTTATGTGTCAACTTATTCGATATAACAAATCACAATCATTAGCTTGAATTATCATGTAATAACTCTATTATTCAAATATAAATCTAATTGAATTTGAGTTGACGTGTGCTTATACATATAGCTAAGTCAAGCTATAGATATAAAAATAGTAATTATAATTTTGTATAGGTCATTACTCTACTGTCACCATTCTTCTTTGTATAAGGTTGCAACTGACTATGTATAAAATATAGATACAGTTAACGCTTAACTAAGTTAACATAAGTTAAAATGAACTTTATATTTTATGGTATATTTCAGTTGATGTATTTGTAATTATTTTTTTTAGATTGTATTTTTTTATTATTATAATTAAGCTATTATTTTTTATTTTACTTTTTCGTTTTTCATTAGTTTTTGTTATTTGGATTGTTTGACTTTTTTTTTTTTTTGTGGCAGTGGAGATGGTTTTGAAAATGGAGAGGTCGCCGTTATCAAGCTCAAGCCAAGCAAAAATGTTGGAAAAGCCTAAAATGGTATCAATGGAGTTGAAGTTATTGATATAACTCAATTGCTTCTTATATAAGTTACTGAGATCAATTGTAATGGTTAAAAATAATTATATGAGGCCATTTGATTAATTATCATGAAGATTTTTCTTCTTGATAGAATCATTGGGATCCAACATCATCTTATTTGGTATAAGATATTTTAATAATCAAATATCACTAGTAATCACATATTATTATATTTCATATATCATAAAAACTAGAAGGCCAGTATATATTCAATACTACTAATACCCTTAAGAAAACTTATGTGCATATATAATATATGAAAATGAATTACAAACTTATTCTATAAAGTATAAATTAACTTAAGAACATAAAACTTGTAATATAATTATTAAAAAAATCTTTTACTTCAATTTAAATATCTATAATATAAAAATCAAATTGATCAAATCAAATAAATTAATCAAATTTAACAATTTAATCATCTCAAATCTGCACTCAAAATAAGAAAATATATGTTTTAATAATGCAAATTAAATTAGCACTTGTTACGTATGTCTTTTGCTTGGTGAGATTAAAACCGAGTCATATAGCTAGCTTCACCATCTCCCCATTCATTTCCTTTTTGTTTTCATTTTAATTTTTAGCCTCATCTCTTAAACATAGTCTAATAGAAACTCTATTTTTTTATTATTCATTCGCAATATTGCATGCACTGGATATCCGGGGGCCCCTGTCATCAGGCAATCGTATCATCAATCTAGGTACAGTGCTTTCCGAGTACTCATCCCTTCCAAAGTTTTTTATCTTTTTTTTTTTATCTTAATTGGCTAGAGTCTCAAGTCTAAACATTGGAATGAGGAATGTTTAGACTGGACCCAAAGCGGAAATTTTTGCATCGTTTCTGTATTGTGTGAATGTTGAATTAAACATCCATAAAATGCGTTGCATGTTAAGATTGAGATGGTTCAAGAGAGCAATGGACTGGGACTTAAAGTTGAGACAAAATGACCATTCAAAAGTGCACTAAAGGGATCACAACTAGTGCCATGCGGAAAGAACTCCGATGACTTGACTTATTATGCCGAAAGTACTCATGACTTGACCTTCATTTGCTACGGCACGGAAGGTTGATTTATATTCTAAGTAAAAGCATGCAGTATTCTAGAGGATTATATTTAATTGTTTTTCAAGAAAAATTACCCTCAAGAAATTTTTTTTAATCTACACGATATATTGTTCATGTCATATGTACTTTGGTACATGCATCATATATAAATTCTGCACACACATATCACTAAAAATATATATACCATTGCATGCGTCATGAAATTGAACTAAAAATTAGAAATAAATTAATGTTGAATTCTTTTAGTTAACTCTTTCAACCATTTTCACTATAGAATTTTTAGGAAATTTGTTACCAACTATAGTTTAGTTTCAATGCCTTAACTTATAACAAAATGTTAAATTTGAGTTTAGAGTCTATCATAGTTTGATTGTCAAATATACTTGTACACACATCATCAACTTGAAAATGATTTTAACTAAGTTAGGCTTTAACCAACTCAAAGATTTAATTTATTAGTGAAATATATAGGGGTTTGAAGGATGTTCCATTAGATACTTTAACCAAAGTTAAGGTTTAGTATAGGCATGCATGCTATGTACTTAAATATGCAAGATACTTTTACTTTATATACACATATAGAGAGATGGACTTAGTTATATTCGCGTATAGTTAAGCTCTACTATTAGATTCTCACAATCTTAAAGCCAAAAGCTACTCGTTAACTATATTAACTATTTAAAAAAAATCCAACAAAATAGATAGAAAATAGTTAAAAAATATAAAAAGGGAAAAATAAATATAAATAAGACAAAAGTAAATATTAAGGATGCATTCGATACATCGGATTAGAAAGAAAATAAGATTTTTCTAATCCTTTTTCATGTTTGTTTTAAAATTTTATCTCACCAAATAGCTAATCACATTGAAGGGAAGATTGGTTATCCTATAAGAATATATATTTTTATTGTTATTCTGTTCAGCTATTACTTTTTTTTTCTTTTTTACCCTTATTCTTAGCAATAGCTACTATTTTTTCTAAGGGCATAATTGTCCTATTTGATGTATTATCTTATCCTTTGCTAAATAGAAGATAGAATATTTTTTATTATATCCTATTCTTTATGTAATCCTATTCTTTCTTTTATTTGTCTTGTCTTGTATACTAAGTGCAGCCTACCTATTTTTTAGGTCATGATGAATATTTATTTTACATAACAAATACTAACATGTCTAAAATAAAAACTAACATTTTAGAATAAACAGCTAGCTTGAGCCAATAAATACTTAATTTTGATGGTAAATAAAAATATTATAAAAATAAACAAAACTATTAGATTGAAAATATGGCATATTGCGCATCATTATAAGAAATAAAATATATGAAGGCTAGATACATGGTGCTTAAGTGTTAGCTATGCATCTCATTTGTTTATTTCATCTACACTTTATTTTTTGGGCTACAGCACATGCCCAACGGTATGTATTTATTCTTAATATTTTTATTTACTATCTAAACTGAAAGTTTATTGTTTCAAGCTATATACCTATTCTATATATGTCGATATTTATTTTATGAGATAAGTAGTGTCTTTCATCGCTTTTAAAATAGTTAGTAACTACTTCCATTCTATTTCTATTTATTTTATATATTTTTATTTATTTGATCAGAACATTTTTTAAAGTTAATAATAATTGTTAACAAGTGATTTCTTTTTGTATCAATATAATGGTGGAAGAGGTGATTTAATTTGAGTTTGACCATATGCAAACGTAGCGAAGTTTAACCTTCTTTCTTTCTATATAATGATAAACTTTAAACATGAGAGGTTAAGCAGCTGGTGGAGGAGTAAATCATCAATTTTCCTTTTTATTTTTTCTTGGCACTTAGAGAGACGAAGAGAAGTTTAAAAGAGGAGTTCGAGAGGATTATTCGAATTTCGCTGCATGTAATGGTAATGCATTTCCGGTGATATTTATTTTTTTAATTACCATGAAAGTTTTTCAGACGTTGAATATTATTTGCCTTCAGATGATGGATGTTGGCAAAGCTAACGTATTTTCGTAGAAATATAATTTTGGAGGCAAAGTTGAATGACGGTTGGGCGTGGTGGCATGGATTGATTAGATGAATTGAGATCTGGATTTCCGCGTGATCAACACTTCCATTACCATTAATTTAGCTGGAATCCTTATCTAAGACATTCTTTTATCAAGTATCAAGCTATATATCATTCAAAAAATACAATATTTATGAGAGTCTGCATGTCTCATGCATGCACACACGTACATCAACAAAAACAACCCTCCTAATAAATCATATCTCACACCGTGACACTTTATTCGTTAAAAGAACATACATATATAGGACTGCCAACTTTGTATTAGTACGTCTAATTTGAAACCCAAAGACAAGTGCATTTATTAATTTTCTAAAAAAAGAAAAAGAAACTTACCAAATGTTCATGGGAACCATCAAACTATGGACTCAGAACCCTTCTAAGGTTCTCACAAGAGATAACAGCAAAGAAAGCAAAAAAAAAAAACCACCCTAGCTGCAAGCATCATGTAACTTCTAAGCACTTGTTGCAGTCCTCATCGTCTGGAATTAAATTATGCTGGTGGACTTGGGCAAGGGCGCCCACTCTTGCTATTCGAGTTGCCGCAATCCGAGCGACCTGATGGCGGTGCAGGACCTCCTTGGAGGGACTCCGATGCCAAATTTCTACCAACACCCCGCAATAACTCTGTACACCCCCTTTTTTTTTAAAGATATCTCAGTTGAAGTTAACATCCCATATATAGGCTTATGATGTAATTAACTTTCAAGAGACTTTTACTTTATGCACATGTGCATATAAACATACAAGAATTTATACTTGGCAATATATATTTGTATGCATACTCATACATGCATGCATGTGCATTGATGTGATTGATTCAGCACCATCAGGATTAATGGTATGGGAGACTGACGGAGCCCCGTCTCAGCTTCTGTCACGCCCCAGTTCAAATTTGAACTAGGATGACAACCCTCCGCATGCCAGCATGCGAGGCGTCTTGAACTTCATCACATAATTCAATATAAAGCAAATTTAACATCCATGATTTGATTACAAACCATAATTATCAGTCTTGTGCTATCTGCCCTACACACAAGCAAATCTGAACTAAATCGATATAATAAAACTAAGTCTTCTTAATAGAAACTCCTTCTATCTCAACTATCCTTCTTCATTCCTGAGGCTCTGAAAAACATTATGAGAATTTTATGAGCTCACACTCAATAAGTAAGCCTAATATAATTTCAAAATTTCATTTATCAGACTATCATCAGGTTTATGTCATCAGATCAATTAATTTGAAACTTAATTCAATAACAATTACTAGAATATATGCGATGTAAACAAAATATGTTTATACTGTCATTATTTTTCTTTATGTGTCCCACGGCCCTACAATACACATCATGTGTAGCACTCTTAAATATCCCCTAAGAGAAAGGGTCCTGGTACCAGTATTCTGTCATCTGTCATGTGATAATCTGTCATGTGATAATATAATAATATCATGTGAGAATCTGTCATGTGGGAATCTGTCATGTGATAATCTGTCATATGAGAACCGCAGCGACATAAAGTTTTACTATCATTATCATACTTACATATTATCATAGTAACAATATGATTTTGCCAAATTAACATAATTATATTTAACTGTAATTTCACAGTTCATAAATTAAATAATTAATAAAATTATAATACTTGACTTACTTACCACAGTATACGAATTTCAATTGATAACCCAGCTAATTGGACACCTGGGAACCTACAGAATCATTTTTCATTATAAATTTCTAAAATCTGAATTATAAAATAATTCTTAAACTCTACCCAAACCACTTCACGGGCCCAACTTTGGGCTTGAATATCTCTCAATGTATACACCCAAATAGGAAAATAAAATTATCCCTAAAAACTAGAATCAATCTTGATTCGGGCCATATATTCACTTTACCATTCTCGGCCCGATACAGGGCCCAAAACGCTACTCAAACAAGCTCCAGAGACGGCCCAACAAGGCCCAAAAACTAAACGGCCCATTACTCATCATTAACCCCCGCTCCTCTGTTTCAAAAGAAACAGAGGAGCCGAAAGCCGTGCCGGCAGCCAGGACCGCCGCCGGCCAAATTGGAGGCGGTCCGGCCACCGTTGGCCGGACCGTGGCCGGTCGCCGCCGCGGCCAGCCTCCCCCACCCTCTCTCTCTCATCAATTTATCACTTTGAATCTTTCTTTTCTCTCTCATCGCTCGCGTGTCTTCCATGGTGCCGGCGCCAATTCCGGCCAAATTGGCGTCGGTCCGGCCGCTGTTGGCCGGACCAAAGCCGGCCATCGCCGCGGCTAACCTCCCTCCCTCTCTCTCTCTCCAATTTCTCTTTTATCCCTCTCTTTCTCTCTCACTGTCTTCCATGGCCAAGAATCGCACCAGCGGCACGGCCGGCCACCATGGCCGGCCGGACCTCCACCGGACGCACGCCCGGCACCGGTGGAGGTCTCCGACCAAGGCTCAGGCCCGACGAAGCGGCGAGCACACCGCCGGGCCCGAACCAAGGATCGGACCGCCGGTAGATTGTTCACATGTCACCTCTCTCTCCCTCCTCCGCTCTCTTCTCTCTCTCATTGTCCTCCGGCACCCCACCGGACGCCGCCCCCGATGCCGGTGGGGTTGTCGGCCAGGGCTCATGCCCGGCGAGGCGGTGGGCACGCCGCTGGGCCTGAACCAGTGTCGGCACAGGGAACGGGAAGGGAGCTGGGTTCTGTAACCCGGTTCCTCCTGTTCTCCTTTTTTTTTAACTTTCTCTCTCTAACCTCCTCTCTCCCAGGCATGGACAGGGGACTTACCAGAGGCAGGCGCGCTGGGGAAGAAACGTCCGCACGAGAAGATGATGAGAAGGGGGCGTCCACATATGATGGGAAGGAGGGTTCCACATTATCTTTTATAGGCATTGCAGAGTCCCCAAATCAAGGGACTATATAATTAGATATACTTGGAATTCAAATATCTAGAGTCTATCATCTGATCTCGTGATAACGCTCACGAGCAGTTGAGAAATCTAGGGGATTACATTCTCCCCTCCTTATAAAAATTTTGGCCTCGAAATTGATAACTTTTATTAGAGAAAATTAAAAGTCCAAATTTCTGTCCCAAGGACTAACAATCAACTAAAGCTAACAGTTTTCAATCATTAACTATTTTAAGATACAAATAGTCGTGGATACTTTTCTTTCATTTCTTCCTCCAGTTCCCAAGTAGCCTCCCTTTTAGAATGATTACTCCATTGCACCTTGACATATGGAATGGTACCGTCTCAAAACCTGATCCTTGCGGTCTACGATACGCAAAGGATGCTCCTCATATGATAAATCTTTCCTCAACTGTATAGGCTCATATGCTATGACATGGCTGGGGTCAGAGATATACTTCCTCAGCATAGATACATGAAAAACATTGTGTACCTCAGATAGAATCGGAGGCAGTACCAGGCTGTAAGCAACCTCTCTAACTCTGCTCAAGATCTCAAAAGGTCCAATATAACGTGGACTCAGCTTTCCTTTAATCCCAAATCTCATCACATCTTTGGTTGGTGATACCCTTAAGAAGACATGATCCCCAACCTGGAATTCCAATTCCCTTCTTCTGACATCAGCATAGCTCTTTTGCCTGCTCTGACTGTACGAAGACGCTCCCTGATCAAATGCACCTTATCTACTGTTTGCTGAATCAGCTCAGGGCCTAGCAATTTCCTTTCCCCCACGTCATCCCAACATATAGGAGATCTGCACCTCCTACCATACAGAGCTTCAAATGGAGCCATCTGGATGCTGGCTTGGTAACTATTATTATATGCAAACTCCACCAAAGGTAAGTGGTTATCCCAAGCTCCACCCAAGTCCATCACACAGGCTCGCAACATGTCCTCAGAATCTGTATGGTCCTCTCTGATTGTCCATCTGACTGGGGATGATAGGCAGTACTGAAGTTTAGTTTGGTTCCCATAGCCTTATGAAGACTCTTCCAAAACTGGGACACAAACCTGGTATCTCTATCTGATACAATAGATACCGGAACACCATGGAGTCTCACGATCTGCTCAATATACAAATTAGCCAATCTTTCACTAGAGACCCCAACTCTGAAAGGTAGGAAATGAGCTGATTTCGTTAGTCTGTCCACAATGACCCAAACTGCATCGTTGCTCTTAGGAGTTTTGGGCAGACCAGTTACAAAGTCCATTGTAATCTTTTCCCATTTCCACTGTGGAATCAGCAGAGACTGAAGAGGTCCCGCAGGCCTTTGATGCTCGGCTTTCACTCGCTGACACACCAAGCACTTGGCCACATACTGAGCAATCTCCCTCTTCATGCCTTTCTACCAAAAATTTTCTTTAAGTCTCTGTACATCTTAGTGCCACCTGGATGCACAGTATAGGGAGAGTAGTGAGCCTCTTTCAAAATTTGAGCCTTTAGCTCTTCACTGTTTGGCACACAAAGTCTCCCTTCAAATTTCAGGGATCCATCTTCCATTATATAAAATTCATTCTGAACTCCTGACTGTACCACTTCTTTAATCCTTTGTAGATCTGGATCTTCCATCTGGGAGGACTTGATTCTGTCAACTAAGGTCGACTGGAGTACAAGTGCTGCAACAAGTCCATCAGACTGCTGTACTCTCAGACCAACCTCCCACTTCTCCAGATCTCTCAATACGTGAGGCTGGGAGGTAATCATAGCAGCTAACTCAGAAGAAGATTTTCTGCTCAAGGCATCCGCTACTACATTGGCCTTCCCAGGATGATACTGTAGATTCAGGTCATAATCCTTCAATAGTTCCAACCACCTCCTCTGCCTTAAATTTAGCTCCTTCTGTGTGAAGATGTATTTTAGACTCTTATGATCTGTATAGACATCACATGACACTCCATATAGATAATGCCGCCAAATCTTTAGAGCAAAAACCACAGCAGCCAATTCCAAGTCATGAGTAGGATAATTCTGCTCATAAGGTTTTAGTTGTCTGGAGGCATAAGCTATCACTCTTTCATTTTGCATCAAAACACATCCCAATCCTTTTCGAGAGGCATCAGTATATATAGTAAAACCTTCAGATCCCGTTGGAAGAACAAGAATGGGAGCTGACACCAGGCGCTGCTTTAACTCCTGGAAACTTTCCTCACACTCCACTGTCCAGTCAAACTTCACTCGCTTTTGGGTTAAGCGAGTTAGGGGTAGAGCAATGCGAGAAAAATTCTCCACAAATTTTTGGTAATACCCGGCTAATCCCAAGAAGCTTCTGACTTCTGCCACATTGGAAGGTCGGCTCCAGTTAGTGATAGCTTCAATCTTTTTCGGGTCCACAGATACACCATCTTTAGAGATTATATGACCCAAGAAAGATACTTGATCCAACCAAAACTCACACTCTGCAGCTTGGCATAAAGCTTCTTCTCTCGAAGAATCTGTAGCATAATTCTCAGGTGGTCCTCATGCTCCTTATGGCTCTTAGAATATATCAGAATATCATCAATGAAAACCACCACAAACTGATCCAGATATGGCTTAAAAATTCTATTCATCAAGTCCATGAATGCTGCTGAGGCATTAGTTAACCCAAACGGCATCACCAAGAACTCATAGTGGCCATATCTGGTTCTAAATGCTGTCTTTGGTACATCCCCTTCTTTGACTTTGAGCTGATGGTACCCGGACCTAAGATCAATCTTTGAGAATATCCGAGCTCCTTGAAGTTGATCAAACAATCGTCAATCCTTGGTAGAGGATACTTATTTCGCACTGTTACTTTATTGATTCCCGATAATCAATGCAGAGTCGCAGACTGCCATCCTTCTTCTTAACAAATAGAACTGGAGCACCCCAAGGAGAAGCACTGGGTCTAATAAATCCTCGATTAGGAGCTCTTGCAGTTGATCCTTCAGTTCTTTTAGCTCAGCCGGGGCCATATGGTAAGGGGCCTTTGATATAGGTCCAGTTCCAGGAACTAGATCAATAGAGAACTCGACTTCCCGATCAGGAGGTAAATTAGTCAAATCCTCAGGGAAGACATATGGGAATTCTCGAGCTATGGGAATATCCTCCAACTTGGTCTCTTCTTGCTGAAGGTCCTTGACTACAGTAAGAAATCCTTGACCACCACTCATCAAATACTTTCCAGTCTGCATCGCTGATATGAATACTGAGGCTAGTTGTTTCTGACCACCAATAAAACTGAATTCAGGCTGGCTTGAAATTTTGAAGTTGACAGTCTTCCTGAAGCAGTCTATTGAAGCATGATTGGAGGCCAACCAATCCATTCCAAGGATAACATCGAAAAACTTCAGTGGAAGGACAATGAGATCAGCATTCAACCTCCTATTCTCCAAGATAATTGGGCAAGATTTGCATACTGTGCCAACTTTCATAACATCTCCATTTGGAAGCGCAATATGCAGCTCTTGCTCTAGAGGAATAGGTGTCAATGATGCATTCTTGTCAAGATAGATGTCAGATATGAAAGAATGCGTAGCACCTGGGTCAATTAAAGTTTGAGCGTAAGTAGTACCTACTTTAATCATTCCTGGACATAAGTGTAATTTGTTTTAACATTAAGGATTGCACCTACTGTTAATTAACTGTCAATGCATTGCACTAGATAAGAATATAATACTAGATATAACATTAAAGGGTATACCTGTCACCACAGAATTAGATGCGGCAGCGTCCTGCTGAGTGAGGTTGAAGACCCGTCCCTGGGTCCTCGGTGGCTGCTGCTGCTATTGCTGGCTCATTCCTTGACTTGAAGAAGGCTGATGATCCTTCCGAAAGGGACAGGTAGCAATTTTGTGATTGGTTTTCCCACAGACAAAGCAGGCACCAGTCACTCTGCGGCAAGGCTTTCCAGGGTGGGAGTTACCACAATGAATGCAACGAGTCTCCTTATTCTGTGGTTCAGCTGGAGTCTGTTGTGCACCCTTCTTCTTGGCCTGAGCAGAGGATTGGCCAGAAGTAGGCCCTTTTATCTTCTTCCGCAGCTCGCAATCCTTTTGAACAGCATTCATATCCCTCTCAATCACCAAGGCCTTATTCACTACACACTGTAAGTGAGGAGCTCAAATGCATTGACCGCTTGCCTCAGTCTGGGTCGCAGTCCCTCAGTGAATCTGGTGACCTTGGCTATTTCATTGGTCACAATATTTGGAGCAAAATGGGCCAACTTGGTGAATTCAGCTTCATACTGGGCCACAGAAAGATCCTTTTGCTCCAATTTGATAAACTCTGATTCCATCTATCTCTGTACACTCCTGGGGAAGTATTTGTCGAAGAATATCTCTCTAAACTCTCCCCAGAAATAATCTGTCCATTCCGACGCTGCTCCTCGACTAACCACCAATCATAGGCTTCTCCATGGAGAAGATAGGTGGCAAATCTAATCCGCTCCATATCCTGACTACCATGGGCCATAAAAGCCTTCTCTATCTCGTACCCACCGCTCAGCATCAACAGGGTTGGTGGATCCAGAGAAAGGGGCAGGGGCAAATTTCTTGAAGTCTGCAAAGCTACGGCCAACCCCTACCCAGGATTGAGATGGAGTAGGCTGGATCTGTGGAGCAGTAGAGTCGGGCTGAGTCTATGGAATAGGAGGGGAAGGTTGTGTCTGCGGAGCAGTGTGAGTGGGCTGAGCGGACAAGGCCTGCAGAATCTGATGCTGCAAGTCCCACATCGATGCGCCATACCTGAGAGAACCTGAAGCATCTCGGTCTAGAGTTGCTGCTGATCAGCCCGACTGAATTGGCAGGGGCAGCAGCTCCGGTGGCTTCCAAACCTCCCGGTTGGCCAGCATTACCAACCTGGGAACTCTCATCATTTTATCGACTTCTAGTGCGACGTGCCATTCTTAATTCCTGATAAATTGGTTGTAATTAATATCACTGTAAACATTAATTGTTAGGCTTTCAAAGCATAATATCTGAAATTCCTTTAAATTTATAATTGTCTCTATTTTACTCTAGTGTTTTGCCTAAAGTGTCATCATGTATATGTCCCTAATGTCATAACCAGGCTCTGATACCACTAAAGCTGTCACGCCCCAGTCTCAAATTTGAACTAGGATGACAACCCGCCGCATGCCAGGCATGCAAGGCATCTTGAACTTCATCACATAATTCAATATAAAGCAAATTTCACATCCATGATTTGATTACAAACCATAATTATCAGTCTTGGGCTATCTGCCCTACACACAAGCAAATCTGAACTAAATCGATATAATAAAACTAAGTCTTCTTAATAGAAACTCCTTCTATCTCAACTATCCTTCTTCATTCCTTAGGCTCTGAAAAATATTATGAGAATTTTATGAGCTCACACTCAATAAGTAAGCCTAATATAATTTCGAAATTTTATTTATCTGACTATCATCAGGTTCATGTCATCAGATCAATTAATTTGAAACTTAATTCAATAACAATTAGAAATATGCGATGTAAACAAAATATTTTTACTGTCATTATTTTTCTTTATGTGTCCCACGGCCCTACAATACACATCATGTGTACTTAAATATCCCCTAAGAGAAAGGGTCCTGGTACCAGTATTCTGTCATCTGTCATGTGATAATCTGTCATGTGATAATGTGATAATCTATCATATGAGAACCGCGGTGACACATAAAGTTTTACTGTCATTATCATACTTACATATTATCATAGTAACAACATGATTTTGCCAAATTAACATAATTATATTTAACTATAATTTCACAGTTCACAAAT
>UESW01001930.1:88590-181455 GCA_900491605.1 Calamus simplicifolius | reverse complement strand
GCCGAGAGGGGCCGACCAGGAATGGTCGGGGCCGACTCGGCAGGTTGGAGATGCCAGGGCCGAGCGGGGCCGACCAGGAATGGTCGGGGCCGACTCGGTAGGCTTGGAGCTGCCGGGCGCACTAATGTTTTGGTTTTGCCGAAATTGCCCTTGTGGCTACACCAGCCACATCAGATGCCCCCCGCCCCTGAGCGCTAAGGGCCGCGTGCCTGCAATCCTTTGGGCGAAAGGGGCACGAAAATTCAAAAGAATGATTGCCTCCTTAGTGCGCTTTAAATGGTTTGATGAGCTGGCGCTTTGTCCCGAGGCAGTGTCGCTTCGAAGATCTCCTGTAATCATGCGTTAGGTGGGGCTGACGTTGGCGCCGGACGCTCCGGAGAAGGAGCTCATTGGGGGATGGAAAAAGGCAAGGACCATCATTGCCGCTCTATTTTCTATGCCCCACGATTGGCCAGGGATCACGCCTTTTGGAGTGAATCGAGGCGGCACGCCTCGGGCGCAGGCGAGATTTCCGGCTGGCAGCCCGTAACGCAATGGACGCACGCCACGTGGCAGGATCTCGGGCGGCGTTAGCTGGATGATGGAGGCTATAAAAGCATTTCAAGAGCCTGCGGAAACCTTTACACTGCCATTGCTTTCTTCCACTTTCTTCTTCCTGAGTTCTTCTGCGACCTGAGTCCTTCCAATTCCTAGGTTAGTTTCATCCCTTACTTCACCTATGGACCGCAGTGCCATTAGGGAGGGCAAGAGACCTGTAGAAGAGTCTTCCCAATCTAGCAGTGAAAACCAGGCCCCTGTAGCTAGTAGCCAAATGCCTCAGCCGTGGGTGGCGTCGTCATCCGCGACCAATCGGGGGCATAGGACCTCCGTCCACCTCCGGTCCTCCTATTAGGGCAGTCCCGTGTCCTCTCGCCGTCCGGCGCTTCCTCCGGCGGTGAGTTCTGATCCAGCGGGTCCAGCGGGGGTGGCCTCAACCATGACCTCTAAGGACGTAGAGGCCGTTAGGGCTAAATACCTGGTCCCTGACTTCATTGGCCTGTCCGCGCCGGGGCCCGAAGATAGGGTGACCTCTGACCATCCAGGTCGGGTCGCTCTATACGAGGAGTTCTTCCGGTGCGGGCTGCGCCTTCCTTTCCATCCTTTTTTCCTTAACCTCTTAGATAGGTATAGGTTAGTGCCGGCACAGTTGACTCCGAACTCGATTCGGATCATCTGTGCCTTTGTCATCCTTTGTCATTTTGAGGGGGCCCGCCCAGGGCTATCTTTGTTCCGAGCTTTCTATAAGCTCCGCGTCAAGGTGAGGGGGCCTGGTGGGCATTTACCGCCAGGCCGGGTAGAGCTTTCCCCTTAGGCCTCCCATCCAAAATTAGGGGGTGGAAACCTAGATTTCTTTTTGCCCACGTCGAGGGGGTAAGGGCCGCTTGGAGGGAGCCAGACACTAGCTCCAACGAAGATTCCTCCGTAAGGGATAGGGATAAGGAACTATTCACCCAACTGTCCAACTGCCAAATCCCGGCTACAAGGAACTCCTGTCCGAGGAGAACCTGGTAGAAGCCGAGTTAGCCCCGGCGACCGGTGAGCTTGACGCCTGAATCCTTCTGTCCCGTCCTTCGATTTGCTGTATGTCGCCACTAATGCCCATTATTCTTTTCTGTGCAGCAATGAAGGTTTCCGCCAGCGATTTCGAGGCCGTCCTGAGGCAGAAGAGGCAGGCGACCGGAGAGTCGTCCAGGCCGGTGAAAAGAATTCGGAGAAGGGAGCCAGCCAGCCGGCCGCAGCCCTCACGGCCCAGCGCCTGGGGGAGCCGGCTGGAAGAAGCCGGTCGTAGGAGTGGCTCCGAAGCCACCTAGGGCTGAAGTTGAAGAAGGGGAGATCCCGGCCACCACCGAAACGACGGTGGTGGTCTTGGATGGGAGGAAGCCCCCGCCGCCGATGTGCCCGAGGCGGGGGGTTACCATTGCCGTCGGCCCCCCGGCTGCTGCAGAGCCGGGGAGGGAGAGTGCTCCCCCAACTGCCGGTGAGGGGGAGCGGTCGCCAGGAAGGCCCGGACGGGCGGAGGCGACCGAGAAGCAGAGGGGTGAGCCGAGGAGCTCATCCCCTCAACCGGCCCGCCCGGCCCACCCCCAAGCCGAAGGTCCGCAGGAGGGAGACACGGCTGGTCCCTACAATCGGCACGATGGCGGACGCCGCACAAGCCTCCGCCTCCTGTCGGGAGTTCGGACCGCCGAGTTCGAAGAGGAGATGCGGGGATTGAGTCACTCCGCACTCCTGGATATGGTCATGGTTGCCGTTGTCCAGGTACTTTTTGAATCTTCCTCATTTTTCCCAATGTTTTCCTTCCCGCAGCTAACATGTTTCCTCTGCTACAGATGGCCAACGCGCAATTGGTCTTCGTGAGGCACTCGCCCACTCCTCGAACACGATGATCAAGGCCCTGGCGAGGGCCGACAAGTATAAGAAGGAGAGCATGGCGCAGGCCGAAAGCCTTGCTCGCCTTCATCAAGAGGCCTCGGCCCGGGAGGAGAGCGTGGCCGGCCGCCTAAGGGAGATGGAGAGCCGGCCTCCGCAGCCGAGGCCAAAATGGAGTTGGCCTCAGAAAGGTCAAAGGCCGCCGCGGCGCAGAATGAAGAGCTGACCCGACGGCTCCAAAGCGCCGAGGAGGAGGTCGGGCCGCAGGGGAGGGGCCGCTGCCGCGGAGAAAGCGGCAGCGGAAGCGGTCTCGGAGAAGGCCGGGGCGGTGGCCTGTGCCGATGAGGCTAGTGCCCGTGCCGAAGAAGCCGAGGGCAGGGCCTGGGAGGCCGAGGCCGAGCCAAGGAGGCCGAGGCCAAAGCACAGCGGGCTGAAGCCGAGGCGGGGCAGGCCGTCTCCAATTACAAGGCCTCGCCGGAGTTCAAGCAGGAAGTCATCGAGGCCAGCCTCGATGCTTATGTTCAAGGCTTCGAGATGTGCAAGGTCAAGTATCCGCGGCCCTCGAGATCGACATTGCTGAACTTGAAGACATCCGGCCTGGGGAGCCTGACGAGGAGCCAGCGAGAAAAGGACGAGAAGAAGCCCGGCCCCGGCGAGCCTTGAAGACCCACTGTCCATTTTTCTTCTTTATCTTGTGTAACCGGCCTCAGGCCCAATTTTGTACCCTTGACTGTTAATGAAGAAACTTTTCTGTCAAAGCTTCTCAATTTTGTACCTCTTCTTGATTACCAATAAAGAAGAAATTTTTATCAAACTTTGCTCTATCTGTTCCTTCTTCTTTTGGGAAAAACCTAACTGTGTCTTTACTTCTTGGCCGAATCACATATG
The DNA here is from genome assembly GCA_900491605.1 of Calamus simplicifolius. NCBI lineage: Eukaryota > Viridiplantae > Streptophyta > Magnoliopsida > Arecales > Arecaceae > Calamus > Calamus simplicifolius. Next base: position 178,158 of record UESW01001930.1, on the reverse strand, counting down.
CTGAGAACATCATGGCCGAACGTTGCATCTCTGAAACGTTTTCTTAGCTAAAAATGTTGCATATGTTACCATGCCGCAGCCGAACTGTGACTTTGGACTGGATGATGTTCGAATGCATCCCCGGAATGTAAGCCGGCCATGTGGAAGGTTACTCAAGAGGCCTCATGATGTTGTAGACTGTTCGAAAGAAGACTCATTTGCATATGAATCTTCTAAAGGCTTGGAAAGATCCACGGGCGACTTGACGCCAAGATTAATTTTGGAGGCGTTGGGACTGACCAGAGATGGTCGAGGCTGATTCAGCCATCCGAGGGCGCCAAGGACGAGTGGGGTTGACCGGGGGAGGCTTACGCTGACTCGGTCAGTGTTGGAGGTGCCTGGGTCGGTCAGGGTCGACCGGAAAAGGCTGTGGCTGAGCCGGCCGACTCGGAGTCTGTGAGGGCCACACGGAGCCTTCTGGAGCTATCTCCATGGTCTGGGTTCCATGTGAAGGGCGACCTGAATGCATATGGAGCTATTAGGAGCACCCGTGCCGGGCTTGTCCTGCTAGTTGCGGTGCCGGCGATCTAAACCACCTCAGGGTTTGTGTGCCGAGGGGTGACTCGACCGGGTACAGAGCTGTTAGGGTCTTAACCGACTCGGGGGCACCGCCGTGCCGGGCCGAGTGGTGTCCCGTTAGCCGCGATGCCGGTGAGCTCCTTTTGAACCACCTCAGGGGTTTGTGTGCCGCCTGAGGGGCGACTCGGGTACGGAGCTGTTAGGGTCTTAACCGACTCGGGGGCACCGCCGTGCCGGGGCCGAGTGGTGTCCCGTTAGCCGCGATGCCGGTGAGCTCCTTTTGAACCCTCAGGGGTTTGTGTGCCGCCTGAGGGCGACTCGACCGGGTACGGAGCTGTTAGGGTCTTAACCGACTCGGGGCACCGCCGTGCCGGGCCGAGTGGTGTCCCGTTAGCCGCGATGCCGGTGAGCTCCTTTTGAACCACTCAGGGGTTTGTGTGCCGCCTGAGGGGCGACTCGACCGGGTACGGAGCTGTTAGGGTCTTAACCGACTCGGGGGCACCGCCGTGCCGGGGCCGAGTGGTGTCCCGTTAGCCGCGATGCCGGTGAGCTCCTTTTGAACCACCTCAGGGGTTTGTGTGCCGCCTGAGGGGCGACTCGACGGGTACGGAGCTGTTAGGGTCTTAACCGACTCGGGGGCACCGCCGTGCCGGGGCCGAGTGGTGTCCCATTAGCCGCGATGCCGGTGAGCTCCTTTTGAACCACCTCAGGGGTTTGTGTGCCGCCTGAGGGGCGACTCGACCGGGTACGGAGCTGTTAGGGTCTTAACCGACTCGGGGCACCGCCGTGCCGGGCCGAGTGGTGTCCCATTAGCCGCGATGCCGGTGAGCTCCTTTTGAACCGCCTCAGGGGTTTGTGTGCCGCCTGAGGGGCGACTCGACCGGGTACGGAGCTGCTAGGGTCTTAACCGACTCGGGGGCACCGCCGTGCCGGGGCCGAGTGGTGTCCCGTTAGCCGCGATGCCGGAGCTCCTTTTGAACCGCCTCAGGGGTTTGTGTGCCGCCTGAGGGGTGACTCGACGGGTACGGAGCTGTTAGGGTCTTAACCGACTCGGGGGCACCGCCGTGCCGGGGCCGAGTGGTGTCCCGTTAGCCGCGATGCCGGTGAGCTCCTTTTGAGAGACCTGGTCTTGGGTGCAGGGAGAGTAGGCTGTGCGTCAGAAGGGACCTCCTTTATTGCTTATGCCCCAGGGGAATACATCATTGATAATATTGGCGGAGGTTATCCGCATTCCAGGTACGTGGAATGGGTTGTCCGTTGAGTTCTTCTAGCTTGTATGCCCCCGGTGGAGTGTCTCGGCGACGATAAGGGCCCTCCCAGTTGGGGGATAGCTTGCCTCCCTCTGTAGGCTTAGAAACCTCAGCTTTTCTCAAAACCAAGTCTCCGGCGAAAAACCTTGAGACGAACTCGAGCATTGTAGTACTTGGCCGCTCGCTGACGAAAGGTCGCCATGCGCAGCCTCGCCCGATCATGCGCCTCGTCGATGAAGTCCAAATTAGCCCGAATCAGCGCGGAGTTGTTTTCCTCGTTGAAGGACTCCACACGTGGACTGGGTAGTCCGATCTCGACGGGAATGACGGCTTCGGATCCGAAGGCAAGACTGAAGGGAGTCTCGCCCGTCGGGGCTCTGGGGGTGTGTGGTAGCCCATATCACACTGGGGAGCTCCTCCACCCACCGACCTTTGGACCCGTCTAGCCGGTTCTGAGTCCTCTGAGGATGGTGCGGTTCATGACCTCGGCCTCTCCGTTGGTTTGGGGGTGGCCGACAGAAGTGAATCGGTGATGAATGCCTAGCTCGTCACAGAAGGCTTTAAATGCTTCATTGTTGAATTGGCGGCCGTTGTCCGTGACGAGGGTGTGAGGCAGGCCAAATCGGCATATGATCGACTTCCAGAAGAAAGCTTTGACTTTGCTTTCAGTGATCTTGGCCAGTGCCTCGACCTCGACCCATTTGGTGAAGTAGTCAATGGCGACTAGCAAGAATCTCCGTTGCCCTGAAGCTGGGGGGAATGGCCCGAGGATGTCCATTCCCCACTGAGCGAAAGGCCATGGGCTGAGAGCGGGTTCAGCGGGGTAGATGGTTGATGTTGGATGTGTGCGTGGCGCTGGCAACCATCGCATTTCTGAACTAATTTAGCCGCGTCCTCCCTCATAGTGAGCCAGAAGTATCCCTGACGGAGAGCCTTTTGGGCTAAGGATCTGCCCCCAGATGATTTCCACAGATGCCCTCGTGGATTTCTCTGAGGATGTAGTCGGCGTCGGCGGGTCGAGCAGGGGTAGGAGAATGACCTTCTGTATAGACGCCGTCGAGGAGGATGAATTTGGAGGCCCTCCACTTGAGCAGCCTGGCTTCATTGCGGTCATCAGGGAGTGTGCCATCAGTGAGATAGCGGACGTAGGCATCCATCCATGTGGGCTCTTGGGTGAGCGGGAGGATTCCTCGCTATCCTCTATGCTGGCCTTTCTAAATATTCAATGTAAGCATCCCTTGCCATGCCGTCGGCAGAGGTAGCCAGACGAGAGAGGATGTCGGCCTTGGCATTTTCGCTCCGGGAATGTAACTGATACTGAAGTAAGGTAGCGGGGAGGTCAGGAGCTGAACCTTGCTCAAGTACTGAGTCATAACAGGGTCACGCGCCTCGTATTCCCATTGATTTGCCCGGAGACGAGTTGCGAGTCCGTGAAAGCTCTGAGACGCCTTATTCCAAACTCCTGGGCTAGCCTTAATCCGGCCAGCAGGGCTTCGTACTCAGCTTGATTGTTGGTGGCTCGAATAGAAACCGCAGGGCGCATTCTGTCCTCTCTCCCCCTGGCAAGAATGAGGCCGGCGCCGCTTCCCTGAGAGTTTGATGCGCCATCCACATGAAGGATCCAAGTTTCTCCATCGCCGTTTGGTTCGGGCTCGCGCTGTTCCTTGGCAACCTCTTCAGTCGCCTCCTCTGCCCAAGTGCATTCAACTAGGAAGTCAGCTAAAACTTGGGACTTCAGAGCCGGTCGTGCCTGGAAGGAGAGGTCGAACTCTCCTAGCTTGATGGCCCACTTGGCGAGTCGGCCTGAGGTATCCGGACGAGCCAGGATGGCTCGAAGGGGCTGATCCGTGAGCACCACGATAGGATGGGCTTGAAAGTATGGGCGGAGGCGCCGGGCGAAACTATCAGGGCGAAAATAACTTTCTCTGTCTTGGAGTACCTAACTTCTGCGTCATGGAGGACCTTGCTCACATAATAGATGGGTCTCTGGTTCCGTCGGCGTCGAGACGCACCAGGACTGAGCTAACGGCTTCCGAAGAAGCAGCTAAGTAGAGGAAGAGACTTTCCCCGTCTCTTGGCTTGGATAGGAGCGGCGGAGAGGACAGGAACGCCTTCAACCCGTCGAAGGCTTTCTGGCAGTCGTCCGTCCACTCGAAGCTGTTCATCTTCCGCAGGGCCTTGAAGAAAGGCAAGCATCTCTGGCCGATTTGGAGAGGAAACGGCTTAGAGCCGCTATCCTCCCTGTTAGTCGCTGCACTTCCTTCTTGCTGGATGGTGGCCTCATGTCGAGTATGGCGCTGATCTTCTCTGGGTTCGCCTCGATCCCCCGCTGGGTCACCATGAAACCCAGGAACTTGCCCGCCGTGACCCCGAAAGCACATTTCTTGGGGTTCAGCTGACTTGGAAACGACGGAGGTTGTTGAAGGTTTCCTCTAAGTCGGAGACGTGATCGGAGGCGCGGGTGCTCTTTGTCAGCATGTCATCTACATAGACCTCCATATTCCGGCCTAGCTGGTCCTGGAACACTCTATTCATCAACCTTTGGTAGGTTGCCCCCGCATTCTTGAGGCCAAAAGGCATCACTTTGTAGCAATAAATGCCTTTCTCCGTCACAAAGGATGTGTGCTCTTCGTCGCTGGGGTCCATCCTTATCTGATTATATCCGAGAAGGCATCCATGAAGCTGAGGAGTTCGTGCCCGGAGGTAGAATCCACCAGCTGATCTATCCTTGGCAGGGGAAAGCTGTCTTTCGGACATGCTTTGTTGAGGTCGGTGAAGTCTATGCAAATTCTCCAGCTCCCATTTGCCTTACGTACCATGACCACATTAGCCAGCCAACTAGGGTAGTGTGCCTCCCGGATGTGGCCGGCACTGAGCAGCTTGTTGACTTCCTCGTCAATAGCCTTTTGCCGATCAGGAGCGAAGCTTCTCTTCCTTTGGCGGATCGGACGGTGCCGTGGGTCAATGTTGAGCTTGTGGGTGATTACCTCCGGAGGGATGCCGGGCATATCAGACGCTGACCAAGCGAAAACGTCCGAGTTAGCCCGCAAAAAGGTCAAGAGGCGCTCCCGATCCTCTGGGGAAGGAGTCCGCCGACACGGACGGTCTTCGGGTCGTCTCCAAGAGGGAAAGTTAGGAGGTGCTCGGCTGGTTCCCCTCCCTTGCTAGAGTCTCTGGGGTCGGATGCTTCTAAAGCTGGTTCAGCTTCCAGAGGACTTGATGCCGCGTGATAACAGGGCAGGACCGGGCTGGTCTCACCGCGCATCTCTCCAACTCCTGCACTAGTGGGGAACTGCACCAGTAAACGTCGGGTGGAGATAACTGCATCCAAAAGGTTCAGACCTGGACGCCCGAGAATGGCATTGTACGCCAAGGGGACCCTCACGACCAGGAATTTCATGATCACTGTGCTTTGGCATGGCGGCGTTCCGGCTGTCACAGGCAAAGGTATCTCGCCTTCAACCCTTACAGAGTCCCCAGTGAACCCGACCAACGGGGCTGCCACAGGCTGAAGGGAGTCTAAGATAATCCCATCCGAACAAAAGCGTCGTAAGTAAGGATGTCAGCTGAGCTGCCACTATCAACTAATATCCTTTTTACAGGGTGCTTGGCGATCGTCATAGAGACGACGACGCCTTCATTGTTTACATTTTCATAACAGCAGATTCCCCCCAGGAATTACATTATTCGGCGCCTCCTCCCCTCTCGGCCGCTTAGATGCAGAGGCTGATCCCCAAGACACCATTCCGACCGTCCGCTCCGTGGGGGCGTTGTCGACCGTGGCTTGAACAGGTGGAGGTCCCATGAGGGTGGCAGCGGCTGCGGCCTTCTGAACATACTTGCCGAGGTAGCCCCGCTGAATGAGCTCCTCGATGGCCCGCTTCAAGCTGTAGCAGCTGTCAGTGTCATGGCCATAATCCCGGTGGAATCGGCAGTAACGGCTTTTGTCGCGGGAGGACCTTTCTTCATGGGAGGAGGGCGCTGGAGGTAAGGCTCGCCCTCGATCTCCATCAGGATGTGGGATCGAGGGGCGAGAAGAGGCGTGAGCTTGCTCTCGTCGGGGACAGGGCTCGGCGCCTGTTGTCGGGTCGGCGAGGCGGGTCAGATCGCCGGTGTCGAGGGGGTCCACTCGGCTCAGGGCGAGCGGGCTTGTGACTGGAGCTCCTTGAAGATTCTCGGCGGGTGAAGTCAGCCTCATCCGCACGGATGTACTTTTGAGCCCGGAGGAGGAGGTCGGAGTAAGAGCTCGGGGTTTTTATCCAAGGAGAAGGTGAAGCGGGATGGGAGGAGTCCCCGCTTCAGCGCCAACGTTGCTACCGCGTCATCGAGATGGTAGACTTCGAGGGCGGCAGCCTTGAACCGGGACACAAAGTCCCGCAGCGACTCCCCCTCCTTCTGGCGCACGGAGAAGAGGCTGTCCGCTACCCTTGGGATCCGCGGCAGGCATCGAAATGTGCCAGAAAGGCCTTCTCCAGCTCTCGGAAGGAGTCGATGCTGTGAGGGGCAGGCGCGAGTGCCACGCGCGAGCGGCCTTCCGTAGAGTGGCGGGAAAGGCTTTGCAGAGAAGGGCATCCGAAGCGCCTTGGACTTGCATCATTGCTTTATAGCTCTCGAGATGGTCGAGAGGATCTATCGTACCATCGTACGGATCTACCTGGGGGAAGCGAATCTGGAGGGAACAGCTCCTCCAATATCCGGCGGGTGTAAGGAGGACGGGTGTCAAACTCTTCCTCCGGTTGGTGATTGATTTTCTTGGCGAGTTCATCTAGTCGCCTATTGTACTCGTCCAGGCGTTCCTCCGCCTGGCGGCTGATTGCGGGGCCCTCCGGATGGTTCGGAGGAGGAAGAAGAAGAGGAGAAAGAGAAGGAGAAGGATGCGGGAGTCGGGACTTCCGCTTTGGCTCCTCCTGATAATGCGGCTCGGGAGGAAGTTTGCTGGGGCCACGATCAGGGGACCGTGGCCGCTTGGGGGCTCACGGCGAGGCTTCCTAGGGGAAGCTGGGCGATGATCGCCTCCCCGACCGGCCTCCCGCCGAGGAGAGCCTCCCCTCGCCGACTGCTGACTGGCGGGGGGAGCGGTCTGGTGCTGGGTGGCCACGGACTGCTGCTGGAGCCCGTGGACCATAGCGGTGAGAGTTTGGACTTGCTGGGAGAGGGTCGCTAGTCGCTCCGCAGTTTGAACAGCTGCATCCGGTGGTGGGCAGGTGACGGGAGGATCGGTAGCAGGGGGATTGGCCTCCTGCTGCCTAACTGGCGGGGGAAGCCCCGCTGGACAGCTAACGGAAGCGTCCTGAGCTCGTGTCACCACCATGGCTTCAAGAAGAAAAGAGGGGGGAGTAGAGTTCGGTGAGATGTAGCACAGGGAGGCCCTGAGATACCTGCTGCGTCCTGCACCCCCCTTCCTGGCGCGCCAATCTGATGACGCCCGATCACTGGTCCTGAACGTTGGGATGAGAAAGCGGATTGATCAGAGGATCTTTGCTCCACCGAGTTTCCTGCAAAAAGCCCAAGACCGGAGGGATTCTCCGGTGGGACCCTCCGACGCTCAAGTTAGCAATCGAGGTCACAGCTGAGGAGGAGCTCGAATGAGCTCTTTTTAGATGAAAAGGGTGTTCCGGGGAGGGATTCCTCTCTGGGTGTTAGGATAGCGATTTCTTGGGGTTATCGCTCATACCTGATTATTGAGTGGATTCACCTCTTTATAGGGGTTGACACTTGCATGATCACGTGGGATGTCCGCGGAGTTCTTGGGAGTTGTGTGAACCTGGGCTGGTTGGTGGGTCCTGTCCCATCGGAGAGGGAGAAAACGGCGGTTGGTGGGCTAAGTCCCATCAGCTAGTGGGGCTATTGGGTAGTTGGGTCCAGTCCCATCAGCAGCATGGCCAGTGGGTAGTTGGATCTGGCGTTGTCAGGCGGCGCGGGTCAGAGAGGTGGCGTCCTGAGCTACCAGGCCGTGCTGGGGCAGATTTGGAGGAAACTGGGAAGTCTCGACTCTCCCGAGGGAGCCGAGGCTGAGCTGGGTCGACCAGGGATGGCCGGGGCCAACCTCGCCGACTAGGAAGTGCCGGGGCGGGGCCGACCAGGAATGGTCGGGGCCGGGGCGGACTGGAGATGTTGGAGGCCGAGCGGGGCCGACCAGGAATGGTCGGGGCCGACTCGGCAGGCTTGGAGACGCCGGGGCCGAGAGGGGCCGACCAGAATGGTCGGGGCCGACTCGGCAGGCTGGAGATACCGGGCCGAGCGGGGCCAACCAGGAATGGTCGGGGCTGACTCGGCAGGCTTGGAGACGCCGGGGCCAAGGGCCGACCAGGAATGGTCGGGACCGACTCAGCAGGCTGGAGATACCGAGGCCGAGCGGGGCCGACTCGGCAGGCTTGGAGACGCCGGGGCCGAGAGGGGACAATCAGGAATGGTTGGGGCTGACTCGGCAGGCTTGGAGACGCTGGGACCGAGAGGGGCCGACCAGGAATGGTCGGAGCCGACTCGGCAAGCTGGAGATGCTGGGGCCGAGCGGGACCGATTAGGAATGGTTGGGACCGACTCGGCAGGCTTGGAGACGCCGGAGCCGAGAGGGGCCGACCAGGAATGACCGGGGCCGATTCGGCAGGTTTGGAGATGCCGGGGCCGAGCGGGGCCGATTAGGAATGGTCGGGGCCAACTCGACAGGCTTGGAGTTGTCGGGCGCACTAATGTTTTGGTTTTACCGAAATTGTCCATGTGGCTACACCAGCCACATCACAAAGTTTTTATATGCTCGTAAAGGACAAAGTTTTGTTTATCTTTTTTTTTTTTTTTGATCTTAATTGACTAGAGTCTCAAGTCTAAACATTGGAATGACGAATATTTAGACTGGACCCAAAGCGGAAATTTTTGCATCGTTTCTGTATTGCGTGAATGTTGAATTAAACATCCATAAAGTGCGTTGCATGTTAAGATTGAGATGGTTCAAGAGAGCAATGGACTGCTGGACATAAAGTTGATACAAATGACCATTCAAAAGTGCACTAAAGGGATCACAACTAGTGCCATGCGGAAAGAACTCCGATGACTTGACTTATTATGCCGAAAGTACTCATGACTTGACCTTCATTTGCTACGGCACGGAAGGTTGATTTATATTCTAAGTAAAGCATGCAGTATTCTAGAGGATTATATTTAATTATTTTTCAAGAAAAAATTACCCACAAGATTTTTTTTTTTTTATCTACACGATATATTGTTCATGTCATATGTACTTTGGTACATGCACCATATATAATTCTGCACACCACATATCACTAAAAATACATATACCATTGCATGTGTCATGAAATTGAACTAAAAATTAGAAATAAATTAATGTTGAACTCTTTTAGTTAACTCTTTCAACCATTTTCACTATAGAATTTTTAGGAAATGTGTTACTGATGATGCCAAATCATCAGCTTCGAGCATACGGTCGCCTCCTCCAGCGAGCTCCTCGCGCCTGCAAGCAAGTCCCGGAGGCCGAAGATTCCGGCGAGGACCCTCCGGCGCTCAAGTCAGTGGTCTGGGCATCAGCCGTGAGCTTGAGGAAGCTCGAAAGAGAAAGAGAGAGATATAGCTCCGAGAAGAGCTCTCCCTGTGAGCGTTTAGGGGTGTAATGAGTGTGTTACCTGGTCGGAGTCCCTTTTACCCTTTTTATAGATGCATGAAGTCCGTGGGCTTGGGGTGTGACCACCTGTCAGAACATTAATTGATGGCAGCACAATGGAGCTTACCTTCATATGACGTATCAAGCTGTAGGCCGTGTCCTGTCAGAGTAGGTGGTCGCAGGGCATGGCCGATCGTTACGGTGTTTGCCAAATGTCCCCTACGTCACCTTTTTGGTTGTCCTATGCAGACAGTGATGGGTGACAAAGTTAGTCGTGTGGGTCCAAGGTACAGCCGTTGGGGGAGAAGGATGATGTTGAGTTGAAGCCAACTGTCCCTCGTAGAGTGTTGAGTATGGAGTGCTTGCGTGGCCCTGCTCATGCCCTTGGATGAGCTTGCATGGCACTGTTCACGTACAAGGCTCTGTTCACTTGCATGGCACTGTTAACGGCGAGGGAGCTTGGCAGCTTGGAGCTGTCGGCCTTGGAGCTGTCGGCCATGGAGCTGCCGACCTTGGAGGTGTCGGCCATGGAGCTATCGGCCTTGGAGCTGTCGGCCATGGAGCTGTCGGCCTTGAAGGTGTTGGCCATGGAGCTGTTGGCCTGGAGCTGTCAGCCATAGAGCTGTCGGCCTTGGAGGTGTCGGTCTTGGAGGTGTCGGCCATGGAGCTGTCGGCCATGGAGCTGTCGGCCTTGGAGCTGTCGGCCTTGGAGCTTTAGAGCAATTGGGTGCGCGTGGCTTTATGAGGCCATAAACGCTACCGTGGCCGAAGGGCCCTTTGGAGGCCAAAGGGGGGCTCCGTCGGTTTCCTTCACGGTTCTCTAACGGCGTTGGATCAGCCACATCAGATGCCCCCTCACACCTGAGACGAAGCGAGTCCACCCTAGTAAGGCGAAAGGGGCGCTACCTCTCAAGTGGCTAATCCCCGCCTGATGCAGGGCTTCATGCCTGGCTGGTGCAGTGCTTTATGTGCCGACGGATGCCGGGCTTCATGCCTGGCTGGTGCAGGGCTTCATGCCTGGCTGGTGCAGGGCTTCATGCCGACGGGTGCCGGGCTTCATGCCTGGCTGGTGCAGGGCTTCATGTGCCGACGGGTCTCGGGCTTCATGCCTGACTGGTGCAGGGCTTAGGTGCCGACGGGTGACGGGCTTCATGCCTGGCTGGTGCAGGGCTTCATGTGCTGACAGGTATCGGGCTTCATGCTTGGCTGGTGCAGGGCTTCATGTGCCGACGGGTGTCGGGCTTCATGCCTGGCTGGTGCAGGGCTTAGGTGCCGACGGGTGTCGGGCTTCATGCCTGGCTGGTGCAGGGCTTCATGCCTGGCTGGTGTAGGGCTTTAGGTGCCGATGGGTGCCGGGCTTCATGCCTGGCTAGTGTAGGGCTTCATGCCTGGCTGGTGCAGGGCTTAGGTGCCAACGAGTGCCGGGCTTCATGCCTGGCTGGTGCAGGGCTTCATATGCCGACGGGTGTCGGGCTTCATGCCTGGCTGGTGCAGGGCTTCATGTGCCGACGGGTGTCGGGCTTCATGCCTGGCTGGTGCAGGGCTTAGGTGCCGACGGGTGTCGGGCTTCATGCCTAGTTGGTGCAGGGCTTCATGTGCCGATGGGTGTCGGGCTTCATGCCTGGCTGGTGCAGGGCTTCATGTGCCGATAGGTGCCGGGCTTCATGCCTGGATGGTGCAGGGCTTAGGTGCCGATGGGTGCCGGGCTTCATGCCTGGCTGGTGCAGGGCTTCATGTGCCGATGGGTGTCGGGCTTCATGCCTGGCTGGTACATGGCATAGGTGCCGATGGGTGCTGGGCTTCATGCCTGGCTGGTGCAGGGCTTCATGTGCCGATGGGTGTTGGGCTTCATGCCTGGTTGGTGCAGGGCTTCATGTGCCGACGGGTGTCGGGCTTCATGCCTGGCTGGTGCAGGGCTTAGGTGCCAACGGGTGTCGGGCTTCATGCCTGGCTGGTGCAGGGCTTTAGGTGCAGATGGGTGCTGGGCTTCATGCCTGGCTGGTGCAGGGCTTCATGCCTGGCTGGTGCAGGGCTTCATGCCTGGCTGGTGTAGGGCTTAGGTGCCGACGGGTGCCGGGCTTCATGCCTGGCTGGTAAAGGGCTTCATGTGCCGATGGATGTCGGGCTTCATGCCTGGCTGGTACAGGGCTTAGGTGCCGACGGGTGCCGAGCTTCATGCCTGGCTGGTGCAGGGCTTCATGTGCCGACGGGTGTCGGGCTTCATGCCTGGCTGGTGCAGGGCTTCATGTGCCGACGGGTGTCGGGCTTCATGCCTGACTGGTACAGGGCTTCATGTGCCGACGGGTGTCGGGCTTCATGCCTGGATGGCCCAGGGCTTCATGTGCCGACAGGTGTCGGGCTTCATGCCTGGCTGGTGCAGGGCTTAGGTACCGACGGGTGTCGGGCTTCATGCCTGGCTGGTGCATGGCTTTATGCCTGGCTGGTGCAGGGCTTCATGCCTGGCTTGTGCAGGGCTTAGGTGCCGACGGGTGCCGGGCTTTATGCCTGGCTGGTGCAGGGCTTCATGCCTGGCTGGTGCAGGGCTTAGGTGCCGACGGGTGCCGGTTTTCATGCCTGGCTGGTGCAGGGCTTCATGTGCCGACGGGTATCGGGCTTCATGCCTGGCTGGTGCAGGGCTTAGGTGCCGACGGGTGCCGCGCTTCATGCCTGGCTGGTGCAGGGCTTCATGTGCCGACGGATGTCAGGCTTCATGCCTGGCTGGTGCAGGGCTTCATCTGCCGATGGGTGTCGGGTTTCATGCCTGGCTGGTGCAGGGCTTCATGTGCCGACGGGTGTCGGGCTTCATGCCTGGCTTGCCCAGAGCTTCATGTGACGACGAGTGTCGGGCTTCATGCCTGGCTGGTGCAGGGATTAGGTGCCGACGGTGTCGGGCTTCATGCCTGGCTGGTGCAGGGCTTCATGTGCCGACGGGTGTCGGGCTTCATGCCTGGCTGGTGCAGGGCTTCATGTGCCGATGGGTGTCGGGCTTCATGCCTGGCTGGTGCAGGGCTTCATGTGCCGACGGGTGTCGGGCTTCATGCCTGGCTGGTGCAGGGCTTCATGTGCCGACGGGTGTCAGGCTTCATGCCTGGCTGGTGTAAGGCTTAGGTGCCAACGGGTGCCGGGCTTCATGCCTGGCTGGTGCAGGGCTTCATGTGCCGACGGGTGTCGGGCTTCATGCTTGGCTGGTGCAGGGCTTAGGTGCTGACGGGTGCAGGGCTTCATGCCTGGCTGGTGCAGGGCTTCATGTGCCGACGGGTGTCGGGCTTTAGGTGCTGACGGGTGCTGGGCTTCTTGCTTGGCTGGTGCAGGGCTTAGGTGCCGACGGGTGCCGGGCTTCATGCCTGGCTGGTGCAGGGCTTAGGTACCTACGGGTGTCGGGCTTCATGCCTGGCTGGTGCAGGGCTTCATATGCCGATGGGTGTCGGGCTTCATGCCTGACTGGCCCATGGCTTTTGTGCCGACCGGGGTCGGGCTTTTGTTGCCGGGGCAAAGTTGAGGACGTTGAGTGCCTTTTGAAGCCCGAAGGATGACCTGAGAGTTGAGAGTCATCAGGAGCCTTTTTAACCCGAAGGGCGACCTAAGAGTTGATAGTCATCAGGAGCCTTTTTAACCCCGAAGGGCGATCTAAGAGTTGAGAGTCGTCAGGAGCCTTTTTAACCCGAAGGGCGACCTCAGAGTTGAGAGTCGTCAGGAGCCTTTTTAACCCCGAAGGGCGACCTGAGAGTTGAGAGTCGTCAGGAGCCTTTTTAACCCGAAAGAGCGACCTGAGAGTTGAGAGTCGTCAAGAGCCTTTTTAACCGAGCTGGCCTCGAGCTTTAGTGCTGATGGTACATCGAGTTTTGAGTGCCGACCGGAGTCGGGCTTTTTTGGATCTGATGGTACACCGGTCTTCGGTACCAATGGTACATTGGGCTTCTGGGATGCCAACACGAGGTTGGTCTTCCCTGCATGACATTTTTAAGTATCAATGAAAGAGAACTGTCTTAAGTGCAATGTACTTAGCTCTTGTAGCTCCCATGTTTTCCTTTTGCGGGTTTGAGCACTTTCGTCCGCTGGTGACCTGCCCCCCAGGGGGTCATGTTAGTCGGATTGGAAGTGTCGTTGCCCTTACTTGGGCCTTCTCTCGCATTGGAGGCTAGGGCGAGATGCCTGTGGCCGGGAAGAAGCTGGAAATCGGGACAAAGCTGGAGTCCGTTGAGGAAAGCCTCGACAGTTGGCGGCCATTGAAGATGAATGGCTAGGAGAGTCCATCGAGGGCGTTACTGAGAGTAAAAAGGTCGGAGGAGTTGCCGGGAGGGCTCTTTGCCTAGCTTTTTCTTTGAAGAGATTGATTGCCCTTGGTGCTGAAGCTTAAGAGCAGCAGTCAAAGCCTTTTGTCACCATTATCTTCCTTGCATTAATTGCAACAACACCCCTCGGCTTGCTCTAGCTGATTGTTGAGCCTTTGAGTGAGCTCTTCCAGCCGCCAGTATTGTTCGTCCAGATGCTTCCTCATCTTATGATTAAGGTCCTCCCAGATGACCCGAAGGACCAACAGAAGGCAGGAGATTGGTGGTGCTCAGGTGAAGCTTGATGGTGATAAGCTTCTCTGTGAGGAGATTTTCTGCGAGCGGATCACTAGCCAATTGGTACAGCTATCTTGGGCGATGTGAGAGGCTTGGGGTGCTGCTGATGGCCCCCGAGCGCTGCTTCTACAGTTCATGAACTGCTACTTTCAAAGCTTGATCTTGCCGATTGAGGATGGCCAGCTGGTTAATCAAAGCAGCTGAAGCTGGTGGTGAAGGAGCAGAGGGGGTGGCCTTTCGCTGTCTAGTGCGATGTGGATGCCCCCCAGCACGATTGGTAAGAACCTCTGGCATGCGCATCACCACCATCGCAATCTTAGAGGGGACGAAGACTTATAGCTCAGGGAGACAGAGCTTTCTTTCCTTCAGCGCATCCCCCCTTCCTGGCGCGCCAATCTGATGATGCCAAATCACCGGCCTCGAGCGTGCGGTCGCCTCCTCCAGCGAGCTCCTCGCGCCTGTAAGCAAGTCCCAAGGGCCAGAGATTTCGGCCGGGACCCTCCGACGCTCAAGTCAGTGGTCTGGGCATCAGCCGTGAGCTTGAGGAAGCTCGAAAGAGAAAGAGAGAGATATGGCTCCGAGAAGAGCTCTCCCAGTGAGCGTTTAGGGGTGTAATAAGTGTGTTACCTGGTCGGGATCCCTTTTACCCTTTTTATAGATGCCTGAAGTCCGTGGGCTTGGGGCGTGACCACCTGTCAGAACATTAATTGATGGCAGCACAATGGAGCTTACCTCCATATGACGTGTCAAGTTGTAGGCCGTGTCCTGTCAGAGTAGGTTGTCGCAGGGCATGGCCGATCGTTACGGCACTTGCCAAACATGTCCTCTACGTCACCTTTTTGGTTGTCCTATGCGGACAATGATGGGTGACAAAGTTAGTCGTGTGGGTCCCAAGGTACAGCCATTGGTGGAGAAGGATGATGTTGAGTTGAATCCAACTGTCCCTCGTAGAGTGTTGAGTATGGAGTGCTTGCGTGGCCCTGCTCATGCCCTTGGATGAGCTTGCATGGCACTGTTCACGTACAAGGCTCTGTTCACTTGCATGGCACTGTTAACGGCGAGGGAGCTTGGCAGCTTGGAGCTGTCGGCCTTGGAGCTGTCGGCCATGGAGCTGTCGGCCTTGGAGGTGTCGGCCATGGAGCTGTCGGCCTTGGAGCTATCGGCCATGGAGCTGTCGGCCTTGGTGCTGTCGGCCATGGAGCTGTCGGCTATAGAGCTATCGGCCATGGAGCTGTCGGCCATGGAGTTATCGGCCATGGAGCTGTCGGCCTTGGAGCTGTCGGCCATGGAGCTGTTGGCCATGGAGCTGTCGGCCTTGGAGCTATCGGCCTTGGAGCTTTAGAGCAATTGGATGCGTGTGGCTTTATGAGGCTATAAATGCTACCGTGGCCGAAGGGCCCTTTGGAGGTCAAAGGAGGGCTCCGTCGGTTTCCTTCACAGTTCTCTAACGGTGTTGGATCAGCAACATCAGTTACCAACTATAGTTTAGTTTCAATGCCTTAACTTATAACAAAATGTTAAATTTGAGTTTAGAGTCTATCATAATTTGCTTGTCAAATATACTTATACACACATCATCAACTTGAAAATGATTTTAACTAAGTTAGGCTTTAACCAACTCAAAGATTTAATTTATTAGTGAAATATATAGGGGTTTGAAGGATGTTCCATTAGATACTTCAACCAAAGTTAAGGTTTAGTATAGGCATGCATGCTATGTACTTAAATATGCAAGATACTTTTACTTTATATACACATATAGAGAGATGGACTTAGTTATATTCGCATATAGTTAAGCTCTACTATTAGATTCTCACAATCTTAAGCCAAAAGCTACGCGTTAACTAATATTAACTATTTAAAAAAAATCCAACAAAATAGATAGAAATAGTTAAAAAATATAAAAAAGGGAAAAATAAATATAAATAAGACAAAAGTAAATATTAAGGATGCATTCGATACATCGGATTAGAAAGAAAATAAGATTTTTCTAATCCTTTTCCAGGTTTATTTTAAAATTTTACCTAACCAAATAGCTAATCATATTGAAGGGAAGATTGGTTATCCTATAAGAATATGTATTTTTATTGTTATCCTATTCAGCTATTACTTTATTTTTTCTTTTTTACCCTTATTCTTAGCAATAGCTACTATTTTTTCTAAGGGCATAATTGTCCTATTTGATGTATTATCTTATCCTTTACTAAATAGAAGATAGAATATTTTTTATTATATCCTATTCTTTATGTAATCCTATTTTTTCTTTTATTCGTTCTTGTCTTGTATACTAACTGCAGCCTACCTATTTTTTAGGTCATGATGAATATTTATTTTACAAAACAAATACTAACATGCCTAAAATAAAAACTAACATTTTAGAATAAACAGCTAGCTTGAGCCAATAAATACTTAATTTTAATGGTAAGTAAAAATATTATAAAAATAAACAAAACTATTAGATTGAAAATATGGCATATTGCGCATCATTATAAGAAATAAAATATATGAAGGCTGGATACATGGTGCTTAAGGTAGTGTTTGAAATAGGGATAAGAGGGGATATCCCCTCTTATTCCCAAAAGCCATAACTAAGGATAGCTGAGAATAAAGTTAACCAAAGGGATAATCCATGGTTAACCATGGTTAACCATGGGATATCCCCTCAATTTATTTTCTAGAGAATGCAGGAATAGAATTTGATAGGAAATGTTATCCATGGATAAGTGTACAGAATTTATCCCCTGGCTATCCTAGGGATATCCCTTAGCTATGATCATATCAAATGGGTAAATCCATGGGATAACACTCTTATTTGCCAGCTATTCCTGCTCCCCATGGTTAACCATGGTTAACCATGGATTATCCCTTTGGTTAACTTTATTCCCTGCTATCCCTTATAGTTATGGCTTTTGGGAATAAGAGGGGATATCCAGAGGATATCCCCTCTTATCCCCTATTTCAAACACTACCTAAGTGTTAGCTATGCATCTCATTTGTTTATTTTCATATCTAACTATACTTATTTTTTGGGCTACAGCACATGCCCAACAGTATGTATTTATTCCTTAATATTTTTATTTACTATCTAAACTGAAAGTTTATTGTTTCAAGCTATATACCTATTCTATATATGTCGATATTTATTTTATGAGATAAGTAGTGTCTTTCATCGCTTTTAAAATAGTTAGTAACTACTTCCATTCTATTTCTATTTCTTTTTATATATTTTTATTTATTTGATCAGAACATTTTTTAAAGTTAATAATAATTGTTAACAAGTGATTTCTTTTTGTATCAATATAATGGTGGAAGAGGTGATTTAATTTGAGTTTGACCATATGCAAACGTAGCGAAGTTTAACCTTCTTTCTTTCTATATAATGATAAACTTTAAACATGAGAGGTTAAGCAGCTGGTGGAGGAGTAAATCATCAATTTTCCTTTTTATTTTTTCTTGGCACTTAGAGAGACGAAGAGAAGTTTAAAAGAGGAGTTCGAGAGGATTATTCGAATTTCGCTGCATGTAATGGTAATGCATTTCTGGTGATATTTATTTTTTTAATTACCATGAAAGTTTTTCAGACGTTGAATATTATTTGCCTTCAGATGATGGATGTTGGCAAAGCTAACGTATTTTCGTAGAAATATAATTTTGGAGCCAAAGTTGAATGACGGTTGGGCGTGGTGGCATGGATTGATTAGATGAATTGAGATCTGGATTTCCGCGTGATCAACACTTCCATTACCATCAATTTAGCTGGAATCCTTATCTAAGACATTCTTTTATCAAGTTATCAAGTATATATCATTCAAAAAATACAATATTTATGAGAGTCTGCATGTCTCATGCATGCACACACGTACATCAACAAAAACAACCCTCCTAATAAATCATATCTCACACCGTGACACTTTATTCGTTAAAAGAACATACATATATAGGACTGCCAACTTTGTATTAGTACGTCTAATTTGAAACCCAAAGACAAGTGCATTTATTAATTTTCTAAAAAAAGAAAAAGAAACTTACCAAATGTTCATGGTAACCATCAAACTATGGACTCAGAACCCTTCTAAGGTTCTCACAAGAGATAACAGCAAAGAAAGCAAAAAAAAAACCACCCTAGCTGCAAGCATCATGTAACTTCTAAGCACTTGTTGCAGTCCTCATCGTCTGGAATTAAATTATGCTGGTGGGCTTGGGCAAGGGCGCCCACTCTTGTTATTCGAGTTGCCGCAATCCGAGCGACCTGATGGCGGTGCAGGACCTCCTTGGAGGGACTCCGATGCCAAATTTCTACCAACACCCCGCAATATTGGCCATTCTGATGGCCTCGCAGCTGTGGATAAAGGCTGTGGAGAAGCAACCAACAAGACAAGCAACATCAATCCTAGCACAGGCGCTTTCCAGGTACTCATTACTTCCAAAGTTATTCTATATGCTCACAAGACGTGGGTCTTTTAAGCTAAATTGGCTAGAATGTATCTCTTCTATATATAATGGGGCTTTGGCGCTGTGAAGAACCTTAAACAGAAGGGGTGTTTATATAGACGTGAGATGAATCCTTGGTCCTTCAAAATTTTGCTAGGGTCTCAAGTCTAAACATTGGAATGAGGAATGTTCAACGTGGAAATTTCTGCATCGTTTCTCTGTTGTATGAAAGTTTGAATTAGACATCCATGAAATGTGTTGCATGTTAAGATCACGGATGATTCAAGAGAGCAAAGGACGGCTTGACGCTGAGTTGAGACTAAATGGCCATTCAAAGTGCACTTAGTGGGCGACAACTGGTATTATGCGGCAAGTACGGGAGCTTCTATTTGCACCTCAAAAATAACTCTGTACACCTTTTTTTTTAAGTTACTCTATGCATTCCCAAAATTTTCTCAACACCTTTTAAAAAATAAAAAAAATTCTAAACTACCTTTTCCCCTTTATTTTGCTATGCATACTCTCTCTCTCAATGCACCATCCGAATCCCTCCTTTTCCTCTTTCCTTCTCTTTCTTCAGCACTGACAGGTAACAGCGCAGCATCCCCAGCGAGTCCTTTTTCAGTACCTGTCACGCCACGAACCCAAAATTTTGAGCTAGGGTGACAACCCGCCGCATGCCGGCCATGCAAGGCGTTCCGAATCATGACACTGAATTCAAGAAAGACAACAACATATATATCATTTAAGTCCATAACTTTAATACAATCCATAACTAAAGATTTGGGCTACAAGCCCTGCATGCAAACATTACTGGGGTTACATCAACATATGAATCCACTTTATTTTAAATAGAAGCTCCAATGACCCTATGGTTCCTTCTTCAATCCTAAGGCTCTGAAAAACATTGTGAGATTTATGAGCTCACACTCAATAAGTAAGCCTATAATAATGACATAAAATAGTCATATATCATCTTATCTCTCAAGATATTATCAAGTCATAATTTTCATAGAAACTTCCAATTTAATTAACATGCTATCATAATCATGCATATCATTAAGTCAAATAATCATGGAAGCTTATAAAACAAATACCAGAATATGCATTGTAAACAAATCCACTGTTTATATTTAATCATTGCTATATTATATCATATGTGTCCCATGGCCCTGCAATGCCTCCATCAATCAGCACACATCCTCTAGATGTGCGTGGCCTCCACATGCCATATCAATCAGCACACATCCTCTAGATGTGCGTGGCCTTCATATGCCATATCAATCAGCACACATTCTCTAAATGTGCGTGGCCTCCACATGCCATATCAATCAGCACACATCTCTAGATGTGCGTGGCTTCCACATACCATATCAAAGGAGAACCGCGGTGACACATATAAATATAATCCAAATCATTTTACACATGCATGTCACATATTATGCGTCATCATAAGCATAATTTCTCTCATAACACATAAACAGTGGTTTGTACATTTTAACCATTGCATATAATCAATTCACTTTGTAAATAATATTAACTATTATAGCAAATATGCAATTAGATACACATGGTATAGCTTACCAATTTCTAAAATAATCAATAAAACTCTATTTCATAAATATGCATAAAACTATAAATACAACCATTTATAATTTATAAAATTATTATATTTTGCTTACTTACCTCAATACGCAACTCCAAAATGATAAATCAGCTACTTGGACAATCGGGCACCTACAGAATTATTTTTCATAATTAGATCTCTAAAGTTTGAATAATAAAAGACTCCTACAACTCTACCCAAACTAATCCACGGGCCCGACTTTGGGCTTGAATATCTCCCAATAAAAGCGTCCAAATGGGGAATCAAGATTACCCCAAGAAACTAGAATTCATCCAGAGTTTGACTATAATTTTATTTTTCATTTTTCGGCCCAATATAGGGCCCAAAACCCCGCCCAAAGAGGGCTCCAGAAACGGCCCAATAAGGCCCAAAGGATGGCAGCCCAGCCGGCCCACTCTGATTCCTTCCTCCCAGATCCCCTATTTCAACCGAAACAGGGGTTGGGATGAGCCGGCGGCCAGGGCCGCCGCCGGCCAAATCGGAGGCGGCCCAGCCGTCGTTGGTCGGACCGAAGCTGGCCACCGCCGCGGCCGGCCACCCCCCCTTCTCTCTCTCTCAATTTCTCTCCCTCTCTCTCTTTTTCTCTTCCTGCTCCCGCGCGACGCGATCTGTACCAGCGTCGACATCGGCCGAATTGGAGTCGGTTCGGCCACTGTTGGCCGGACCAGAGCCGGTCGCCGCCGCGGCTGGCCCCCCCTCCTTCACTGTCTCTCCAATTTCACTCCTCTCTCTTTCTCTCATTTGTCTCTCGCATGGCTGTTACTGTGCCGGCGACTCGCCCGGCTAATTGAGGGAAGTCCGGCCACTGTTGGCCGGACTGGAGCCGACCGCCGCCGCGGCCAGCCGCCTCCCCCTTTCTTTCTCTTCAATTTCACTGACTCTCTCTCTCTCTCATTATCAGCCGTGGCTTGTTACGGTGCCAGCGGCACGGTCGGCCTATTGGCCAACCGGATCTCCCCTCTATCTCTCTTCCTTTCTCTCTCATGCTCTCTCTCTCTCTAATTGACAAGGACAGGGACATACCAGGAGCAGGCGCACGCGAGGATCTCTCCGAAGGTTGTCCCCAACCCCCCCTCTTTAAACATCCTTACGATGCCACGGAACAGGGATATCGGGAACTCAATAGACACACGATGAGTTGGGCATCCAATCGACAAGTCGGGGACCTAAACGTCATGACAGTAGCCTAAGCGACAAGAGGATTCCCTGGATGCCAGGTGACCAAAATAAATGCTGGGGGATTACAGTACCAAAAGGCAGCGGTAGCCCTCACTCATGAGTTCTTCCTTCGTCGTCGTCCGCCTCCCTCTCTCGCCGTTCGCCTTCCTCCGTTGCCCTCCTTCTCCCTCTGTCGCCACTCCGCCTTCCTTCATCGACCTTCGCCTCTTTCGCTCGCCGAAGTTTCTCGTCTCCTCTTTTTCACCCTTCATCTCTCTCTATTCGATTCTATGGAGCCAAATAGAGAACAATCTGTTCCATCCAACAGGGCCCTATTCGGCCTCTACTTCTGTTCGGTCCAACAGGGCCGAACAGGAGTTCGGCCTCATTGGACTGAACAGAAGTAGGGACCGAATAGGGCCTATGTTTGGTCCTATATGGCCGAATAGAGGGCTTCTGTTCGGTTGGGATAGTCCAAGTAGAAGGCCTATCTCGATCGAACAGAGGGCCTTTGTTTGGCCAACTAGAGCAGGGCTCCTATGCGGTCGTGTATGACCGAACAAATTATCTTTGTTTGACCCTGTGTGATCAAATAAAACATAAATTATGAAAAAAAATTAAAATAAGTTAAAAATAAATCTTTGCGTCTGTAAAATCTTTTCAAATCGCTAGTTGCTTATTTATTATTTAATTGTAGATTAAAACCCCTTTAAATAAGGATAGAAATCGGTTGAGAAGATTTTCTTTTACCTGAGGGGGGAGGGAGGTGTTTTGTTCAGTTGAATGCAAACTGTATAGAGTAATTAATACAAAAATATTTTAGTAAAATTTTATAAAAATAAAATAATATTTTTTTGGGTTAAGCGGCGGATGTACAAAATAATTTTTACAGTGCAAATAGAAGCTCCCCGCAAGTACTCAGATGACCTGACTTATTGTAGGGAGAGTACTCAGATGATTAGACCGTCATTTGCTGTGGCATGGAAGGTTGATCTGCATTCAAGCTAAAAGTATGTAATACCGTAGAGGATTATATTTAGTTGTTTTTCAAGAAAATCTTGAACATTACTCTCACGAAATAATTTTTACCTACTCAATAAATTGTTCATATCATCTATACTTTGATACATGCATCATAAATTTTGCACACCATCTATTACCAAAAATAAATTGGTCATATCATTTAACTCCATCAAAGCCGGTTTCAAGACCGAATAAAGAAGAAGAATTACGTTAGCGTAAAATTTTATCAAATTTTTTAAAAATGAAACTACTAAATCAAGCTATGCGAAGGGCTAAGACGTTCCCGTTAAGAGACGCATTGTATCTGCCTTTAGATATTGAGCAAGGAGCATCGCATCGATGCTCAGATGCAGTGATAAATAAGCAAAGGTTTCTGTACTATGACGAATGCAGATAAAAAAGTTAGTTCATAATAGTTAGCTTAAAGTAGCAATTTAAAATATAGAAACACTAATAGGTAAAGCTATGAAGATTGTGGACACTTGGGAGAAAAGTAAATATAATATGCTTACAAGAAACTAAATGATAAATGAAAGATATAGAGAAATAGAAAATATATGATATAAATTATATTATACTAACAAATATAAAATTGGAATGAAATAAGAATAATTGTAGATAAAAATTTTAAGAAATATGTTGTTAATGTAACTGAAAAAGGAGTTGGGATTATATGACGGATTACTCGTTCGTATGTCACTAATTTAGTGATGTATTAATTTGTTCGTTACTAATTTAATGATGAAAAGATAATTTATAACTAAATCGTTACTAAATTAATGATAAATTATCTTTTTATCAATGATTAATCTAAGCATTCATTACTAATTCAATGATGAATTAAAAAATTTATTATTAAATTAGTGATGAATAACTTTTTTTTATCATTAAATTAGGCCGTTATAACTCCGCTTAGTAAACGAAGTGTCACTACGATTCGTAGCCGTTGGCTCACGGAAGCAAGCAACTTCGAACGGTCTTCTTCTCGGGGCACTATTTAAGTTAACTCTCGCCTGAGAGTGAGCATAAGCATAACTCGTGCCTTGAATTAAGCTGCCGTTGGAGTACGCTCACTCCCGTGGCCCCGTCCCATGTTTCTCAACCCCGTCCCATGTTTCTCGCCGAAGTGACGTTTGTTTCGTTATAAAGTGCCAAGAAGAGCAAGAGCGCCCTCTCTCCCTCTATCTCTCGCTCTGCCGGTCCGTGTCCCCTCTCCTTCTCCCCGACTTCCTCTAACCAGATTGCCCCCTTTCTTCTATCCGCTCGCGTTTCTCTCTAGAAATTTTTTAGAACGAAAGCTATTAGCATAGAATTTTTAATAAATAATTTATTACATAAAATTATATAAAAAATACTTATCTAATGCGAAATTCATTGTAATAGTATTTACCTAATGTAAAATTCATCGTGATAATATATAAACTTAAGACTTAAATCTGATTAAATTTGATAACCTCTTCAGATTTTGACAGCCTCTTTTACAAAATAACTAATTTCTCCTCTTAACCTCATTCCTTTAAAAGCAGATAACTTGCTAACTTCTTGAGACAAAGAGAGAACTAATTATTTATATATATAACATATTTTCATCAAACACCAATTAATGACTTTAATTTCTTTTAATACCACGGCTTAATGTTAATGGCTTAAACTTTCAGACCATTAACATCCGAGTAGCCCTTCATCTTCTGTCTTTCACATACTAGGCTAGATCTGACCCTTCACTTTCACATACTAGGCTAGATCTGGCCCTTCACCTTGCATTGAACGGCTAATCTAACATTCTCCCATTGGGTCGAAAGTTTATGGCATTAATATTTAATAAACATTAGGCGCGCAAAATTAAATTTCATAATGTCATTTGATCATCATGATTGACTTTAATATAATAAATTACATAATAAGAGTTATGACAATCATACACATCCAATTTGCATACTCCCTTCCATATACTACTATATTAGTAACTTATCATGTTAGATCACCTAATTTATATATAAATAACTTAATGTCCACTTAATTGTTTGTAAATTTCTTGTTCAAAACAGTAAGTGTATATAAGCATAAGAAACAAGAAATAAAAATAAAATCAGAAACATATCATATTAATGAGCTCAAGAGTGGCACAACATCATCATAATCAATTTTCAATTTATAACATCATCATAATCAATCTTCAATACATAACATCATCATAATCAATCATCAATACAACCAAGACCCATTCTATGTACATGTTTTTTAAATAATTTTGGTTGTAAACCTTTAGTTAAAGGATCTGCAATCATAAGATCCGTTCTAATATGTTCAATGCACACTCTTTGTTTCTGAACCTCCTCCTTGACAATAAAGTACTTTAATTCCATATGTTTAGCACATATGGAATATTTGTTATTCTTGGAGAAGAAAACTGCTGTGGAATTATCACAATAAATTTGCAGCGGCTTGGTAATGGTGTTGACAACCCCAAGTCCTGAAATAAAGTTCCATAGCCATAATGCTTGAATTGTAGCTTCATAACATGCTATAAATTCTGTTTCCATAGTGGATGAGGCAATGATAGATTGTTTGACACTTTTCCATGAAATTGCTCCTTCTCCCAACAGAAACACAGCCAAAAGTTAACTTTTACTGTTAACACAACCAGCAAAATCTGAATCTGAATATCCAATCACTTCCAACTGATCAGATCTTCTAAATGTGAGCATATAATCCTTAGTTCTTTGAAGATATCTTATCACTTTCTTTGCAGCTTTCCAATGATCAATACCAGGGTTACTCTGATAGCGGCCCAACATCCCAACCGCGAAGCTGATATCTGGTCTTGTGCAAGTTTGCAAATACATCAAGCTACCCACAAGAGAAGCATATGGAATAGATTCCATTTGCTTACGTTCCACATCATTCTTTAGACATTGCATAAAACTAAATTTATCCCCTTTTTGTATTGGGACAATACCTGCTGAACAGTTGTTCATATTAAATTTCTCAAGAATTTTCTCGATATAAGTTTTCTAAGACAATCCTAACAATCCATGTGATTTCTTTCTGAATATGAAAATTCCTATCACATAAGATGCCTCTCCCATATCTTTCATCTCAAAATTCTTAGAGAGAAAATTTTTAGTCTCATACAAGATACCTAAATCATTAGCAACAAGCAAAATATCAACATATACAACCAAAAATATAAACTTACTTCCACAAATCTTTCGTTAAATGCATCGATCAACGATATTTTTATGAAAACCAAAAGATGTAATAGTATCATTGAACTTAATACACCATTGTCTGCAAGCTTGTTTAAGTCCATATATTGATTTCTTAAGTTTACACACCATATGATCCTTTACTTCCATGGAAAAACCTTCAGGTTGATCCATATAAATTTTTTCCTCTATATCCCCATTAAGAAAGGCTATTTTCACATCCATTTGATGTAACTCGAAATCATATTGAGCTACCAAAGCCATAATGATTCTTAATGAATCTTTCTTTGAAACTGGTGAAAATGTCTCTTTATAATCAATGCCGTCCTTCTAAGTATAACCCTTGGCAACAAGTCTAGCTTTAAAACATTCGATATTGCCATTCAAGTCATGTTTGGTTTTAAAAACCCATTTACATGCAACTTGTTTAAAACCTTCTGGCAATTCGACAAGATCCCAGACATTGTTTTCGACCATTGATTTTAATTCATCTTTCATAGCATTAATCCATTTATCAGACTTATTACTATTAATAGCTTGTGAAAATGAAACATAATCTTCATAAATGCCATAATCAAAATCTGACTCTTGCAAATAAACCAAATAATCATCTGAAATAGCTGATTTTTGTATCCTTACAGGTTTACTTAAAGCTATTCCACATGGTTCAATTTTGTCAGCTATTGGTAGGTTAGACTCTGTTGGGAGAGTTAATCCTGAGGCATGCATATTTTAAAATTTGATAACAATTATCAATGCAGAAATTTAAAGATTACATATTAATCTTTCTAACATGCATCAAGATCATATCTTTGCCTTATATTATAAGATCGTTTGATCTAAGTATTGCATATAAATTAAATAATTAAGATCATATCTTAATCTTCAAGATGAGAAGTCATACTATTCATCTTGAAGCCTGCCTTAAGATCTAAGGATCAAATTACTCACCTTAAGAACAGTAGGTAAATCCTTTGTGCTCTGCAGCCGTTCAATCGTCCGACCTCTAGTATTGTCTACGCGAAGCCCCCGAATGATCGGATTCCCGGAATGCTAGCTAGCGGAAAAACAATTTTGCTGATCTTGAATTCTTCCACTTGAATCTTCCTCCAAGATCCACCAAGCTTTTGCTAACACTAAAATCACACCAGAATTTTTTGTTCTAACTCTTAGAACTGTAACACTTGGTTCTAATTATTTAGAATTTTTGATCTCTTTTGATCTTGTATTGTGTTATCTGGTGAGGGATGTCCTCTATTTATAGTTTCATATTAGCTAGCCTATTGAATTCTAACATTTAGAATTCCGCTGTTTTTTTGAAAACCAAAGAGACATATTAAATTCACACACTTATCAATGCATGAAGAGTTGTGTGGACCGCTCTTCCAAAGAGGCACATTAATTCACACGCTTGTAAATGCACGGAGAGTTGTGTGGAGTGCTCTTCCAAAGAGGCACATAATTCACACACTTGTCAATGCACGAAGAGTTGTGTGGAGTGCTCTTTCAAAGAGGCATCTTTTAGCAAAATTTATTTTTCTTGAACTTGGGAATCATTTGAAGAAGACTAAAAGTTATAAATTAAATTCTGCATGAGAATTTAATTTCTCATGAGATTTTAGTTATCTCATCATGCGAGAAAACCTTTTTCATACATAGGGTTTGAATTTTTGGTTTTAAGCTAATTTAAATTTATTGGATTAAACCAATATAGATCATGGTCCTAGCCCAAATCAAATTTAGCTAATTCTGAATCTATTTAAATCCAAATCAAATCTAATTTCAAATCAATATTTGAAATTGATTAGTCCTTCTAGTAGACTTAAACCAAATTAAATCTTATTCACTTGTACTTAATCCAATTGAGATAATTTAATCAATCAAATTGATTAATTAAATTATATACAATTCTCAATCGTTGATCAGCAAATAGATCATCCTAGGAAACTTCTATGCGTGTGACTCTCTAGGTTCGAACCTAAGCCGGTAGCATAGAAATAATTTTCTATACTAATCGATGTGCCCATCTAGCAATGGAACCCGACGTCCGGATAGGTCAAAGAGTTGCCGAGCAAACTCCAAGAACCCTAAGAAACAGTTACCGTATAATTCATCCTCTTGACCACAAATGCTAAGGATGGCTTAAGGGCCTATCAACTCTAAACAGCAAATCCATAAAGTGATTTCAATTTTAGTGATCATGTGACTTTCACATGAAGTGCCTTGGCTAAGGTCTTGCTAAATTGAAACACAAGCATTTCTCCTTTTAACAGGATAGGTCAAATTTCATCTTGATCCACAACTGACTACCACAAGTACTTGACTGCACCCAGTAACCTTTCGTAGCTGGATTAGAAATCCAGGTGGTCCGGCACCTAAGTACAATGAGTTTCTTGTAAGCCACTGGTTGTGATCTTCAGGTCTGAAGGATACTTATACCTATATCTTCTTGGATTAACTCTTGACAGTAGAGTATCCGGAAATGAGTCACGTTCGGTGAAATATACTCCTACACTTTCACCTGTATGTCATACCAGTGTCTCTACACTCCTTGGTTAAGAGGACAACCAACAAATATGATATACAACATCCTATAATTGATAGAACTATGGTCCTGTCATAGTATATCATTTGGTCGCGAACTCTTTTAAGGACCTTCAAAGATAAATCATCTTTTATCGTGAAGGAAGATCCTGAGGGCTTCATTACTATTAGGAGTTTTAAGAAGATGTTCTTATAATGAATAATCTACCAAATAACTTTTATTAATATATCAATTTATATACAATTTACATCAACACAATCATCAAATGATTGGCTTTAGGATACAATTCCCAACAAACTCCCACTTAACCTAAAGCCACTCATTACAGTATCTAATACCCATCTTTAATTTATAGTCATCAAACTCCTTGATGCTGAGTGCTTTAGTAATTGGGTCACCTAGGTTTTTCTTTCCATCAATCTTCTGAAGATTTATGTCACCTCGGTCTATAATCTCTCGTATAAGATGAAACCGACGCAGTATGTGCTTGGTGCGCTGATGTGCTCGTGGTTCCTTTGCTTGAGCTATGGCACCAGTACTGTCACTGTACAACAGGACTGGTCCATCTATGGAAGGTGTCACTCCAAGCTCAGAGAGAAACTTACACAGCTTCTTTCGCAGCATCTGATGCAACGATGTACTCTGCCTCACACACCGAATCTGCCACTGTATGTTGCTTGGAACTTTTTCAGCAAACAACTCCACCATTCAGGATAAACATGAAACCCGATACACTTTTGCTATCATCATTATCTGATTGGAAATTGGAATCAGTATATCCAACAAGTTTCAAATCAGACTCTCTATAGACTAACCACTGGTCCTTAGTATTTCTCAAATACTTAAGGATTGTCTTAACAACTTACCAGTGTTTTTCTCCTGGATCATATTGTATCTACTCACTACTCCTAGTGAGTATGCCACATCTGGTCTTGTACATGTCATGGTGTACATAATCAATCCTACTGTCGAAGCATATGAAATTCGACTCATACGTTCTCTTTCATTAGGAATTGTCAGACAATCCTTCTTAGAAAAATGAATTTCATGGCCTATCGGAAGATAGCCTTTCTTGGAATTCTCCATGCTAAACCTCTTTAGCACTGTGTCAATGTACGTAGATTGGGATAAACCAAGCATCCTCTTAGATCTATCTCTATAGATCTTCATCCCGAGGATGTATGATACTTCTCCCATATCTTTCATAGAGAATTGTGATGATACCATGTCTTTATTCCTTGTAATGTAGGGACATCGTTCTCGATTAAGAGAATGTCATCCATATATAATACAAGAAATATAATAACGGAACCGTTAGCCTATTTATAAATGCAAGGTTCTTCTTTATTCTTAATAAAGCCATAAGATTTGATTACTTTATCAAATCGTATGTTCCAACTCCTAAATGCTTGCTTAAGTCCATAAATAGACTTATGTAGCATGCACACTTTAGACTCGTCTTTAGATATAAAACCTTCAGGCTGTATCATATACACCTGTTCTTCTAAATCACAATTTAGAAAAGCGGTTTTAACATCCATTTGCCAAATCTCATAATCTAAGTGTGCTGCTATAGCTAGCATAATCCGAATGGATTTCAGCATTGCCACAGGAGAAAACATTTTATCATAGTCAATACCATAACGTTGACAATACCTCTTGGCAACCAGACGTGCTTTATAGGTCTCAACCTTTCGTTTGCACCTCTTTTCCTCTTGAAAACCCACTTAGACCCTATGGGTTTTATTCCTTCGGGTGGGTCAACAATGTCCATACATTATTATCCTTCATGGAATCAAGTTCGGATTTCATGGCATCAAGCCATTTATTAGAGTCAGTCCTTTGCATAGCATCCATATAGGTGATCGGATCCTCGTTGTTCTCATCAAGTTCAATAGGATCATCGTTCTAGACCAAAAAACCTAAGTATCTGTCCGGTTGATGTGGTACTCTACCAGATCGCCTTAATGGTGCATCTAAAATGGGTTTTGAGTTTGATCTAATCAACTCAGATTCTAAGGGTTCACTGGTTTGTGTTGTTCCTTCTACTTGATGAACTTCCTCAAGTTCAACATTAGAGCTATTTGTTCCTTCACTAAGGAACTTCTTTTCAAGAAAAACTACTCTATTACTAATGAACAACTTTTGTTCTTCAGTATTGTAGAAGTAATATCCTTTGGTTTCTTTCGGATGCCGATAAAAAAATTTGTCAGATTTGGGTTCAAGTTTGTCTGATTTTGCACGTTTCACATAAGTTGGACACCCCCAGACTCTCAGATAGGTGATTACCGGTTTATGTCCATACCACATCTCATGTGGAGTTTTTGAAACAGACTTACTTGGAACTTTATTGAGAATATGACAAGCTGATTCTAATGCATATCCCCAAAAGGATATTGGCAAGCTTGCAAAACCCATCATGGACCGAACCATGTCTAACAGAGTTCGATTCCTCCTTTCCGACACACCGTTATGTTGTGGTGTTCCTGGAGGAGTCAATTGGGAGAGAATCCCATTCTCCCTTAAATATGTCACAAAGTCATTGGAAAGGTATTCGCCTCCTCGATCTGATCGAAGGATCTTAATACATTTTCCTGTTTATTTTTCTACTTCTTTATGATATTGTTTGAACATTTCAAACGATTCAGATTTATGTCGCATAAGATAGACATAACCGAACCTAGAAAGGTCATCTGTAAAAGTAATGAAGTAGTAATATCCACCTTTGGCACAAGTGCTCATTGGTCCATATACATCAGTATGTACTAGACTTAATAGCTCTTTAGCTCTTTTACCTTTTTCAGTAAAAGATGACTTGGTCATTTTACCAAGAAGATATGATTCACATGTAGTTAATGATTCACAATCATCAACTCGAAGGATGCCCTCCTGAGTTAACATGTTTAATATGTTCTTATTGATATGACCCAGCCGATGGTGCCAAAGATAAATGTCTGTGACATCAGTTGTTCTAGGGCGCTTACTTGATTTGTACACTACATTCACAGGCTGTGATAATATATAAATGCCATTAGATAAATGCCCAGTCATTACAGTGACTCCATTCATAATGATATTCAAAGTAACATCCTTTATTGAAATTTCATAATGACTTTTGGCCAGAAGGCCTACAGAAATTACGTTCAACAAGAACGTTAGGCAAAAATGATAACCATTTAGTATAATGACATTTCTATTAAAAACTATTTCAAGAACTCCTAATGCCAGAACTGGAACTAATCTTCCATCACCGATATTAAGGAATCTTTCATTGTCCTCAAATCTTTTAGTGACCTGTAGTCCCTGCAATGAATTGCAAATGTTAAAAGGACTCCCGGTATCCAATACCCAGGTCTGATTATCATATACAGAAAAATTACAAGGTGTTATCATATAAATACCTTGTTGAGCAACATCTTGCCTCTTTTTCTTCTTCGCCTGTTTGGATCAAGTGTGGCAATGTAAAGAGGACAGTTCCTCTTCCAGTGCCCTTGCATCTTGCAATGAAAGCATTCAGCTTGACTTTTATCAACTTTCTTCTTCTGCATCTGACCTCTTATAGATGTCCTAGCATGATGCACCTTTTTCTTATTCTTTTTCTTCTTCCCTTTCCCAAAGGGTTGACACCCTACCTAGATCCTTTAACCACATTAACCAAACCCTTAGAGAGCTGGTTATCCTTCTCAAAGTTCTGTAACAACCCCAACAAACCATGGTAGTTGACTGCAGGCTTTGTCATTCGAAAATGAGTAAGCAAAGGTCAGAAGGATGGAGGCAAGGAATTCAGGATCGCATCTTTTCCCAACTGCTCATGTAGGGGAAAGCCGAGCTTGCTTAGCAGTTCTATCTTCTCAATCATGTACAATACATGATCAGTGACATGAGATCCATCCCTCATTCGAGCATTAAAAATAGCACAACTAGTCTTGTGCCTTTCAACGTCATCAGGTGTGCCGAAAGATTCATTCAATGCTTGAATGTTTCTTCTGGCTGAGCATTCTTGAACCGACGACCAATTCATCGTTCATTGCTGCTAGCATGATGCAACGTACGCTAGTTCTATCATTGAGCCACTTCTGATAAGTGTCTTTCTCAGAACTTTGAGTATTTGCATCATGTATCTTTGGTGCATGATTATTAAGAATATATAGAATCCTCTCATGCTCAAGGACGATCTTAAGTTTTCTAAACCAGCTATTGAAATTTGAACCATTCAACTTGTCACTATCCAATAGGGACCTTAATGATAAATTAGTGGCCATTTTCTGCATAAGAAAAAATTAAAGTTTATTATATAAATTGATTCAGTCTAAAGCCTTGGACTTTAGTCTAAATATTCTTCCACTATTTTATTTAAATTGGTAGCCTCTACACCCCGATTCAAAGAATTATTCTTAATTCTTTAGCGGGCACTAAGATCTACATAGACTACATACAGGCCCAAGTGAAGCTTGACCAACCCATATGCATCTAAGAGTAGGTTCAAAACCAATTGTTTCCCAAAACAATTCTTAGTATTCAGTTTTGCCCCATGTACCTCTTCAGCAGGCATGGAGTGCCTCCACTGAAAGTTCTGGTTAGGTCCAACCATTAAATGATATAATCAGTGTAACCTATCAATAGTCAATCAAGCCCGAGTGAAGCTTGGCTCACCTGACTGTCTATTTAATAGTTACGCTGACTTATCATATAATGAATGATAATTCCGATGGTTGACAAGCACCAGGCATGGAGTGCCTCTAATGATTATCAAGACATCGGACTCATTATCACCCACCTTAATGGGAGGCTATAATCTAGTTATCATATAACTATTTCATTTTAAGGACCTAATAATTTTAGAGGATTTTATAATTTGAAGACAAATTGACTAATCAAGTTCTCCCACTGAATGTATGAAATGGATAGAATGAAATAAGATTAAGTCAGGTTAAGTGGCACCTAAATTAGTCAGACTGATTTCCTTACAGGCATGGGTCAACCCGAATCAGGTAAATGATCTGAATCATAAATGGTTCACCACATTGACCAGGTGAGTGAGATTGATGGGAGGGATATGCCATTAACTCATTAAAGACGCATCAATACGAGTAGCTCCCAATTAAAAACCATTCGATCGTTGATCCTAGAGCAACTTGCCAACTCACATTGACATCATATGGTTAACCAATTCTGATTTGACCATCTAAGAGATTCATGCTCAACCACGGAGCCCAATCTACTTTCATTTGGTTTAATCAAAGAGAAGGACACGATCAACTACAACTATTGTTTGATTTAGAGCATTCTTAACCTAATCTAATTAGATTTGTTCAAATACTCTTTTAGTCCAGTTGATTTAAACCTTAGGGTCTAACCCTTTATGGACCCGATTTAGCTAACCCAAAAGATTAAATATATTTCATGTTTACATGTCATATATTTCAATCAAGCATCACATGTATTATGTTACTACTCATAATTCCTATATTTAGATCATATCTAAAGAGATTATGAATTAACATTTGATATTCAAATTAGACTCTCATAAATATTTGTATGTTTCATAACATAGACATCATGTCATCATATATCATATCTATGTTTTATACTAAACATGCAAATATCATGCTTTTATACAACATCAATATGTATCAAATATAAAACATCTTTTGAGAGTGCATGTAATCTATGTTTTGATGCATAAGCTCAATTTAAATTATCTTTGGATTGAGCATCAATGATAAAACAATAGCACGGCAATATGTCACAGAATACCTCATTGAATGGGTAATTTGGATTTTCAATCCATCTGTGACCATATAGCCTTGCGATTAGTTTTAGCCATAATTATGTAATTAATAAGAATATTAATTTACATGCAATAAATTAGATCAATAAGAAACCATGGCTCTGATACCATTTGTTGGGAGAGTTAATCCCCAAGCATGCATATTTTAAAATTTGATAACAATTATCAATGCAGAAATTTAAAGATTACATATTAATCTTTCTAACATGCATCAAGATCATATCTTTGCCTTATATTATAAGATCATTTGATCTAAGTATTGCATATAAATTAAATAATTAAGATCATATCTTAATCTTCAAGATGAGAAGTCATACTATTCATCTTGAAGCCTGCCTTAAGATCTAAGGATCAAATTACTCACCTTAAGAATAGTAGGTAAATCCTTTATGCTCTGCAGCCGTTCAATCGTCCGGCCTCTAGTATTGTCCACGCAAGCCCCCGAATGATCAGATTACTGGGAGTGCTAGCTCGTGGAAAAATAATTTTGCTGATCTTGAATTCTTCCACTTGAATCTTCCTCCAAGATCCATCAAGCTTTTGCTAACACTAAAATCACACCAGAATTTTCTGTTCTAACTCTTAGAACTGTAACACTTGGTTCTAACTGTTTAGAATTTTTGATCTCTTTTAATCTTGTGTTGTGTTATCTGGTGAGGGATGTCCTCTATTTATAGTTTCATATTAGCCAGCCTATTGAATTCTAACATTCAGAATTCCGCTGTTTTTGTGAAAACCAAAGAGACATATTAAATTCACACACTTATTAATGCTAAAGAGTTATGTGGACTGCTCTTCCAAAGAGGCACATTAATTCACACGCTTATAAATGCACGGAGAGTTGTGTGGAGTACTCTTCCAAAGAGGCACATTAATTCATACACTTGTCAATGCACGGAGAGTTGTGTGGAGTGCTCTTCTAAAGAGGCACATTAATTCACACACTTGTCAATGCACGGAGAGTTGTGTGGAGTGCTCTTCCAAAGAGGCACTTGTAGCAAAATTTATTTTTCTTGAACTTGAGAATCATTTGAAGAAGACTAAAAGTTATAAATTAAATTCTGCATGAGAATTTAATTTCTCATGAGATGAGATTTTAGTTATCTCATCATGCGAGAAAACCTTTTTCACACATGGGGTTTGGATTTTTGGTTTTAAGCTAATTTAAATTTATTGGATTAAACCAATATAGATCATGGTCCTAGCCCAAATCAAATTTGGCTAATCCTGAATCTATTTAAATCCAAATCAAATCTAATTTCAAATCAATATTTGAAATTGATTAGTCCTTCTAGTAGACTTAAACCAAATTGAATCTTATTCACTTGTACTTAATCCAATTGAGATAATTCAATCAATCAAATTGATTAATTAAATCATATACAATTCTCAATCGTTGATCAGCAAATAGATCATCCTAGGAAACTTCTATGCGTGTGATTCTCTAGGTTCGAACCTAAGCCGGTAGCATAGAAATAATTTTCTATACTAATCGATGTGTCCATCTAGCAATGGAACCCGACGTCCGGATAGGTCAAAGAGTTGCCGAGCAAACTCAAGAACCCTAAGAAACAATTACCGTATAATTCATCCTCTTGACCACAAATGCTAAGGATGGCTTAAGAGCCTATCAACTCTAAACAGCAAATCCATAAAGTGATTTCAATTTTAGTGATCATGTGACTTTCACATGAAGTGCCTTGGCCAAGGTCTTGCTAAATTGAAACACAAGCATTTATCCTTTTAACGGGATAGGTCAAATTTCATCTTAATCCACAACTGACTACCACAAGTACTTGACTGCACCCAATAATCTTTCGTAGCTGGATTAGAAATCCAGGTGGTCCGGCACCTAAGTACAATGAGTTTCTTGTAAGCCACTGGTTGTGATCTTCAGTCTGAAGGATACTTATACCTATATCTTCTCGGATTAACTCTTGACAGTAGAGTATCCAAAAATGAGTCACGTTCGGTGAAATGTACTCCTATACTTTCACCTGTATGTCATACCAGTGTCTCTACACTCCTTGGTTAAGAGGACAACCAATAAATATGATATACAACGTCCTATATTTGATAGTACTATGGTCCTGTCATAGTATATCATTTGGTCGCGAACTCTTTTAAGGACCTTCAAAGATAAAACCTCCTTTATCGTGAAGGAAGATCCTAAGGGCTTCATTACTATTAGGAGTTTTAAGAAGATGTTCTTGTAATGAATAATCTACCAAATAACTTTTATTAATATATTAATTTATATACAATTTACATCAACAAAATCATCAAATGATTGGCTTTATGATACAATTCCCAACAGACTCTTCATGGGGTACTTCTTCATTCAAACATTGTTCATTGTTGTTTTGTTTTTGTAATTCTGGAATAATGTGTGGAATGATTGTAAATTCATAAACATTTATGGGTAATGAAACATTAACCCTTACTTCATTGATATCCACAATCTGTTTGTCAGCACTCCCACTAACTTCACCATTCTCAATAAATTTGGCATTGCCTGTCTCAATAATTCTAGAACTATGGTTTGGACAATAAAACCTATACCCTTTGGATTTCTCTGGGTAACCTATAAAGTAACCACTGATAGTTCGAGAATCCAATTTCTTTTCATGTGGATTATACACTCGTGCTTCTACTGGACAACCCCAAATATGCAGGTGTCTTAAATTAGGTTTCCTTCCAGTCCATAACTTAAAAAGAGTTTTAGAAACTGAATCCTATTTAGTAAATATGTTGCAGTTCTTAGAGCATACGTCCACAAAGATTTTGGTAATGAGGAATTACTTATCATACTCCTAACCATATCCATTAATGTTCTATTTTGCCTTTATGCCATACCATTTTGTTGAGGTGTGCCTGTCATAGTATATTGTGCACATATGCCATGTCTTTCGAGGAATTTTGCAAATGGACCTGGATTTTGCCTTGATTCATTGTACTTTCCATAATACTCACCACCTCTATCAGATTTTATTATTTTCACTTTTCTGTCTAGTTTTCTTTCAACCTCTTTAGTAAATACCTTAAGAGCATTTACAGCATGAGATTTTTCTTTATGTAAATAGACATATCCATAACGCAAAAAATCATCTATAAAGGTGATAAAGAACTTTTCTCCACCAAAGGATGAAGTTTCAAAAGGTCCACATATATCAGTGTGTATAATTTCAAGAAGCTGAGTACTTCTTGTAGCTCCTTTTTTGTTATGTTTGGTTTGCTTTCCCTTAATGCAATCCATACATAAATCAAGATCAGAAAAATCTAGATTTGGTAAAATCTCATTCTTTACTAATCTTTGTAGTCGTTCTTTGGATATATGACCCAAACGTTTATGCTACAAGAAAGCAGAGTTGTCATTTGCCATACTACGCTTAATTCCAATATTTTGATGGACATACATCAGGGATGCAGAAAATTATCATCAAGTTTCAATTTATATAATTCATCTATAAGAATTCCAGAACCAATAAAGGAACTATCTTTATTAAATAAACTAAACATCCTTTTCCAATCTTAAAACTAAACCCATTAACATCAAGTTTTGAAACAGAAACTAAATTTCTAGAAAGTGAAGGAACATAGAGAGTTTGTAGTAGATTCAGGTGATGCCCAGACGATAAGTCCCTATGCCTTCAATTGGAGCCTTTTCTCAGTTCCCCATGAACAAAAAGTTCTCATTTGGATTTATGCTCTAGATTGTAAGGAATGCATTACATTAGAAGCATGAATAGTGGCACCAAAATCCAACTACCAAGTGTTAGAAGGAATTTCAGATAAGTTTGATTCATAAATTGGAGAAGCATAATGAAATATACCTTTCTTTTCGAACCAAACTTTCTGTTTCAGACAATCTTTCTGATAATGTCCTTCTTTCTTACAAAAGTGACATTTATCTTTCTTTCTTTCCTTCTTATCATTATCAGCAACCTGTGATACTTTAGTGGGTGCTTTCTTCTTAAATTCTTGGATTTTGGTTTGATAACTTTATCAGCTCCTTGACCCACTAGGTTTATTGAATGATCCCCTTGTGCTTTTAATCTCCTTTCCTCTTGAGTAAGCTTACTGGCCAATTCAGTAACATCCCATTTATCTTTAATAGTGTTATAGTTAATTTGAAAATGCCCATACTCTTGAGGTAATGAGTTCATAATGAATTGTACTAAAAAGGAGTCATCCACAACCATTCCTAGGGTCTTAAGTCTTGCTGCAATATTAGTCATATCTAAGACATGTTGCTGCATACTTCACGACCCATCATATTTCATGGTTGTAAGTTTAGCTATCAGTGTCCCTGCAAGTGACTTATCAGCGGAACGAAAACGCTCTTCCATAAGCTTAAGATATTCCTTAGCTGCTATACTTTCTGGAAGAGTAGACTTAATATTGTTGGCAATTGTTATTCACATAAAACTTAAACATAATCTATTAGATCTATCCCATGCTTTACGTTTTAACTTTTCTGCCTCACCGCTCATATCCGTAATGTCAGTAGGCTTTTCTTCTAATAGTGCAAAGTCAAGATCCAAGACACTTAAATGGAAATTGATTTGCTCAAGCCATTGAGAGAAGTTTAAGCCATTAAAGATAGTAACAGCAGAAGCATGTGAATATAGAGAAACAGTGCAAAAACATAAATGCTCAAATTCAGATAATTAAATACAAAATGCATTGTAGATTTTCTTTGGGTAAATACAACAATATATCATAATTAGAATGCTATTTAAACTTTAAAGAAATTAATAAATCTTATCAAATATATATACAATATCTTTGGATATCCATATAAATTTGATAAGAGAATATTAGATTTTCTCCTTTAAGTTTGTTAGTTATAGAATATTAATCTACCTTTGGGCAAATTCTTAATTTCTAACAACTAACAAATCTTTAACAGCATTCTGTAAAATTTTATAAATTATATGACTGAATGTAAATTAGTTTGACCACTTTGGTGACTAACTAACTAATTTAATCTTGATATCATATTATTAAAAATTTTATAAATTATATGACTAAATATAAATTAGTTTGGCCACTTTGGTGACTAACTAATTTAATCTTAATGTCATATAACTATATAATAATACTAATATCAAAAAATCTCATAAATTATATGATTGAATATAAATTAGTTTGGCCACTTTGGTGACTAACTAACTAATTTATCTTAATGTCATATAACTAAACAATAATGCTAATATTAAAAATCTCATAAATTATATGACTGAATGTAAATTAGTTTGGCCACTTTGGTGACTAACTAACTAATTTATCTTAATTTCATATAACTAAACAATAATTCTAGTATTATTAAAAAATCTAACATTCAATTTTGATAATGACATGCTGCATGCATTAGCCGACATTAACCATCATATATTATCAATCTGCTTCAATCTATAAATATTAGATTTGCCATACATATTAGTATAACACAATGATCTAATTGATGCATGCCATTAATTCGTAACATGATCAGCCGATATTCTCCTGGCAATGAATCTCTTCATAGAATAGATTAATGGCCAATAATACAACTAATCATAACTTAAAAGATTAAATATTTATCGTCAATTCATTCTGATAAAAAATTATCAATCATAATATATGAACAAATTATTTATTTTAGAATCTTGACTATGATACCACTTGTTAGCAATATAGGATCTTCAATAAATAATTTGTTACATAAAAGTACATAAAAAAATACTTACCTGATGCGGAATTCATCATAATAGTATTTATCTGATACGAAGTTCATCATGATAATATATCGACTTAGACTTGAATTGGTTAGATTTGATAACCTCTTCAGATTTTGACAGCTTTTTCTACAAAATAACTAGTTTTCTCCCTTAACCTCATTCCTTTCATAGCGATGGATTCTTGCTAACTTCTTCAAGCAAAGAGAGGATTATCATTAAGTCGTGGTATTCTTTTAATACCACGACTTAATGTTAATGGCTTAAACTTTTGGACCATTAACATTCAAGTAGAAGAAATAATTGGTAACCCTTACCTTTCGCATACTAGGTTAGATTGGTCATTCACCTTTTGTATACTAGGCTAGATCTGATCCTTCATCTTTCACATGTCGAGAAAGGAGCTACCGTCTTTATAATAATCTTGCATTAACCTTTAGCTAATCTAATAGAAGCGGTCGTCGTTAATTGAAGAGGCGAGGGCTTCTTCTCCTCCTATTCTCGCTCGTTCTTAATTTTTCCCTTTTTTTTTCCTCCGTCATTCCCATCGTTCTTTCAACTGTAGAGAGAGATCCAAAGCTCTCTCTGATTGTGTGTGAGAGAGATTTTTCTTCTCCCTTACCAAATCTCTCTCAGATGTCTTTCAACCCGCCTTCTTTTTCCTCGTTTTCCTTCCTTTAATTCTGGTTCTTTTATTTCTGCTAGTAGATTCTCAATCGGAGTGGGGGAGGGGGTTGGTGGTGGTGCTCGCTGGGTCCTGGAATGGCGTCTCCGCGTGTGGGTGGAGGTCGGCTTCTGAGACTCTGAGCTGTGTTTCATCCCAGGGGAGTAAGTGGCTTCTCCTATTCCGCTGTCCCCATTTGATGCCTCCTTTTTGGATTTCGTTTCTTTTTGGTTTTTTCCTATAATTTTGGCTTTTCTTTGACTTCTTTTTTTGGTTCTCGAGAACTTTAAGGTAGTGTTTGATTCCAAAAACACTATCTCGGGATAAATGTATGGGATAGTGTTTTTTCAGGGGATATCCCTGTGGATATCCCCTGATTATCCCATGAAAGGTATCAAATGTAAAAAAACTTTTTCAGGAAACAACTTTTTGTTATCCCTTTTGTTGTATTTGATTGAAGGGATAAAAGAGGATATCCCCAAAATATTTTTTTTAAACCCCAAACTACCCCAACAAACTTCGGCACTGATGTCGTTCTCGTTTTCATCTCTGTTTTCCTCCACGGGATCCCTCTAGAGCTCCTCGTTCACCGGTGCCATGTCATCCAAGCCTGGATTGATTGGAAACGCTGGATCTCCCTATGAAGCCTGAATTGCAGGCGAATTTGTACTGGATTGATTAGAAACGAGATGGAACCCTCCGGAAACCCTTGCAGCCCTCCTTCCGCTTCCGCAAAGGGGATGAGCGATGATGCGAACGGCGGCGATGGCATCCGCGGTGCTGAAGCGGCTGGTGTTGGTCTCATCCCGTCCGTCGATCCTCAGCCGTGCTGTGTCGGCCTGTCCTGTCGTCTCTCGTCGGCTGGATCTCTCCGTCTACCACCACCCGGTCTCGCGCCCCTTTCCCTTGGCTTTCGATATCTACCGCTGCTATGCCGGTGGCCGTGGAAGACGCATACCGAATGATGAGGACGAGTCGGACGATCTCGACGGCGAGGAGACGATGGATGAGGATGAGATC
This sequence comes from Calamus simplicifolius, assembly GCA_900491605.1. Classification (NCBI taxonomy): domain Eukaryota; kingdom Viridiplantae; phylum Streptophyta; class Magnoliopsida; order Arecales; family Arecaceae; genus Calamus; species Calamus simplicifolius. The sequence goes on along the minus strand of UESW01001930.1, from coordinate 136,982 downwards.
TGGGACGACTGGGATGGCTCAGAAGAAGGGAAGCTTGATGACGACTAGCTCTACAGCGGTTCGGAGGATTCGGATTGATTGGAGGAGTTTGTTCGTCTTACCTTTGATCCTTTGATGATTCAGTAGTTGTTGCTAATATTACTCCAGCAAGAAACAAAGTTATTGGCACCAGAACATTTTAATTAGATGCATCTTGTCCATTAGCCATGGTATGCGAAGAATGTGTAAACGAGATTGATTCAGTAGTTGTTGCTAATTTGTGTTTTTCTTGATAACCTTACTTAATGTTACTTAATGAATTATCATATCTCTTTAGGCGTGGGACTTAAACAAATTCAGAAATCAATTTGGTCTGCCACAAAGGCCATTCGTTAAACAAAACTTTGGACTAAATGAATTAGAGCACCATTGAAAAGAGAGTGCACAAGATTATTTCATGTAATAAAAAGACAACCTATGAGAGAATCAGGATTGCTGAATCCATTGGTAAAGCAAAATTATTCCCAGCACGCTACAAAAGTTCATTTCTAAAAGCATCAATGTGCGTATAATATTCTCTCTGCTTTTTGTGCTATGCTAAGTGGTAATCAACCATATGAAAAACAAGACCAGCATAAGGACCACTTGACAAAACAAACCATGGCACAAAACATTATCAATTGGGACAGCCGAGGGAAGAAAACCAACAAGCATGGCTGCAATTTGCTCTGTCTTCTACAAAAAATTCACCAGGGCGTCACTAGCAACCATGAGTAGAGACTCAAGCAACAGCTACAGGCTCACTGGGAGAAGCAATACCAATAGCCTCATTTTCAGCAGTATCTGGCGCATTCGTGAAGGACTAGTGGATTTCCCAGGCTTAGGGCCCTGTATCACAACGACTGGAGGTTTCTTCTCCTCTATCTTTCCTTTTCTCTTCTCTAGTGCTTCAACCTCACGAGGAACAAGCTCTGCAATTGCCTTCCAGTAATTCTTGTCTGCCTCACCTTGAAACTTTGCTTGATTGGCCAGAAAGAGCTGACACCAAATGATATCCGAAAAATAGATCAGAAGATGTTAGAAGAAATCCAACTTAAGCTCACAAGCTAGGGCTAAAAAGGGAGAATCAGCTTTAATGAAAGAATTGAAAAAATGTCTTTCTCCACAGCCAGTACACTCTAATGCTGGACCAGTCATCTCCAATGCGCCTCTGAACAACAGTAGCCACCAGAGTGAAACTTCATAATTCAAGACATATCAAAAAAGAAAAATAGTAATTCAAGATGTAAATTGATGCGAGCCAGCAAACCAGGAACATGAAGGATACAGGCCTGAACTCCTTTTCGGACTTACTTAGCAGCGTAATCTTGTGCCACTGCAACTAACAAATAACTTCTGCTATAGCAAAATAGATATCAAAAGAAAATGTTAGAAGAATGAGAGCTGTTAAAGCAACTGAACACATTATAGGGACAGATTGAGTTGGCTCAGATAGACATATGCTTCACAACGGTTGCATTTGGAAATGCCATCCAAGTCATAATTTCACAGCCTACACATCATCGCCCTTGGCTCAGAAAGGGTTTCAAACATATGCTTCACAACGGTTGCATTCTGAAATGCCCTCCAAGTCATGATAGCACAGCACATCAATTTAGCGTCAAAATAAATGAGAAGTCTCTATCATCATTGCCGAATTCAATTAAGTAGGCTCAAATCTAATCATAGCCCACACAAGCAACATTAGCCCTCAGATAGCGAACACGAACCCTCGCAGGAGCCCCCAGCCGATTGTCCAAGCTGGAGATCGTGAGATAACGAGATGAAGATGGTCTTCTGGGGCAGCCCCATCTTCACGGGAGAGCGAGTCGAAGACGGGTTTATAAAAGGCGAGGAAACGAAGGGCCGGAGTTTGAATCAAGACGGGAGGAGAAGGTTTCGGTAGGGAGGAGGGAGATGGGAGCAGGTTCCGTGGATGGAGACGGGAGCAGGAGAGAACCCTAGGGAGACGGCCGCTCGGGGAGGATGGAAATGAATCAAGACGGCCGCTCGGGGGAAAACTAGGGCACGATTTTATTTTTTTCAAATGACAAATCTGCCCTTATGGGATAGCTGAAGGGATAACCTGCTGTTCCTGGGTTCCATAGGGAATAAGTTCAGGGGATAACCCATGTTTAAACATGGGTTATCCCCTCTTGTTAAACTTTTTCAGCATTATTCCTTATAGCTATAGCATTTGGGGATAAGAAGGAATATCCAGGGGATATCCCCCCTTATCCCTCATATCAAACATAGCCTAAATCCTCCAGATCTGCTAATATGGGAATGTGATAGCTCTAGGCTTCAAATCGAGCTCTATTTTTTGTTATATTTTTGCATCTTCTTTGTATAATGTCTCAAGATTTCTCAAGACTTGCGACATTCCTATAATTATTGTGCGGAAGTGGCACAGGATGAGATCTTTCTCTCATTCTATAGAGATGTAGACAGATTTCTTCTTGAGTAATCTCTCGGATTTCTTCTTATTCTTTCTCTGGTTGTTGTGAGCTATTTTCACTACTTTCCTCGGAAAAAGCGGATGGGGAAGTTTCCTAAAATTGAGAAATTTTAACTTGCCCTTTCTTGGAGTAAGATATTGATTTCTGAACATGATCAATCATAACTATTGCATTATATTCTCTGTCAAAATACATTGGACCATTTGAATCCTAATTTATTGGCATGCAAGCAGGTGAATAAGTCTTTTGTGCGGATGATGCTGGTTGACAAAGGAAATCTTAGAAATATTTTTAATAAATCGTACAGATTTACTGGTGAGGAGAATTACTCTTACCGTCTAGCCTCAACTTCCACCGAAAGTCACCGTCCTCTTAATTAAACAGTGTTTCAACATTGTGGTTTCTCTTTGATACTTTATGAGATTTTGGGATGATGCTGAAGTATAATTAAAAGGGGAACTCCTTGGTGGATATTTGCTTGCTTGGAATTGATTTAACTGAGGACATGCTGTAGATTAGTGATTTGCTACGGTTCCTGGCATGCTGGCATGGGCAACCCCTCTGACCACAGCAAATATTTTATACTTTATTTTGCTTGCATATTTCTGAATTGATAAACTGTTTCTTTGACTGTCCTAAAACAGATTGCAGAAATTTGCAGAAAACTTGTTCTTGTTTTTAGATAAAGTTAATATGTCCGACAATGTCTTATAATTGACAGCCAACAATTATATGGAAATGGAAAGTCCTCACCTCAATATATGAGAAGTGCTCTGCTTTTTCAATAGCAGAGAAGTAGGCATTATTAATGCTCTCTTCAGTTTGGCTTGAACCAGCAGACCATTGGCTGACACTTCTAATAACCTATAATCAAAAAAGTGATTTGAAAATCTAAGTTAGTAGTAGATAATGTATATATCAAATTCTAATAAAATGAACTCATTTTCCTCTTGCAGATAAGGCAATGTGAGGATTACTGTCACGCCCCAAACTCTATATTGGATCTAAGGTGGTAACCCGCCGCATGCTGGGCATGCAAGGCGTCCTGAAATATAATATTTAATACAAGAAGGGGTAATAATTATATTTCATCCAATTTAAATGGTTCTTAATACAAACCATAATCATATGCTTTAGGCTACATGCCAAAATATATAATTCAATGGGGTTGCAACAAAGTATTGGATCTAAGTCACTCTGATAGCTGCTCCAACAACCCCATATACCCATCTTCAGTTCTGTGGTTCTGAAAAATATTGAGAGATTTAAATGAGCTCACACTCAATAAGTAAGCCAACTATAATATAATTTAATTACTTCATGCTTTTATCAACTCAAAATTTCCATAATAAACGTCTTGCCAAGCTTCCATAATTCAAATACATTTTGCCATGTTATCAAAACATGCATCATGTTCTCAAAATAATTTTGGAAGCAATTACCATATATAGCATATCAAGAATATACAATTTCAGGATAAAACACTGTACCACTATAAATAGCATGTAAAAGTGCATTTTTATACCAATGTCCCATGGCCACACACTATGTACACAGAACACCCCCCTCGGGTGTATCCTCCATAAATATTCCCTAGGAGTCAGGGTCCTGGAACCAGTGTCATGCACTCACATCCTGCCATATCCGGCTACAGACACCCCGAGAGTGTGCTCTCCGTATACCTCCTATGGAGATGGGTCCCGGTGCCATGTGGCATAATATTGCCATATCCTGTCACAGCACACCTCCTGTGTGTGTGCTCCATATACCTCCTTATGGAGTTGGGTCCCGGTGCCAAGTGAATCATGCAACATATCACATCATATCATATCATAGCGGACCATGGTGGGACATATTAACATATACACAAAGCATCATTTTCATATCATATTTGCCAAATAGCATGTATATTTATAAAACCTTTAACAATTTCAAAGGTCATGCCAATTGATCAGTTATCCACATAGATACTCAATTATTTACAAAATATAATAAATAATAAACTAATCATAGTAAACGCTCATTTGCAAATATTAATACCAATCCATTTTTTGTTTTTCAAATAATGCAATATATAACAATATAGCCTTTAAATACATAATTTTTATATTTTAATAATTTATGAAAATTATGATAAATGACTTACTTACTTCTGGCACTAATCCAAAAATGTAATTCGGCTATTTAAGCACCTGGGTACCTACACCATCAATTTCTCAATTTTTTTAGTCCCAAAAAATAGCATATTAAAATAGCTTTTAACCTCTACCCAGTTTAATCCTGGGACCAACTTGGGGCTTAAATATCTTCCAATACATAAGCCCAAATGGGAAGATAAAAATACCCCAGAAACTAGAATCAACATTGATCCGGGGTATATTTTTATTTTTTTATTTTTGCCCAATACAGGGTCCAAATCGTGCCCAAAAATTGCTTGTGGGACGGCCCAATAGGGCCCAAAGGGGGGACGGCCCAGCCCGCCCACTGAGCCGTCTCCTCCCCGCCTCCCTGAGCCGGCGGCCAGGGCCGCCGCCGGCCACCTCCCAGAGGGGCTCGGCTACGGACGACCGGCCCGGAGCCGGCCGCCGCCGCGGCCGAGCTCCTCCCTTCTCTCTCTCCCTCAATCTCTCTCTGTCTCTCATAATCTCTCCCGCAGCTTTTACCCATGCCGGTGGCACGGCCGGCCACCACGGCCGGCCAGACCTCCACCGGACGCTTGCCTCGCGCCGGTGGAGGCCACCGGCCACCGCCCGGGCCCGGCGAGCCAGCGGGCACTCCGCTGGGCCCGAACCAAGCCGCGGAGCGGCTTGATTCCGCGATGAAGGGAGGGCCACCCGACGGCCCTCCAATGCCCTACTCCGGCCGCCTTGAGCGGCCGGAGCCTCCTCCTCTCTCCCTCCTCCGGCCGCCTCGAGCGGCCGGGCATGGCAACGGGAGTAATCCCTCCCGATCTCATTCTCTCTGTCACTTTTTCTCTGCTGAAACAGTGGGCGAAGAGGGGGAGTTACCTGATGATCGGTGAAGATAATGGGTGGAGGGGAAGACTCCCTCCTCCCTCCCCATATATAGCGGCGCGGGGAGGACCTCCCTTGCGCTCATGAGAAGAGGGGCGCCGCCCTCTTTGACTGGCGGAGCTGGGGAGCCACCCGCGTGCATGTACGGCTGCGGCGCCTTCCCCTCCTCCGGTCCAAGAAGACGGATCCTCACATGGTGAGGATCCGTGGGAGAACGGGGCTCACAGTTACAATTTCTTAGAAATAGAACAGAATATCAACAAAATAGAGTAAAGACTATAAATATAAGGGTCCAATTCCCAATATGCTCCATCAATACAAGTATTGTGTCTGTGACAAATACTAAGAATGCCATAGAGAAAAAGCCTCTAAGAAAAGACTACTGGACACTTGGTGCCTCCTTTCGCCACCACATTATATAAATGCATATGTAAGTTGTTACAAATGAATCCATTTTAAACCATATAGTAATTTCTCATATATGTAAGAAGAGTAGTTTTATATTTTAAAATAGTGACAATATCATATGAATCATATTGCAGAGTTTGTCATATGCATATATGTATCATGTTGTGATTCGGCTATTAAGATTTTGTTTAAATAAACTAAGTAGATGTTTGTGGATATGTTTAGGGAATAGTCGCGAACTCTTCCATGGCAATTCTCGCTTTAGAAGCCGAAGCGACGTGAAGCTTCATTTCAAAAAAGAAATTTTATCCGTTTTCAAATCTCTGCAACAGATATGTTACGAAGCGATGCGGTTCTCCGGGAATCAACGCTTCACAGGCTCCAGCGCCGTGGTGCTCAATTTCTATAAATCCATATACAAATCAAATCAGAAAAAAATCAGTTCTTATCTACAATTGAGTTTTCATTAGTGTTTTGGTGCAAATTCGATAAAAGGCTTATCGTATCCTGCGGCGTATTTGCTATTCACCCACAGAGCATTCGAGAGGGTGCAAATAATGCTTAAGGAAAGCGTTCCATATGTGATTCAAGCCTATCCTTATCTTCATTTCTCTCTTCTTATCTTAATCATTATCCCTATCTCTTCTTATCTAGACTTTTCTTTTTCAAATTTTCTTAACAATCTTAAGCGTTATTTCAATGGAGACCAAGACTTCTGTCGCCACTATCAAGTTGATGAACCAAAATCTTGTCAGACTCGATTGATTTGATGGCACTAATTTCATCCAACGAAGTCAAGGCAGAGCGCAAGAAGCGAAGGGAGGACGAATTCATATGCGCGGGCACATCCTCAACGCTCTATCCGACCGATTGTATGATCTATACACTAACACACAATCGGAAAAAGAGATATGGAATACATTGGAATATAAGTACAAGGCCGAGGAGGAAGGTACAAAGAAATTTCTCATCTCTAAATATTTTGATTTCAAGATGTGTGATGAGAAGTCAATTCTTGCACAAGTATATGAATTGCAAGTGATTGTCAATAAACTCAAAGCAGTGAAAATCGATGTTCCTGAGTCTTTTCAAGTTGGTGCGATAATCACAAAATTACCGCCGTCTTGAAAGGGCTATAGGAAAAAACTTCTTCACAACACCGAGGATTTCTCCTTGAAACAAATTCAGAAACACCTTCGAATCGAGGAGGAATCGAGGATGAGGGAGAAGTTGGAGAATGTCAACGTTGATACGGGGTTTTCAAAGGCCAATGCTATGAGCAAGCCTAAGAAGGATAAAAAGGATGGCAAAGCAAACTATCTTCGTCCCAAAAAGAATCAAGAGAAGTTCAAGAAAAAGAAGCCCAAGGGAAGCTGTTATGTGTGTGGCAAACCCGGGTATTTTGCTCGTAACTGCAGACATCTATTTTTGAGTCGGGCAAACTTATCTTGACCCATAATGGTATATTTGTTGGCTAGGGCTATTCTAGTGATGGAATGGTCAGATTATGTATCATTGATAATTCTATTAATAAAGATGTTGCTTTCGCTTATATGCTTGACTCAATTACATTATGGCATGGTAGACTAGCACATATTGGAATTAGTACCATGAAAAGCTTGTTAATGTGGTTTGATTTCTTGCAAAATTGATGAGTTCAATAAATGTGAAATATGCATTAAATCAAAGATGACTAAGAAATTGTTTCATAGCGTTGAGAGAAATTCCAACTTATTAGAACTTGTGCATTCTGATATATGTGAATTTAATGGCATGTTAACTAAAGGTGGAAATAGGTATTTCGTTACCTTTATTGATGATTGCTCTGCATTCACATATGTTTATTTATTAAAGTATAAAGATGATGCTTTTCATGCTTTTAAAATATATAAAGCGGAGGTAGAAAATCAATTAGGTAGAAATATTAAAATCCTTAGAAGTGACAGGGGTCAAGAATATTTTTCTAATAATTTTAATGCATTTTGTGAAGAAAATAGCATTATACACCAAAGTTTCGCATCACGTACACCATAACAAAATGGTTTGGCTGAACGTAAAAATAGAACATTACAAGAGATGATCAATGCTATGTTAATGCATTCTGAATTATCATTTAATTTATGGGATGAAGCTTTATTTGCTGCTTGTCATATTTTAAATAGAATTCCTTTAAAGAAAACCCAGACCTCTCCATATGAGATATGGAAAGGAAGAAAGCCCAATATTGGGTATTTCAAAGTGTGGGGGTGTCTTGCCTACTACAAGAACCTAGACCCCAAAAGAACCAAATTGGGTTCCAGAGGGATAAGAAGTGTATTTGTTGGTTATGCCACAAATAGCAAAGCTTATAGACTCTTGGATTTAGAGTCTAACGTGATAGTGAAATCTAGAAATGTGGAGTTTCTTGAGAATTTAAAGAGTAATAATTCTCAAGCTCCTACAAATTTAAAGAGTAATAATTCTCATAAGGAGAGATCTTCAAAGGTTGTTGAAGAATAACCGGAGCTTCGAAAAAGTAAGAGAATCCGAAAGGCTAAGGATTTAGGACCCGATGAAATAGACTCTCAACTTATTTCCCTTTATTTAGTTGAAGGAAGTAGAGAGAATTTTATCCGTAGGGTACCTATTTTTCTTCAAGTGGAAGATGATCCTAAAACCTTTAAGGAAGCTATGGCTTCAAGGGATTCAGCCTTTTGGAAGGAAGCTATTCAAGATGAAATGGATTGCATTATAGCTAACCACACTTGGGAGCTTGTAAATTTACCCAAAGGGTCTATGCCTATTGGTTGTAAATGGGTGTTTAAGAAGAAGTATCATAATGATGGTACTTTAAACACCTACAAAGCTAGACTAGTAGCTAAAGATTTTCGACAAAAAGAAGGAATTGACTATTTTGATACATATGCATCTGTAGCTAGAATAACAACAATTAGAGTATTGTTTGCATTGGCTTCATTGCACAACCTTTATGTTCATCAAATGGATGTCAAAACGGCATTCCTAAATGGTGATCTTGATGAGAAGGACTACATGAAACAACCATAGGGTTTTATCCTATCAGATAATGAACATAAAGTGTGCAAGCTTGTTAAATCCTTGTACGGATTGAAACAAGCGCCCAAACAATGGCATGAGAAGTTTGACTCTGTCATACTCTCAAATGGATTTGTTCACAACATTTCTGACAAGTATTTATATACTAAAGTGCATGGTGACTTTGTGGTATATGTATGCCTTTATGTTGATATGTTGATCATTAGCAATGAAATGAAAGGCATATAAGAAACGAAGAGGTTTCTATCATCTACTTTCAAGATGAAAGATCTTGGACTAGTTGATACTATTTTGGGCATCAAAGTGAAACAAAATAGTGGGGATTTTGAACTTAGTCAATCACATTATGTTGAAAAAGTGTTACATAAGTTCAAACATTTGAAGTTCAAAGAAGTGAACACCCCGTTCGATCCAAGTCTAAAGCTTAAAAAGAATAATGAACGAGCTGTGGCTCAACTTGAGTATGCAAGTGCTATTGGTTGCCTAATGTATTTGATGCAATGCACTAGACCCGATATAGCATTTGCAATTAGTAAGCTGAGTAGGTAGGTTTACTAGCAACCCAAGTGTCGAGCATTGGAAGGCTATTGGTAGAGTCTTTGGTTATCTTTTGAAAACCAAAAGACTAGGTCTACAATACTCTAAATTTTCTGCTGTATTGGAAGGATATACCGATGCAAGTTGGATATCAAGGGTGGGAGATAATAAATCTACCACTGGTTGGGTGTTTATACTAGCGGATGGTGCAATATCTTAGAAATCCAAGAAACAAACTTGCATTACACACTCAACAATGGAGTCAGAGTTTATGGCTCTAGCTTCAGCAGGACATGAGGCCGAGTGATTAAGGGATCTTCTATTGGAAATCCCATTGGCTTGTGAGAATATTTCAACCGTATCGTTACATTGTGATTGCCAAGCTACTTTAGTCAGAGCGTACAACGAAGTGTACATGGGAAGTCTAGACACATTAGTCTAAGACATGAGTATGTAAGGAAATTAATCAAGGAGGAAATAATTTCTCTCACTTTTGTGCGATCAAGCTATAATCTAGCGGATCCACTTACTAAACCTCTTACAAGAGATTTGGTGAAGATGACTTCCAGAGGGATGGGTCTAAAACTCCTTGAGTAAAAGTCCACCAATGATGGCAACCCAACCTAATATTAGGAAATGACTAGTCTTAGGTTCAATGGGTAACAACAAGTCATTGATAAGTGGATTGTAGCTACACTTAGTGTATAGTGCTGACTGTTACAAGATGGAGGGTTAAGCTTTTTAAACTCTTAATAAAGTTCAATCATGTGGACACGTATCTATTATAACAGAGATACTGAAAGAACTTGTTGGCCCAGATGACAACCCAAGAGGGGGGGGGGTGAATTGGGTTCTTTAAAAAAAATTTAAACCTTTTGAAATATTTGTTTGCTTAGTGTGAGTGAAAGTGAATGCAGATGCAAAAACAAAATACAATCAATAAGATAGAGATAGAGATAGAGATAAAAAAGACACGGCAAACACAAAGATTTTATAGTGGTTCGATGTATCCAACACCTACGTCCACTCCCAAGATTCACTTGGGACCACACTATAATCTTCCTTGATTACAGCCGAGTTGTTTTACAAGCTCACAACTCAAACTTATTGTTTTCCCGGGATCACAACGAACCCAGCTGATTTTTGGGCTCACCAGCACAAAAACCCTAACACAAGCTATACCAAGCTTGTACCGAGGTAAGACTACCTCCACTAGTTCAATCCCCCAGATTGAACTAGACACAAACAAAAGAAATATTGTTTTTCAAGTATACAGCTCCTCAATGAGCAAATAATCAAGTAAATGAATAAGGTTTAGAAAAGCCTGATTTGTAGTTGGTTGGCTTTTGAGCTTTTCTTCTTTTCTTCTTCTCCTTGCTAGATTGAATCAAGCCTCAGCTCCGATTCTTCATAGTTGAAGTAGTTGAGAAGGATTGAAAAGCAAGAAACTGATCCTCTTTCTCCAATTTGGAAATCCACCAAAACTTTGAATTGAATGCCTTGGATTCCTCTTGAGCTTTTTGGAGTGGAGTGGATTTGAGCTAGAAGGTTTTTTTCTCTTGAGATTCAGGCTCTCTCTTTTTCGGATTTTTGAATTGGGATTTCTCTATTTCCGTTTTTCTTCTTTGTTTTTCCGTTCTTGTTTTTGAATGATAGTCTTCCCTTTTTATAGATTTCTTTCAAACCATTTTTGGAAGAAAACTATCCGTTGGAGTGTACCTTGCAATAAAATATATCCGTTAGAAATAAAGTAAAATAGAAATATTACCGTTAGAGCTGATCTGGCAATTTAATTTTTCATTTCAGGTGGGTTGGAGTCGACTCTAACTTTTCTGGAGTCGGCTCTAACTCGAAACACTTTAATCCGTTAATTCTGGAGTCGTCTCTGACTTTTCTGGGTCGACAAGAAACTTTTCTGGAGTCGACTCTAACAGACCCGGAGTCGACTCTAAGTCGGGGCCAGAAAAATCAACGTTCTGTCTTTTCTGTTGGAGTCGGCTCTAACAGTCTCGGAGTCGACTCTAACTTCCGTGCCAGATACTGGAGTCGGCTCTATGATTCTCGGAGTCGACTCTAATGTCTGCAATCTTACCTAGACATTAGATTCGATCCAGAACAAGATTTAACTCCTGATTTTGATCATTCAATCGACTTATAATCTGAAAAACTTAATCAAAATTATTAGAGCCTTCAATTGTTATACTCAAATAGTTTTGTTAATCATCAAAATCATCAATTGGGTCAACAGAACTTTACCTATGTGAACCTTGAGATGGTGATGTCTCAAGTGAGAGCTGGAGTTTCTCTCATGAAAAGGTTCATAAAACAGAATAAGCACATGGCCATAAATCGTGCTAAGCGTGTGGTGTAGACAAGAAACATTAAGGAGTGTGTGAAAAGTATCACTGGTTTTGACACAAGGAATAACTGATTCAAAGCGTTTATGCTACCTGAAATTTTGTTAAAACTTTGTGGTATTTTCACTAAGGTTAAGTTCAAATCGAAAGATACCTAGCTGTATTAATGCTCCTTCTCCTTAATTTTATGTGAACTTAGTTTGTTTTAAACAAGTGGGGGATTATTGAGATTTTGTTTAAATAAACTAAGTAGGTGTTTGTGGATATGTTTAGGGAATAGTCGCGGACTCTTCCGCGGCAATTCTCGCTTCAGAAGCCGAAGCGATGTGAAGCTTCGTTTCAAAAAAGAAATTTTATCCGTTTTCAAATCCCTGCAACAAATATGTTACAAAGCGATGCGGCTCTCCGAGAATCAATGCTTCACAGGCTCCAGCGCCGCGGCGCTTAATTTCTATAAATCCACATACAAATCAAATTAGAAAAAAATCAGTTCTTGTCTACAATCGAGTTTTTATTAGTACTTTGATGCAAACTCGATAAAAGGCTTGTCGTATCCTGCGACGTATTTGCTATTCACCCACAGAGCATTCGATTGGGTGCAAATAACGCTTAAAAAAAGTGTTCCATGTTTCATGCGTGATTCAAGCCTATCCTTATCTTCATCTCTTTTGGTTCTTATCTCTTCTTATTTAGACTTTTCTTTTTCAAATTTTTTCAACATCGGCCACCATTCATCTAGTTGAATTTTTAGTCCATATTTGTAGTTATAAGATTACCAGCCATGCGCTTCCTAATACAAGCATTTATTCTTGCATGCATGTGTTTTACCACGTCAAAGTTTGCATCCCTGCCTTACATGTGGAATGAAAGTTTATATTAGCCAAAGAGGGTTGCATTTCTATATGTCCTCTAGAAGATCTAGCTATTTATAACCATGGATATGGTGATACATGTATTCTCTTTAATTGACTTAATAAAGCCAATATCACCATCTGTACCTACTTGAAAATGTCCCTGTTTATCTTCAAGTTCTTCGGTATCTCTTAAGCCCATTTGATGTGCTTTGTTTTATTGTTCAACTCCTACAAGATCTTTGGCATTCTAATTTGGGGCTTACATTATTCTATATGAGGGCCTTTCAACTGACCAAGCTCTCTTTTCTAAATCTTTGGGAACCTTCGGTATACAGCTATTAGTTGCAAGAGCTTAAACTATAACCAATATGACAAGTCCCCTATTCCCAAACTAAACTGGCGATGTGATTGCAGATGAAATGATGGCATTTTTTTTGTTAGGTTGAAGACAAATAGGTTTTTACAAAAGAAATTATGCTTATATTCTATAATAATTTACTTTCTTTTATGCTGAGATAACTTTATAAAAATTTTGAGATGTCCTAATTAAGTAAATGGCACCTACTTTGACCGAGATTTCATGTGGGGCTGAGGTGGCGCACTTAATGTGATCCTTTATGGTCTTGAGTCTTTAACTTCTTACACCTTGACTCAATAAATCTTGACTTGACTCAAATAAAATTACTAGACTCATACTTGGCTCAAATAAAATTATTGAACTCATATTGACAAAACTTGATTATAGTACTTAAAGTCAAACCAATATAAAGTAAAAATTTCATAATGAGCTCAATAACCTCTGTCTGATCCTGGTGCCCACACCATGAGATGTCTTAATATTTTAGCTGGGATATCGTAACTAATTTTCGGTCGATTTTCTTTTGCGATGTCGCGAGGCTTTTCTTTAGCATCCATTTTAAGCGCATCCATTTTAAGCACGAATGTCGTAAGTTTGTACTACGGTATCTTAATAGTAATTCTATGGTGTCACAAAGCTTTTTTCAAGCGATTTCCTTCTGATATGTCGTCAAGCATATCCGTTCAGCTGGGTTATCATCATGTGAGAACTAAGATATCTTAATATTTCAGTTGGAGTGTCGTAACTAGTTTTCGGCCGATTTTCTTTTGCGATGTTGCGAGGCTTTTCTCCGGCGTCCGTTTTAAGCACGGATGTTGTAAGTTTGTAACTACGGTATTTAATAGTAATTCTGGGGTATCGTAAAGTTTTTTTTGAGCGATTTTCTCTTCGTATGTCGTCAAGCATATCCGTTCAGCTGGAGTGTCATCAGTGAGAACTGGGATATTTTAATATTTTAGCTTGGGTGTCGTAACTAGTTTTCGGCCGATTTTCTCCTACGATGTTGTAAGGCTTTTCTCTAGCGTCCGTTTTAAGCACAGATGTCGTAAGTTTGTAACTACGATATCTTAATAGTAATTCTGGGATGTCGTAAAGTTTTTTTTGGACGATTTTCTCATCGTATGTCATCAAGCATATCTGTTCAGCTGCGGTGTCATAGGTTTGTAATATGGACGTCATAAATGTAAATCTGGAGTATCGTAAGTGTGTCAAGCAGTAGAAGAAACAACACTTAGAACAGAAAAAATGACACCTGCTTGCCTTCAAAAGAAGAAGAAGAAGAACACAGTTGTCCTTTTGCAAAAAAACTTCTGGAGGACAAAAGTGCCTTTTACCTTATGTACAGAAGAGAAGTAGGCTGGAGGAAAAAGGGTATTTTTATCTGCACACTAATTTCAAAATAAGGCTGAACGGCTTTTAATGAATGTCACGATCAAAACATAATATCGTATCCCTGCTATCCCGTCCCGCAGCGTTAGACCATATGGGATCCATATGGATCAATTAGGAGGGGCGGTGCATCCCACATAGGATTTGCTGCACCAAAGACGATGTACAAAATCTTTTCTCAAGCGACTATTTTTAAGAAAAAAAATCATATAAACAAAAGAAATTATATATATATATATATATATATATATATATATATATATAGAAATAGATCCATTAAAATGGCCTAGTAGAAGTTTACATATGAAGGATAGAAAAATGCTCCTTGACCTACTCCAATAGCTTGACAACAATATTAATTAAGACTGTTTTTTGTTATGTGAGGCAACTTTGCAGAGCCTTATCATCCTGAACAGCCCCTCAGTCTTCATCTTTACATGTTAAGTCCCAATCAAGTGCCATTTATTTTTTTCAAAAAAGCAATCTACTTCTTTATTCTTAAATATAAGAAAAATATTGCAAAAAAGAGGAGAAAAAAAGAGAGCGATGGAGATTGATCAATTGTATGCGACTCGCAAACAATCAAAGAGGCATAGTTCTTGGCTATCAAGCTATGAGCTTCTTCTTGCACTTCTCGATAGCCTTTTGGTACTCCTCACTTATCTACATGCAGGCCTTCCAAATCCTAACTTATTTTCTAGTAAATCGCTTAGTAAGAAGGCTAAGACGTGGCATTGTTTCAGTTCCAATTTATCAATGAAACAATTCATATTGATAGCTCTATTCTGCTAGATCAAAAAGGAGCATCCATCGAGCATATAGGGCACTATGACTCTATACATTATACGCTGCAATAAAAGAGAAAATATATTTTTAAAAAAAAAAAAGAAAACCACATTATTTTTCGATGAATTACCAAGCAAAAGGAGTAAGATGTGGCATTACTACAGTTCCAATCTATTGATGGAACAATTTATGTTGGTAGCGTTGTTCTGCTACATAAAATAATTTTATATAATGGATGGTTAGCGATAAAATCTACCTGGTTTCTCATCCGATATGTGGCGAATGTGATGTTGCCATAGTGACGATGGTGATGAGCTATAGCTGCTTTGGCCACTTGAGAATGGGGTTCACATTTGGCTAGGCATAACACATGTAATGCGCATGCCCTCATGACTGCCGTATTCTGTAGATGATCATGAAAACTTTGTACTAAAGGCTTCAGAAATTAACATGTTGCCTCCTATTCACACAGTCATTAATCTATTTTGGTATCTTTTGGTATGTATTTCTTGTATGTCTTCTTTTGTAAAAGAGTGGACGCCATGCTGCCAAAGTCATCAACATTCTCAAAAAGAAAAAACAAATAGCATAGAGAAGCTCTATAGTTGGAACACAATTTTTTGGACATGTAGCTAGCTTCCCTGGTGTCAAAGTCATCAACTTTATATAAACACTCAAATGAAGCCTTATCCAGCCTTGGCGAGGTATGATGTTAACCTTTCAAACTGCATGATTTTAGAAGAAAGGCATGAAGCCCAGTGGGATTAACAAGTGATCGTATGCTATCAGCAATCAGCCTTATGTCACGTGGGTATCAATCCATATTTAAGGGTCAATAGCATATAGTAGTACCTAAATATTTTTGAAAATTGTATTAAAAAATAGAAAAAAAGTAAGGAATACTATGGGTCGGAGCTTTGCTTTATATATATATATATGGTTTAGATGTGAGTTTTTATCCTATATTAAATAAATAGATGGAGTTTAAGTTGACAAAATCTTGACCTAATATGTATCCGACTGATCCAATTGCCACACCTAGCTAACACTAGTTGTAGTGGTCAAAATAGGTATTATGGTTAACAATCTTATTGGTATCCTCACTTTTGGAGAAGGGGTTTCCAAAGATGCATCAACTTTGGCTCCTCAAAGCATTAATAAGAGAGCAAACAAAGGAAGATGGAAGGAAAGGAAAACTAACTATTGATGGAAAAGCAGGGTTTACTCTCCATATGAAGAGATGCGCAAAGTACCATGATGAAAAATTGTTGGCCTATTAGAATATTAGGGAACCCTTGAGTGGCTAAATTAAAAAGGTTCAAAAGGAGGGATAATTTGCAATGAGACTACTGAAAGTGTGATCAATAAGAACGTATAAATATATTACGATTTATGCTCTTTAATTATATTTTGAATTGGAGAAACTATAAGAAATTAATTATGCAATGATTTATTTGTAACCATATAATTAACCAATTTATGATGATAATTTACAAAAACTTTTAGTCATGGAAGTATACATGATGATCTTGTGACAAGCAAGGTCTCATGACTATAATTTTTAATAAAGCGAGATTTTATTTTTTTAGTGACTTTTATTATTGTGGAAGGCATATTTCTTATAGTAATATGTTTAACAACTATCAATTTGGCTAATGATTGGATATGTTGGAAAAAGCATCGTCCCTACTTTACTTAATTGCCTGTTATTGAGTACTAAATGAATAGTAGGTGGTGTGTAGTGGACTTTTCAAACTTGAACCATAGAAAATTTGAACTTGTATCGTAGATGCAGTAAGTTAATATAATGAGATAAGTTTCCAATTATAATATAACTACTTTTATATTAACTTTGAAATGCTAGGCAAGGGTCAAAAGTTGATATAACTTAGTGTCAAAATTTTAAACTTATGAAAATTCTAGTGCATGCCATTTGCACTTAAACCAATCTCCAAGTTATAGGTTTTTCCTACTAAAATGAGCATAAAACTTTCATTTTGGATGAAAGTTAATTAAGCATTTCTTAGAGAAAAGATTTAGTAAATTAACTCTTTGAATGATAGACATTTCCTTTTTTGAGAAGAGATAGCTATTGTTTTGTGACCTTAGTCTTCAGATTAATGACAAAATAGATCTTTAAAGCGAGGACCAACAATCATTATTTTCATAGTGTTCATTTAAAATTTCATTAATTATTTTTATTCACTTTTTTTTTTGCCTGATCTATATTTTTTGCATTATATATTGGGTGCATGCCATTCGGTCCAATTTTATGGAAAGTCTTAACTTTGCATTGGATGGATATCATACATCTGGCCCTATGAGTGGGCTTATGTATTGGGAATATTTAAGTAATTCAAAATATTAAAACTCTAATTAAATATAAATCCTATTATTTTGAGTAGTATAAAATTGTAGGATTCTTAATGAATAAAGATTATCTTTTAGCTTTTATATATCTCTCCTCTCTTTTTGAATACGAATGCATCATTTTATAATCTAATTTAATGGTGAAGAGGTGCGTCATCTCATTGTCAACACTTCAGATGACGATACTGTATCTCTTACGAAGAGATACAATGGATCCCCGCATAAGATACTGTAAGGTTACTTTTAAAGAGAAGCAATGCATCCTATTGGACTTATTTGATAAAAGAATGCATCTTAATGCATCCATTTAGATTGATTAAACCTAAGGGATTCAACTCTTGGTGATTGGATAGATGAGTGAATCGATGAGTTCAATTAGAGGATGCTTATACATCCATTCATGTATGCCCATTTTTATTCATAAATAGGAGATCATATCATCGCTCTCAATAATGAGAAAGCTATCCAAACATCAATTTAATACAACTGAAAGCCAAGTTTTTGAGATTGAGTCAATTCGGGCGCGTCATTTGAGCATTCAAGAAGAGAGTATTGAATCTATATATAAAAAGATTTTTTTTATTAATTGTATTTGCATCTGAATTTAGCTAGTTTGGGCCTGTTCAATTTTCTTTCATTAGAGTGCACTTTAAGATGAACCTATAGTAGCTCTTTGTATCTTGAGAATAGATCAATCACCAGCTGTTTGTACTTAGGTAGAGAGAATCTACTTAAAAGAGCGCCATCCGTATGGTTTCTTGAAACAGAGAATATTTTTCCTAAATATTTCTATTCTAGTTAGTACATAAAAACTTGTATTAAAAGTGACCCGAGTCCTTTTCCATCATTATGTTGATGTTCAAGTCGCCCAATAGTGCTCTGTGGATCCAATCCCATGAGGAGGCGTACACTGTCTTGTGGCTATTGTGTGCGATGGTCTTACCCTGTGAGGAGTCTCCTCACTCAACTAAGATGGCTCCCATGCATGGAGTAAGAGGAAAAGAAGGAAGGGAAGAGAGAGATCAGGAGTTCCTCTATTATTTTACTAGAGAGAGAAGAATCCTTACACCCAAGTTAGAAGAAGGCTTGTAGAACAGAGCAAGCAGTGTAATTTCTAAGTCTAGAGAAGCTTGCAAAGGAGAATTTTTTTTGGATAAGAATAGGAATGAAAAGTAATTCTAGTGTGTCACAACGCTTAGTAATATTCCAATTCCGGTGCAGGGCAAAGTTTTAGAAGATTATGCTTTTATTATCTGATTTTTATATTAGATTTTCCTCTTCTTGCCCCATAGTTTTTCTTTCAAGGAGATTTTCCATGTAAAATCTAGTTATTGAATAGTTATGCCCTTCTTGTTTTCTATGATATATTGATGATATTTATGCGTTGTTGCTTGACCCATTCGCTCTTGGTGCCTTGTGTTTTCGTATGTTACCATCATTGCCAATTTGAGAGCTCTATTTCTACCTCATTCTAAGATTTTTCAGATGTTCAAAATTGTGTCTGAAATCCGATTTCTATGGAGATTATTCCAGCTTAGTGATTAATTTTTAGCAGAGGTCAGAGCGCAGAACCTCAACATATCTTTCGCACACTTGGCATTAGTTTTCTATATCATTCTTAAAAACTACTTTATTTGGAATCACAATCCAGTGTGCTACTCTCACTGAACATACATTTGTATGCATGCTCTCTAATATTAGAACAGAGACGGGGGAATCATATAATAAATAAAGTGGCAAATGTTAAGATTGTCTATTAATTCGATATCAAATCATTGAAATCTTGCAAGACCAGTCTTTAGAGGAACAACATCTAAAACCTCATTAAAAGGATATACATATTCAGAAATAAAAACATGAAAATAAATTATTAAAAACTTATACCATTACAGCCATCAGAGTATGGACTTGAACTGTTCTTAGGTTCCAACCAAAGCTAACACCAAACATCACCCCAAAAGAAGATCATAGCATGCAAAAGGACTATTTCTTGTGGTCATAATCGTCATCGTAGAGCATCCATTATCCATTGCATTGGCCACCCTTGATGGAGGGGCTACTGGTGCAGTTCGAGGGACCTGATGGTGGCCCACCTTTCGGAAGGGACTCCAACCCCAAGCCTTTCTCCACGAGCCGATGTTGCCCTCTGAGTGCCCTTGCAGTGGCGAGAGGCTGTGAACTAGCAATCAACACCACGAGAAGCATCATTGCCACCATATGCCTTCTTCTCCACGTACTCATCTCCTCCATAGTTTCTATGTCCCTGTTCTCCTTGCGTATTGGCTACAATATATCTCTTCTATCCAACTCGATTGGCTTTGGTGCTCTGAAAAACCTTAGATGGAAAGGGTTTATATAGAGGTTGTAGCATCAATCTTTGGTCCTTCACGTTTTCCAGAGCCTTCAACATTGGAATGGAAATCTTTCCACCAGACCCCAAGGGGAATTTCTGCATCCGTTCTCTACCGTATGAATGTTTGAACCATGGATGAATTTTGTTGCATGTTTAAGACTGAAATGTCTCGTGCGAGAAGTTAACATGAGTCAGGACTTGTGACAGGGAAAGAAGGTGGTTAAGCAAAGCCCCACCCTCTTTTTACTCCTACTTTATATCATGTCGTGTTCTCTATGGAATTGATGGTGATCTAGTGCACCGTTGCTCACGAAACATGAGGGAAAGAGGACCGAGTTCAGGCCTGAATCACGAATGGCCGCACAATAGGTAACAAAAAATTGGAGTCAAGGAGGATTAAATAAGCTTCCTGGCCTTAATTAATTAGTTGAGGTCAAAGTAAACACTTTGGACCAGATCAAAAACTTTGCAGGCCTATGCATGACCAGTCTAAGTTTTATGGGCTATTCAAGTTCAAACGAAGAATGGAATGACTTGTGGTATTCTTTTTGGCACGAACCTCGTAACATCGTTCTAAAACTTGAGTCACGACGCTCCAAGATCACCGTCCCCCGCGTCCGTTTGGTCAAACATTGATGCACTGGTAGGAAACATGACCCTCATTATAGGGTTTTCGATGATACGTCCCCATTATTATTAAAGTGTGATGTGAGATAAAGTTTTTGTTTAATTTTAAAATTTATGATTGCATCAGAAAAAATAAGTGGAGGCAATTAAGTATGTGCACATGTAAATAAATTTTTTTTTTAATCCTATCCTCATCTTATTACAGAGAATAATAAGATTACTCTTTTGATTTTTGAGAACAGTTTTTGTTTTTATTTTCAAAAATAGTTTTTATTTCTAGTTTCTAATCTTTAGAAAAAAAGGTTGGTAAGTGAACAAAAATTATTTTTTGTTTCTTATATTTATTATAAATAAGATTTTCAAAACGAATAGCTTAAAAACTTAAAGAATTATAATATTATATTACATAATAAATATAACATTAATATATTATATCATTAAAATAAATTAAAAAATAATATAATTAATAACTATAATTTTTAATAATATCAAATACACAATATATAGTTAATATTAATATAATAAATATAAATAATAGTACAATATTAATTATTTATTAATGCAGTATTAGTGGTATTATATTATTATTAGTATTATAATTTAAAATGTTAATATTATATAATAATATAATTAGAAATATAATTAATAATATTATATTTTATAATATATTAATATTTCTAATTATATATTAATAAAAAATTATTCTTTTTGAAAAAGTTGTCTTTAGGTTCAAAAAGTTATTTTTAATACAAAAAGTAAAAATAATGTAATCAAACATATTTTTTATAATAAATTTATATTTATATTTTTGAAATAAAAATAGAAAATAAAAATGATACAAATTAGATCTTTGTTTTTATTTTCTTCTTTCTTTTGATGGAAAATAATAAAATAACTTTTTAGTTTCATGAAGGTGCATTTTTTAAAAATTTATTTTATTTTTATTCATCTAACTCATTTTTACAGGTATTTTCTATTTTTATTAAAATAAAAAATAAAAAAAGAAACTATTTACAGCAATCAAACGCACCCTAAATATCTATTTCGGCTTCGTCCCTACTTGGTCCTATCTCCACCTTGCATTGCCTCTAATGACATATATAAATTTTAATAAAAAATAAAGTTAATAATAAAGTAAAAAAAATTTCAATAAGAACATTAATATCTTTAATATTTATATCCTTAATTTATATTTACCATTAAAATAATAAAACCTAAATTAAACTAAGATTATCATTCAAGTATATAAGGATATTATAGTCATTAAGCACGAGGATAATAGAATAAAAATAGGATGACTAAAGATATACTTATTTTCACTCTTATTTCATTCATGCTAGAAGGGCAAAAATAATTCTCTTTTCCATTCTCATCTCTACAAAAGTGTGGAATTCTTCTTTCAAATAGGATCGGATAGGATGGTCCCACTTTATAGGTTGAAAAGAAGAATTAGTAATCACATATATCAAAATTATTTGATATACATTAATTTTGTCCGCCCAACAGCCTAGTGCAATCAAAAGTTTCGAAGTGGCTGCAGAAGATACACGGGAATGGACGCTAACTTCCTAATGTCCGTCAAATAACAACATCTGAAGACCTTTATTTCATTACGGGTTTTGGTGCATATAAATCAGAGTCAAACCAATGTCTAGGCCATAGATTTAGCAACAAAATTTACATAGAATTTAATGAACTCTTTGACAGTCGTACGTTCCTTTCATGATCTTAGATTTACTGATAAGATTGGCGGAAATCGAAGTTTAAAATAGATTTGCATTTGTTACAACGATCAGGTTTCATGCCCTCATTAATTATTACATTATTTGTATGACATGATAGGGAAGGTAACGGCTACTATAATGGGTTATTCAGTGTTCTTATAGCGTATCATATAAAAAAATGCAGCCATTTTGCATACTTTGTTATACTTTAGAAAGTGAACACTAATTTGAAACATAACACTATTATTTTTTTATTACAATATCACAATAATTGAATGGTTACTACTTTAATAATATTGATCAAACAAAAAAAAAAAAAAAGAAATTACATGGGGTAGGACTAAGTTGGGTCATATTAGCCATCATAAATGTTAATAGATTTAATGGGGGCATGTTATGTTAAAAAAAAAAAAAGAAAAAAAAAGAGAGAAGTATTTTTAAAAGAAAAAAACATAAAACATATTAAAATTTATTGAGATGATTTCCAACTTGATTAATAGCTAGCAATGGAATAACACCATTATCTAAATTCTTGGTGGCTGACATATTTTTTTTTTATTTTACTGTTTCAACAAATAATTTGTACCTATGTTTTGCATCATCATTTTACTAACATGTCACCATTTTAATATTTTATATTATTTGAGGAAAATATGTCGCAAACGCTACTCAATTCAGGTCCATTCGGCACCAATACTACATGGTGATAACTAGGATTCTCAAGTCGTATCCCCGTAGCCACTCCGTACTAAAATAATGGTCCACCGCGAAAGAGGGTTGATATTCTAAGCGGAGAATGGAGGTAATGGTTGACCGAACTAATCATCTCGAAGTACTTTATTTCTTCTCGAGAAAAGAATGGTTAAATTAGATTAATTCGTTTTATACGCTTTATCGTTTATTTAAGATATATATATATATATATATATATATATATATATATATAATGATTTTTGAAGAATAAATATATAATAAAATCTTTTATAGGAGCGTGTTTAGGGCTAAAGAAACATCGATCGCTGCCTCTTTCAGACGTACATTGATAAAGCGAGTAGTCATATATGATGAATAAAATAATTTTGCTTTAATATAATTTTTTTAATCTGAACCGTCCAATTTTGATTTCCTCTTCATACCCGTGGGCAGTGGGGTAACCTGATACCCTTCCTAATAACGGCAAAATATTGGTAATTGCTTTCAATTTCAAGGCTATAAAGTCTAATGGCTGATCACAATTCAAATTTAGACCATAGAAAAATATTATCCAAAGTCAAAAGGAAGCTCGCGATTCCATTCTTTCTCCCTCTGTAACCTTTATAATTTTAACGATGGCGATTTGATATATAGAGAGCAGCTACCCTTTATCAAAAGAACATACCGAACCAAGCTGTGTATCAGTTTAAAAACAAACAGTAAAACTTCATTGATAAAGAAAATATCAAGCGTCTCTTCAATTAGTGTCATTCTTCATTGACAAATATTTCAAAGGAACAGCATTCGCAACTCAATATAATGACACTCTTATACTTTAAAAAATGAAAGGAAACAAAAAAAAAATAAAAGAAGAAGAAGAAGAAATATCGTACATGAGCATCAAAATAAATACTCGAACCCTACGTACGTACACTTTGCATGAGTTCTAACGAAAGCTAACAGTAAACACTAAACACCATATGATCGAGCATGGCAGCATCTCTTCATCTCTCGTGGTCGACGTCCTCGTCATCGCAGAGCATCCTCCATTTATCTCTTCCGGCAATTGCCACCTTTGTTGTTGGGGTCGCTGCTGCAATTCGAGTGACCTGACGACGGCCCGCCTTTCGGGAGGGACTCCATCGCCAAACCTCTCTCCGCAAGCCAGACTTGCCCCCGTAATGGCCTTGCAGCGGCGAGAGGCTGTGAACTAGCAATGATCAGCAGCACGAGAAACATCACTCCCGCCATGCGTCTTCCTCTCCAGCTGGTACCCATCTCTCCCAAAGTTGCCATATGATGATATGCCCTCCTCAACCTTCAGCGGATAGCAATTTCTCTAATGTATCTCTTCTAGCCTAGCTTGTTCGGCTTTGATGGGTGAAGAAGCTAATTGCTAATTAAAGAGGGGAGGAACGATCAGTTTATATAAGTTTATTCTCTAATGGGATTCAATTCCATGGCTTGAATCCTTCTTCGTTCCACAGGTTTTACCATAGACTACTTGCCGCTGGAGATGGGAGGAATATATTTGGACCGGGCTCCGAGGGAAAGTTCTCTCTCGCTTCGCTTTTGGATTAAAAAAAAGGTGGGATATTGCACGACCCATTCAAACTTCAAAGTTGGCGTAACTGGTCTTCGTCGGTTTCATGGTCAGAGTTTCGACACCGTGATTCGTGAGGCAACTAAGGAGACAGGAGAGTTTACGACAGACAAAGTACGTAACAAGGTCTGTACGTGATGCCAAGTCAAAGTATCTTGTGCCATTGGATGTTTGACTTTTCGACCTTGGGTGTATCCAGTCCACTGTCCCATTCCCTACGGCGAAACGTACCTACTTGGTTGGCAAATCAACAAACGCCAAAGGTTGCCCGGTCAGCGGTATGGTTTAATTCATGGTTTTGAAAACCGAGTCAAATCGATAATCGGTTCGATTTGATTTTTATATGATTTAATAAATATTAAAAAAATTTATTGTATAAGAATCGGTTTAATTCTGATTTTTAGAATTTCAATTTTAATAAATAAAAAAATCAAAAGAATATTTAAATGATTAAGAAAGAAGATCTATACATAAGTGGTCATGAGTTCAAAATCCATAGTTAGCATATTCTTTTAGTTGAATTGGTTTTGATAAATGAAATTAAGGTTAAATTTTTAAATTTTTAATTTTTCACTTAGATTAAAATTTATATTTTATTATTTTTATATTATTAAATTAAAATTTAACTATGATATCATCCGGTTCGAACAAACCGATTTATTCGATCGAACCGATTGACCTACAACCCAAATGTCAAGCTGGTTTGTTGTCCGCTTCGATTCTCACAACATTGGTTTAATTTACATCTAGCCACAAAAAATAACTCACACAAATAATGTATTACAAGATAAAACAGCTAAAATGTCACATGTTTTTGTACAACAATTGAATAGATTTAATTTATAGTCAAGATTTTTTTAATTTTTTTTGGGTTCATTAATTGAAGTTTTTAATGTCATAGAATATCATAATAAACATTAGTCACTATATATGTATGGCCAGGTTAATCTTGCCTAGCTCAACCTTATTTATGGAGTTTGATGGAGCTTGCATGATGAGCTTAGTTGTGTAGGATGATTGATTTAAGGTTGAAGTATTGCAACCAACAAGTTGGACTTTGGTTGATACTTAACAAGATAATTCTAACTAAATTGCCCAAATAGCACCTATATTATTATTCCTTCAAAGTCATGTGTCTAAGGACAAAGTTAGACATCAGTGAGCAACCCAATAAAAGAAACTAGTGATTGAATGTGCCTTGAGAAAGGGAAAATAGTGATGCAATGTACAAGGGTTGCATGAGTAATAAGTGAAGGACAAATCAACCTCCTAAACTCTCTCTGGATGTAGGATAAATTATAGCCATGCCACCCTCTTCTCTTCGTTTGGACTCTCTTATTCTCTGTTATAAAATCTTTCACCATCTAATCTTCCTTCACCTCATCAATCAGAAATTAATCAATGTTATTGCCATTTTGCATCCCTAGCTATCAGACTAGATTTTCTTTCCTAATCCTAACCCTTTCCTCCGTTTCTTTTTCATCTCATCCATCCATAGAAACATACATTAGAAAACATGCTGATCTTTAATCCTATCCATCTACCTTCACAATCCTTCTCCTTCCTTTCTTGCTCGTGAGAACTTCCATTTCAAACTAATCATGGATGCTACATCTAAAGAGTTCGTATTTAATTCTTAAACAATTTTCTCATACTTCTACAAGATTTTAAATAAATAGAATCTTCTCAAGTCTTTCATCTTCATAACCACTCCCTCTCAATGCCTAGCCAACAAAGCAATACCACTTTAAATCAATTATAGACATTGGATCCAAAAAAATCTCATCCAAATTTTAAAGATGAAAAAACAAAAGCAGCCTAAGATAGATCATGATGAACAAAAGTGTTGAATGCGCTTGAATTCCTTGATTCACCCTATTCTATGATTCATTTTAATAAATTTGGAGGAAAAAATGGTTGAATTTCTGTTTTATGTATGTGATGGAAGTAAAGGGTTTAGGCTAACAAACTCAAGCTTGAACCCACCGCCAACCTCTTTTGAGGGTGTGGAAGCAGAGCCCTATAGTATGGACTCAATCTTATTTTCACACATATAAATATATAACTATATTCTTCTTATTTCAAGAGAATCTCAAATTAATAGAGAATTGTATGTATTAGAGATTAAGATTTTATGAATGTCATTTCTAAACCCTTTTACCTCTTTTTTGTTTTGCATTTAGGACTTCTCTCATCATTTTGCTCATAAATGTAGGTCGAAAGAGCCAAGCCATGTAAATCTTATTGTCTTATATTTGATTTATTCTTTTTCCTTATCACTTTTATTTGATACTACATATATCACACACAAAATTTGTCACAACAAAAAGTATCACTGTCTTGCTTTCGTTTTATTAAGTCAATGCTCATGGCATAGACATTGAATCTTTCACCTCGATAGGAAGAAAATAATGATCCAAAATACTTTTGAACCACCCCACCTTATCTTTCCATCCCCTAACCTCCCCCCCCCCCCTCTCTCTCTCTCTCTCTCTTTCTCTCTCTCTTTCAACCCAATTGGAGACAAATCCAAGAATGCAGCAAAATGGCCTAACATCCCCACAAATTCAAGATTGTGTCTATGATTGTTGGGAGGGGTGGGGATTACGTATCATATTAGACTTTTCAAACTCACCTTATCAATTCATCGCTAATTGAAGCCTCTGGAGGTGAGGGTGAAGCAACACTATCTCCCTTTTTCTAACATTTATCACCTTCGCTCGTTATTTCTTTTAGCCGAAGTTATTGATTTCTTCGGTCTCTTCACCAATGTCATACTTCGAAGCCATCACTAGCTATGAAGGACAGCTAACATCTAAGTAGAAATTGTCATTAGATATGTCCTTTATTTTCCTTAGATTTCTCTATTCTATCTCTAATATCACCAGTTGGCCATCGGTTAGTTGTTATTAAACAAAAGATAGGGGGGCCCACTAACCATTAGGGAGGTCAGGACCCCCTTGACCCCTTACTCTATCCCCTTGATTAGTCATTGATCTGACCTTTTTTTTTTTAATCTTTGTTCTCTTATGTTGCCATGGGAGGGGTGGCTTTGTGACCTAGTTCCCCGTTGGGGACCATATTCATCTCCCTCTTCTAGCTTCTCACCTTTCTCCCTCCATCTCCCTTTTCCATTCAATGGTTGTTGCTGGCCACTTGTGACAACAAGAGAAGATCCCCTATTTTACCTATGGCAATAATCTTTTGTCTATCTTGCCGTCCTATGATAGTAAGCCCTAGGCCTAATCAGCCCTTAGGGGTCCCTGGTGCAGGAGCAAGAGTGAGAAAAAGATTGTAAGGTTCCATTTGGATCTCTGAACCCTACAAGTTCAGTATTTTTCCTAGTTGATCGAGTCCAGTCTGTTATTAAGTCAGTCAAGTTTGGTTTAATTCAATGTCCAGGTTATGCATTTTTATTTTATTTAAGACCCTGTTGAAAATATTCAAAAGAAGCCCAGATTAGGCAGTATTGGATAACCATTCGATCTTCTCTAACCTTATTCATATCCTATCTTGAAGCTCTGCATGGATTGGATCCGTCTACACCAAGATTGATGACGTGGAATCAATATTGTCCTTTCATATACTACCAATAATTTTGGCAACCTTGGGCACCCCATGAGAAAAAAATTCGGTGGTCCCCTACTATGCTTTAATTGGAATAAAGATCAGCATCTCAACCATTCTGGAAAGGATCTTGCACCCCATATGGACTTTATTGACAAAAGAAAAGAAAGAATGATGTTATCCTAAAGCTTTCTTCTTTGCTTGTGGTCCCTCACCTTTACAATTGGAATCATATCTTGTTGCTACCATTTTGGTCGAATCAGATGAAGGAAAGAAGAATCTTTGCTCCACGATAATAATATTCTATCATATTTTGTAATTCCTATCATTTAATACTCTAATTGTTGAACTTATCTTGTAATGGCATGGAAGGTCTATAAAACCCTTCTCTTGAAACGATGAATGAAGAATATGAATGAATAAAAAAAAATTTTGAGAACTTTCATCCAAGTTCTATTTTTATTGTCTTGAGCATTGATCCTCCATGAGGGAGTTAGGCGTGAGGCCGAAGTGTTCTTGCTATCAAACCCTAGTCTAGTCCATCTTTCCTACCAAGCTTCACCAAACAAATTCTAATCCTCATATCACCATCTCATAATCGATCACCAACCCTCTTTCTCTAAATTCTAGGCATTCATACTTGAAACCCTAGCCGTCGCCCTCTCCTTGATCCATCTCCAAAGCCACTGCTCTCTTCCTTGATCCATCTCCAAAGCCGCTACCCTCTTCCTTGATCCATCTCCAAAGCTACCTTCCTCTCTTTTGATTCATCTTTAAAGACGTCGCCCCTCTCTTGATTCATATCCAAACCGCTGCCCCTCTCTTGATTCATTTTTAAATTCGAGGATACCTTCTTTGCCCCTGAATCGAGATCAAGAAACCTCACATGAAAGATAGTTTTCTCATCCAGAAATCCTGTCCGCTAGCAAGAGATCTTCTACTAACACTAGGAGTGCATCATCGTCGAATAAATCAACATTTTCTTACTCTGTGACTTTGATTTTGTGAAAGTTCATAAGTATATCTTCTCTGAAGTTTCTTAATTTTAGACTATCCTGGTAAGCTTTTTCATTTTTCTAAAAGTTTTGTTCCTGAATCGTTACTTTCTACATCATATAATTTGGTCTCTTACTATTTCTCTTATTTTTGGGTGAATTACTCGTCTTCTAAAATACTTAAAAAAATTAATTTTCATCAATTCATTGACTGCATAATCATCCTACTCTTGTGCTGCATCAATCTTGGTATTAGAGCAAGGTTTGACATATTTTGCATCACACACTAGATTTTTATTCTGCTGTAATTTATGCACATGACCTGCAACTTTCTCTATTGTGAAACCTATCAAAACATGATTATTTCAACTTAAAATTAATTTTTTGATAATTTACCTTGCCTCTGCTATGTGCATATAAATTTTCATGATTAAATTTTTTACTGTTATTTTCTGAGATTTTCTGCAATCTGCTGGTGCTGAGATCAAACCCTGATGAAATTCTGCACACACAACAATAAAAAAAATTGTATTGTTGCATTCATGAACCCTAAAGTATTACGCCTCTTGAATGGATATATGCAAATATATCTATAACCTATGGGAGTAATGAGCCAAGACTGAACGTGACTATTTCTGGTTGAGAATCCAATACGCTAATTCGTGTCTTGAGTATTCATCTTCTTTAATTTATTTAAGGGCATCAAGCATCTAAGATAAGGTGAAGATTTCATCACCCTTTCTTGGCACAAAAAACCACCAACCTGCATTATGAACCTAAGCCTTAATTTTAAAATTTAGTAGCACTTAATTGAGCATTAGGGACACCAACGAGTTCAGTTCAACTTAACTTGAGAAAACTAGTTGCACCCAAGTCACATTTGTGTCTAGAAGCTAGTGTCTAAGATTGAGGGTCAAGAGTCAAACGACCAAGTAGTGTTGTGATTTCTTAATTGGGTTCCTGCGAAAGCAGAAGGGCCTCCCATAGTCCCACCTCCTACATGGCCAGTGGACAACATACTTGTTATCGTGATTGTGACTTAGTTGACTCACTTTACTTGGACTGCTAGGTCTAGTAAACTATAGTACGAGCCAGTCTTGAGTCATTTATATCCTTGCTTGAGTCTTGTATGACCACCAGATCAGGAGCCCCATACCAACCAAGTCAGAATCAGTCACCATCAGACCCATCCATGGATAATGATTTTGGAGCCATGCTTAGGATCATTACTGAACAGTTGATCTTGTTGAATGATCGAGTGAGATCCCTAGAGGAGAGTCATGAGACCAGGACTGAACCTGAGTTAGACCCTCAAAAAGACCCAAACTGTGATCCAGAGTACTACCATAGGAGACCGAATCCTGATATTATGGACCCAGATAAGAGAATTCTTAGGAATATCATATTAGAAGCACTCACTTTTAATGAAAGTTTAGACCCCAAGGTGTTTGTCAATTGAAAAGATGAAATGGATTAATATTTTGAGTGGTACAAGATGACCAAAGAAAAAAAATATATAAATTTATCAAACTTAGATTAGTTTAACAAGCTAGGTTATACTGAGAAATATTGAGATGTTGATTAGACGGAGAGGTGATGTTCCCATAACCACCTGGAGAGCCATGAAGGTTAGACTAAGAGAGAAGTATGCACCGATATC
Source organism: Calamus simplicifolius (assembly GCA_900491605.1). Taxonomy (NCBI): domain Eukaryota; kingdom Viridiplantae; phylum Streptophyta; class Magnoliopsida; order Arecales; family Arecaceae; genus Calamus; species Calamus simplicifolius. Next base: position 106,156 of record UESW01001930.1, on the reverse strand, counting down.
CTACCAACAAAAACTCTTAGACCAATGGCAAAGGTTAAGCTAAGGCAACAAAATCGCTTCTGAGTAGATTGAGAAATTTAATGAATTTGTCATGAGATGTCACGTTGTTGAGTCGGAAGAGGCCACCCTGTCTAGGTTTAGAGCTGGTCTAAGGAAAGACATTCAGAGAGAACTATATTTAAGAGAAGTCAATGATCTGGAGTAAGCTTACCAAGTTGCTAGAAATTTTGAAAGGTTCCAAAGACAACCCATGTTTCGTAGACCAGAACCTTCCAGGACTAATAACCCAATCCAGAGACCAGGACCCAGTCGAGCCCCAAACAGTAGACCCAACCTAGGTATTCCAGTGAATAGATCAAATGACAAGGATAAGGCACCCAAAACCTATAGGACCCCTGTTCCTAACTCAGTATGTTTTAGGTGTTATAAGATAGGCCACTTCACTAGGCAATGTCCCGCCAGGTCCTTGCACATAGGTGAGTTTGAGAAAGAAAATCATGAGTGAATGCGAGGAAGAAATTTATGAGGCTGGATTGAATTAGTTGAGGAGTATGAGGGAGGAAAAGAATCTACAAAGATTGACCTATTAGAAGTTGTGAGGTGCAACCTATCTCAAACCAAAGTTCAAGAGGATTGACGTAGGACTAACATCCTACAGACTTTTCTCAAGATAGGAGTTAAGGTTTGCAAACTCATCATAGATAGTAAAAGTTGTGTTAATGCCATTTCATCCAGTGCAGTCAAGACTCTAAGATTAACACATGTTCTACATCCTAACCCTTATAAGGTATCATGGATAGATTCTACCTTCATACCTAACAAGATGAGATGTCTAGTCCAAATCTAGTTTCAGTCTTATCAGAAAACAATATGGTATGATGTCTTACCCATGGGAGTAAGCATCTCATTTTGGGTAGGCCTTGATTGTTCGACCATGATGCAACCCTTTTTAGTTGATCAAATTAATATTTCTTTAATTATAATGGAAAAAAATTATGATTTACCCTACCCCACCTAAGGATGACATCAAGAGGGGTTCGAGTCAATTTTAAAAGAGAAGAAGCCGGGATTGAACCTAATTAATGCTAAGGAATTAGAACAAGAAATTAATCAATGAAGGTTCACCCATTTAGATGTTGACAGCTAGAGAAACCCAAGATCTGACCCCCGTAGAGCACCCTCAGAAAGTTAAAAAAATTTTAGAAGAGTTCAAAGATGTCTTTCCCGAAGACCTTCCTGACCACCTTCCATCCCTTAGGGATATTCAGCATGTCATTGACCTAGTCCTAAGAGCCACTTTATCCAACCTGCCCCACTATAGGATGAACCTAGCTGAACATCTAAAGTTGCAGAAACAGATTGGAGAGTTATTTAAGAAAGGGTTTATTAGGAAAGTTTGAGTCCTTGTGCTATTCCAGCCCTATTAACCCCTAAGAAAGATGGTACATAGAGGATGTGCATAGACAGTCGAGCTATCAATAAGATTACCATCAAATATAGATTACCCATACCCCGCCTAGATGACATGTTAGACATGATGGCCAATGCAACCATATTCTCGAAGATTGATCTTAAGAGTAGTTATTACCATGTTAGAATTAGACCCAGGGATGAGTGGAAGACCACGTTCAAAACTAAGGATGGCCTATATGAGTGGGTAGTGATGCCTTTTGGCTTTTCCAATGCATCGAGTACATTTATGAGGATCATGACCCAAGTTCTTATGATGTTCATAGAGAAATTTGTTGTAGTCTATTTTGATGACATCCTGATTTACAGTAAGATCAAGAAAGACCATCTAGACCATCTTAGGCAAGTATGTCACACCCTTAAAAATGATAATCTCTATGCTAATCTCAAAAAGTATGATTTTTTGACTCATAGAGTTATCTTCTTAGGATTTATTGTGACCCCTGAAGGAGTGTCGGCTAATCTGGAGAAGATCAAGTCTATAGTTGAGTGGCCAGTGCCTACTAGTGTCCATAAAGTTCGTAATCTTCATGGCCTAGCTACCTTCTATAGGAGATTTATTAGGGGGTTCAGTACGATAGCTGCATCCATTACCGATTGTATTAGGAATGAAGATTTTGAATGGACCAAAGCCGCCAATAGAGCCTTCCTAGAACTTAAAGACAAAATGACCCAGGCACCCATTTTGAAATTATCTGATTTTTTCAAAGTGTTTAAGGTTGCCTATGATGCCTCAGGTGTAGGGATAGGAGGAGTCCTAAGCCAAGTGAACCATCCAGTAGCATTCTTCAGCGAGAAGCTCAATGATGCTAAGCTTAGGTATTCTACCTATGATAAAAAAATTTATGCAGTAGTGCAAGCTTTGAGGTATTGGAGACACTACTTGCTACCGCAGGAATTTGTATTATTTTCTAACCATGAGACCCTTAGATTCCTAAATTCTTAAAAGAAGCTTAACCCTAGGCATGCAAAATGGATAGAATACATCCAGGCCTACACTTATGTATTGAAACATAGAGCCACAACCAAAAATAAAGTGCTAGATGCCCTTAGTCGTCGATCCTGCTCTTAAATTCTGTTAGGACTGAGGTTATATGGTTTGAACAACTGAAGGAAGAGTATGAGTCATGCCCTAATTTTAAGGACATTCACCAGACTTTGACCCAGTGAGCATCTAGTAAGTATAGAGAGTATACCCTCTAGATGGTTATTTATTTTGGCACCATAGGCTCTGCATCCCTAGAACATCATTAAGGGAATTCCTAGTTTGAAAGACCCATGCGGGAAGATTAGCTGGTCATTTTGATAAGGATAAGATGATCTTAGCCGTAGAATAGTTCTTTTGGCCTAGTTTAAAAAGGAACGTAGCATAAATTATGGCCAGGTATAGAACCTGCACTGTTGCAAAACAACGAAAATAGAACACTGACCTTTACACCCCTTTGCCCGTACCCGAGCATCCTTGGCAAGATTTGAGTATGGATTTTGTGTTAGGATTACCTAGGACCCAAAGAAAATATGATTCTATTCGTGTAGTGGTTGATAGGTTCTTCAAGATAGCCCATTTCTTGCCTTATTTTCAGACCTTCGATGCGTCTAGGGTAGCCCAACTGTTCTTTGATAAAATCATTAGACTTCATGGCTTACCTAAGACCATTATTTCAGATAGGGATGTTCAGTTCACCAGCTATTTTTGAAATATCCTCTGGCTTAAGTTAGGGACTAAGTTAAACTTTTTTATAGCTTACCATTCCCAAATCAATGGCCAGACAGAAGTAGTGAACCGTAGTCTAGAAAATCTTTTGAGATGCCTTGTAGGAGAAAACATCAAAAATTAGGATTTATTGCTACTTAGAGCTGAGTTTTCCTACAATGCTTTGGTCAATAGGTCCACTGGAAAGAGCCCATTCGAAATTATCTATGGGTACAAGCCCAACAAGCCACTTGACCTAATTTCATTACCTGTTCACACACGAGTCTCCGAGTCTACAGCATCATTTACACAGCATATTAAGGACTTGCATAAAAAGATTAGCGTAAAGATTAACTTAAGTAATGAAACATATAAACGGTTGGCTAATTTTCAAAAATGAGTCCAAGAGTTTGTAGAAGAAGATTATGTCATGGTTAGGTTAAGGCCTGAGCAGTTTCCTTCAGGAACCGTTAGAAAGTTACATACTCATGGAGCTGATTCTTTTAGGGTAACGAAGAAAGTGAAAAGAAATGCCTATGTGCTAGAGTTACCTCTTGAGTTAGGCATTAGCTCTACTTTCAATGTTTCAGACTTAGTAGAGTATAGGAAGCCAGCGATGATACCCAATAGGGCTTTCAGACCTAACCCTTCCTTTGAGAGCAAGCCCATCCCTGTGTGTTCACCTACTATTTAGCCTGAGCGAAAGGATAGGATTGAGCGAATTCTGAATGACCAAGCTATCTCAATCCGAAATAGAGGTTACCAGTAATACTTGTTTCGTTGGTAAGGTTAGCCCGAATCTAAGGACTCATGAATTTCTAGAGAAGACTTGCAAAGCTTGGATTCGGACTTGTTAGAGAAGTACCAGAGTCGAACCGACCCTTACTCGATGGGGTCGAGTTTCTTCACTCCGAGAGAATTGGTACAGGAGCAAGAGTGAGAAAAAAGTTGTAGGGTTCATTTGAATCTTTGAACCCTAGAAGTTCAGTATTTTTTCTAGTTGGTCGAGTCCAGTCTGTTACTGAGTCAGTCAAATTTGGTTTAGTGCAATGTCCAGGTCATGTATTTTTATTTTATTTGAGTCCTGTAATAATTCAAGGAAATATATTACTCTTGTTGAGACCCCATTGAAGATATTCAGAAGAAGCCCAGATTAGATAGTATTGGACAACCATTCGATTTTCTTCAACCTTATTCATATCCTACCCTTGTTGCTATGCATGAATTAGATCCGTCTACATCAGAATTGATGATGTGAAATTAATCTTGTTCCTCCATATTGCCACCAATAATTTTGGCAACCTTGGGCATCCCATGAGAAAAAAATTCGGTGGTTCCCTGCTATGCTTTAATTGGAATGAAGATCAGCATCTCAACCATTCTAAAAAGGATCTTGCACCCCATATGGACCTTATTGACAAAAGAAAATAAAGAAAAATGTCATCCTAAAGCTTCCTTCTTTGGTTGTGGTCTTTCGCCTCATAATTGGAACCATATCTTGCTGCTGCCATTTTGGTCGAACTAGATGAAGGAAAAAAGAATCTTTGCTCTACGATGATAATATTCTACCATATTTTGTAATCCCTATCAATTAGTACTCTAATTATTGAACTTACTTTGGAATGGCATGAGAGATCTATAAAATCCTTCTCTTGAAACAATAAATGAAGAATATGAATGAATAAAAAAAATTTAAGAACTTTTATCCAAGTTTTATTTTCGTTGCCTTGAGCAATTGATCCTCCGTGAGGGAGTTAGGTGTGAGGCCGAAGTGTTCTTGCTACCAAATCCTAGTCTAGTCCATCTCCCCTACCAAGCTCCACCAAACAAACCCTAATCTTCATATCACCATCTCATAACTGTTGACCCAATTGAGGATTTTGATGATTAACAAAACTATTTGAGTATAACATTTGAAGTTACTAATGATTTTGATTAAGTTTTTTAGATTATAAGTCGATTTGATAATCAAAATCAAGAGTCAAATCAAGTTCTGGTTCGAATCTAATGTCAAGGTAAGATTGCAGACATTAGAGTCGATACATGGAATCGTAGAGTCGACTCCGAAAAACGGCATAGACTTAGAGTCGACTCTGGGACTGTTAGAGCCGACTCCAACAGAAAAGACAGAACGATGGTTTTTCAGGTCACGACTTAGAATCGACTCCCGGACTATTAGAGTCGACTCCAGAAGAATTTTTTGTCGACCCCAGAAAAGTCAGAGACGACTCCAGATCAAGCGGATTAAAGAATTTTGAGTTAGAGCTGACTCCAGAAAAGTTAGAGCCGACTCCAGAATGTCAGACACGGCTCCAGAACTATCAAAACGACTCTAAACTTTATCTTTATCTTTTTAATCCTAACGGCTATTGCTATTTGTGGATCTAATCCTTCTTATACTTGTTTCTAACGGATAGTTTCAAACTATTTATGGATTAATCGGGATCTATAAGAAGAGGGCTTGCTGCATCCGAACAAGAAGAGAGAAGAGAGACAAAAAGAAAAGAATAGAGAGAAATCTGTGAAATCCATCAGAAAATCAATAGAGAAAAGAGGGAAAACTTGTAAGGAAAAATCATACTGATTCCCCAAAAGAAAAGAGAAAGATTCCAAGCTTTTGCTGTTCTATTTTGAAGAAATCTCAGGAGAAGAAAGAAGCCCTTGTTTTCTGATCTTCTGAGTCTCAAGAGCATCTTGAAGGAAGATCCATTCAAAGGAAGAGAAGGAAGAAGCCACCAAGATCTGCGAATCATGCTTTGATTCCTATTCTCTTATTATTGTTTCATTATTGTATATTTGCTCATTGGAGGAGCTGTTTATCTTATAAAAACAAATATTGTTTGCTGGGTCAATCTGGTGATTGATTCAGTTGAGGCTGTTAGCCTTGTGCAAGCATTAGCTCGTGGTGATAGGTTTTGCTGGTGAACCTTGAAAACCAGCTGGGTTCGTTGTGCACCCGGAAAACAACAAGTTTGAGTTGTGAGCTTGCAAAACAACTCTACTGTAATCAGAGATTATAGTGTGGACCCAAGTGAATCTTGGGAGTGGACGTAGGTGTTGGTACACCGAACCACTATAAAATCTCTTGTGTTTGCCGTGATTGTCTCTTTATCTCTATCTCTCTATTTTGCTTGTTCAGTTTTAATTTTGCATCTAATTTTTATTTCCGCTTAATCTTTCAAAAGAGTTTAAATTTTTAAAGAACCCAATTCACCCCCCCTCTTGGGTTGCCATCTGGGCCAACAATTGGTATCAGAGCTAGTGCTCATTTGATTTGATCTCACGATCAAGAGCTAAAGATCCAATGGCAACTCAAGTGGTTCATTTTTGCTGAAGGTCATTCTACGAATAGACCTCCCTTATTTAATGGTTCAAACTATTTATTGGAAAGCTAGAATGAGAATATTCATTCAAGCTTCTTGACTATGAATTATGGAGTATTATAATCAATGGACCTAGTACACCCCACTGTAGAGTTAATATATGTTCCTAAGCCCGAAAGGGATGGAATGATAATGATAGGAAAATGGCACAACTTAATGCTAAAGCCATGAATGTTTTATATGCTCCTTAGATGCAAATGAATTCAATCGAATCTCATTTGTAATTCCGCAAAGGAAATTTGGGATAGACTTGAGGTTACCCATGAGGGAACAAACAAGTAAAAGAATCAAGATTAATATTCTTGTTCATAAATATGAATTGTTTAAAATGGAACAATCTGAAACCATTGCATGCATGTTTACTAGATTTACTGATATTGTAATGGTTTAAAAAGTCTTGGTAAACTTATACTAACTCTGAGCTTGTTCGAAAATTCTTAGGTCACTTCCAAGGACTTGGGAAGCCAAGGTGACTGCAATACAAGAAGCAAAGGATCTAACACCCTACCCTTAGAAGAGCTTCTTGGGATCCTTGATGACTCATGAGCTTCAATTAAGCAACATGTTGAGGATGAGTCAAAGAAGAAGAAGACCATGGCCCTCAAAGCTGAAAAGGAAGAGCAGCATGATGAAGATGATGATGATGAGGACATGCACTCTCACAAGGAAGTTTAAAGATTCATGAAGAAGAAGAAAAAAGAAAAAGAAGAAAAGATGAGGACAAGGACAAAGAAAAGAGTTATTTGCTTTGAATGTAAAAAGCCGGGCATTTTAAATATGAATGTCCTAACTTAAGAAAGGCAAAGAAAAAGAAGGCAATATGGCACTTGGAGTGACGGAAGAGTCTTCTTCCGAAGAAGAAGAAAAAGAAGTTGCAATGTATGCTTCATGGCGGACAAACGATGAGGTAAGTCCGATCTTGATGAATTTACTTTGATGAATTATCTTTTATGAATTAATGGATGATTTTGAAAAGTTCAAAGAAAAAGATTTGAAAACTCAAATGAAAAAATCTTAGAAAATGAAAAGAAGATAAAGAACTTTTAAAAGAAAAAGAAAATTTGAAAAATGAAGTTGACTTAAATAGTTGATAAATTTACTCTAAGCTCAACAAACTTAATATGATTTTAGATAGTCAAAAAGCAGTTTTTGACAAAGCTGGATTAGGGTATAACACTTTAAAAACAAAAATCTTTGAAAAATATTTTTAATGCTGAAAAAGTAATATTACTTGTTTTAAATGTAAAAAAGGACATAAATCTATGAGTGTAAATCTTAAATAAAGAAAGAAAATTTGGGTTCCGAAAGGAACAATTTTATTGCTACTAACCATGAAGGACCCAAGAAAGCTTGGGTACCTAAACATAAAGTTGAAATTATTTGCAGGAATGTCTTGTAGCCAAAAGATCAAAGAAAAAGTGGTACCTTGATAGTGGCTGCTCAAGACATATGACGGGTGACAAAGATGAATTCATCACCCTGAAGAAAAGAAGGTGGAGTTGTTACGTTTGGCGATAATGGTAAAGGCCAAATTATGGGCCTTGGTAAATTCAAATAACTCCATCTACATTATTGATAATGTACTTTATGTTGATGGTTAAACATAATCTAATTAGTATAAGCCAATTATGTGATAAAGGTTTAATGTTTCATTTGAATCTTCTTATGCACTGTAACTAATCCCATTGATAATAGCATTGTTTTTTGGTAAACATGGCAATGTTACTTGATTGATTTAGAATTTATCTTTAAGTAATCATTGCTTAGTTGCTGATAATGCTAATATGAATGAGATTGGTTGGTTGTGGCATCGTAGATTAGGTCATGCAAGCACACACCTTATTTCAAAATTAATTAAAATGGATTTAGTTAAAGGATTACCTAAACTAGATTTTGAAAATAACAAATATGTGATGCATGTCAATTTGGAAAACAAACAAGAAGTTCTTTCAAATCTAAAAATGTTGTTTCAACTTCTAGGCCATTAGAGCTACTTCACATGGACCTTTTTGGACCAACTAGAACCACAAGTCTAGGAGGAAAGAAATATGGTCTAGTGATAGTAGATGATTACTCTAGATTCACTTGGGTAATGTTTTTAGCTCACAAAGATGAGACTTTCTCGATATTCCTGAAATTCTTCAAGAAAGTCACAAATGAGAAAAACACTACCATAGTGTCTCTAAGAAGTGATCATGGAACTGAATTTGAAAATCACTTATTTGAAAGTTTTTTTGAAAATGGTATTAATCATAATTTTTCAGCACCTAGGACCTCAACAAAATGGTGTAGTTGAAAGGAAAAATAGGACTCTAGAAGACATGGCCCGTACCATGCTATGTGAAAGTAACTCCAAAATACTTTTGGGCGGAAGCTATTAACACAGCATGTTACATCTTAAATAGAGCCCTAATAAGACCTATCTTAAAGAAAACACCTTATGAATTATGGAATGAATAGAAAACCAAATATAAAATATTTTCATGCATTTGGTTGTAAATGTTTTATTCATAATAATGGTAAAAATAATTTAGGAAATTTGATGCAAATCTGATGAAGGAATATTTTTAGGATATTCAACAACTAGTAAAGCATATAGAGTATTTAACAAGAAAACTTAGTTTGAAGAATCCATTCATAGTTTTTGATGAGTCTTTAGCATCAAGTTCTGAAAAATTGATGATGAGGAAGATACAAACATATTGAAAAGATCTTGAAAAACTTAATATTGATATCTTCAGATCAAGAAGAAGCTAAAGATGATGATTCACCTAAGGATGATGATTAATATTGATCATAATGATGTAGATCTACCAAGAGATTGGAGATATGCTTATAGTCATCCCAAGGAATTGATTATAGGTGATCCATCTCAAGGAATAAGAACTAGATCATCTATGAGAAATATTAGTAATCATCTTGCATTTGTATCACAAATTGAACCTAAAACTATTGAAGAAGCTGAAAAAGATAATAATTGGATGTTAGCAATGCAAGAAAGAATTAAATCAATTCACTAGAAATAATGTATGGACTTTAGTTGAAAGACCTAAAAATCATTGTATAGGATCAAAATGGGTATTTAGAAATAAACTAGATGAAAATGGCATAGTAATTAGAAACAAAGCTAGATTAGTTGCAAAAGGATATAATCAAGAAGAAGGTATTGATTTTGATGAAACCTTTGCACCTGTAGCTAGATTAGAAGCCATTAGGCTATTACTTGCATTTGCATGTCATATGAATTTTAACTTATTTCAAATGGATGTAAAAGTGCATTTTTAAATGGATTTATAAATGAAGAAGTTTATGTAGAACAACCACCAGGTTTTGAAGATCACGAATTTTCAAATCACGTTTTTAAATTGCACAAAGCTTTATGGTTTGAAACAAGCACCTAGAGCTTGGTATGATAGATTAAGTAAATTCTTAATTGAAAATGATTTTACAAGAGGAAATGTTGATAAAACTTGTTTTTGAAAAGAAAAGTAAAGATTTATTGTAGTTCAAATTTATGTTGATGACATTTATTTTGGTGCTACTAACAATCTCTATGTCAAGAATTTGCTAAGTTGATGCAGGGAGAATTCGAGATGAGCATGATGGGAGAACTCAACTTCTTCCTTGGACTCCAAATCAAACAAAGCAAAGAGGGAATCTTCATCAACCAAACAAAATACACAAGAGAAATCCTAAAGAAGTTTGGTATGGAATCAATGAAACCCCTCGGAACACCAATGAGTCCTTCATGCAAGCTGGACAAAGATGAAGAAGGTAAGAAGGTTGATCAAAATATTATCGAGGTATAATCGGATCCCTACTTTACTTAACTGCAAGTAGACCAGATATATGTTTGCTGTTTGCTTATGTGCTAGATTTCAATCAAACCTAAAGAATCACATTTAATTGCTGTTAAAAGAATACTAGATATTAAGTGGAACAAAAAATGTAGGTTTATGGTATTCTAGAGACTCAACATTAAATCTGATTGCTTATTCTGATTCTGATTATGCTGGATGTAAGTTAGATAGAAAAAGCACAAGTGGTGCATGCCAATTTTAGGAAGTAACTTAATCTCATGGTTTAGCAAAAAGCAAAATTCAGTTGCATTATCAACTACTGAAGCTGAATATGTAGCAGCTGGAAGTTGCTGTGCTCAAATCCTATGGATTAAGCGACAACTTGAAGACTATGGTATCACACTTGATAAAACCTATAAGATGTGATAATACAAGTGCAATCAATCTAACTAAAAATCCAATTCAACATTCAAGAACTAAACACATAGAAATTAGATATCACTTTATAAGAGAACATGTAGCAAAAAGAAATTTGTCTTGATTATGTTAATACTGAAGAACAATTAGCTGATATATTTACAAACCTTTAAGTGAAGAGAGATTTTGTTATCTTAGAGGAGAATTAGGAGTTTGTGATCCTTTAGAATAATTTTCTGAAACTCTTAAGGACAACAACTATCTAGATTCATCAATTTCTTGAAAATCCTCTATATTCAATAAGGAAATTTATCTAGAAATTTGATTCATTGTTTCCCCAATTGTTAAGGAACACTTATCTAGAGTTTGATGATTAATTTGATTAGTTTCAGATCCTTGAAATTTGATTTTTCTCTGAAACTGTTGTGGAGTCGACACCTACAGTTTGTGGAGTCGACACCTTAGTATTTTGATGTTCTGTCTGGGCAATTAGAGCCGACTCTGGCTTCTGTAGAGCCGACTCTAATTCGAGCGCTGACAGATTCTCTGGTTCGGAGCCGACACCTCATTTTCGGGAGTCGACTCTAAGTGAACTAGGTCAAAATAAAGGCGGAGTCGACCCCAAATCATTTTATCGTCTCCAAACCTTTCCAAAAGTTCCAAACTGATTCCAACCCCTCAATCTCTTCAAAACCCTTGATTACACATTCCAATCGAATCCCAATGGCTCCCAAAAGGCGTGCTATCATTGGTGGTTCGACTTCCGACGAAGCGCCATTCAAATCGGAGGCAACCTTCGTCATCTTCTTCATCTGCCACTCAAGATGACTCTCCACCTCACCATCTTCTCCAAAGTAGACCAATTAGCCGGTAAGGCCATTACAACCGGAAGGAAAGTCAATTTGATTTCTTTATTTCGGAGGGCTTTGCTATTGGGCGATTGTTGAAAGAAATGGGATGGAAGAAGGTTTGTTCTTTGGATATCCCTACTTACCTGCCCTAGTGAGAGAATTTTACAATGATTTATGTAGAGGAGATGGAGGCTTAGTGAGTGTTGTAAGAGGAACTAAAGTGTTGGTCCAGATGGCAACCCAAGAGGGGGGGGGGTGAATTGGGTTCTTAAAAATTTAAGACTTTTTAACTTTTTGATTAGTTAGCAAGATGTGCAAGTGAGAGGCTAACTTAAATCAATGCACAAGCAAATAAAGAGAGATAGAGAAAGAGAAAATGGCACGGCAAACACAAGATAATTTATAGTGGTTCGGTGCAACCAACACCTACGTCCACTCCCAAGATTCACTTGGGTCCACACTATAATCTCCTAGATTACAGCCGAGTTGTTTTCCAAGCTCACAACTCAAACTTGTTGTTTTCCGGGATCACAACGAACCCAGCTGGTTTTACTCGGGCTTACCAGCACAAAACCCTACACGTTGTTTTTCACGGGCTCACAACTAACCCAACACAAGCACTCCGGCTTGCAACGAGGTATACAACCTCCACTGATTCAATCCACTGATTGAATCAGCAACCAAAAAAAATAGAGTTTAAGTAAAAAGCTCCCTTGAGCAAATATACAAATAAGTAAAAATAAAGGTTAGAAAAGCCTGATAGTATTGCAGATGGTAGTGGCTTTGGCTTTCTTCCTTCTTCTCTTTAACTCCTCTTGAAGTGTTGAATCAGCCTCAGCAAGATTCTTGACCGTTGAAGACTTTGGAGTTGAGATGAAGCTTTTTCTCCTTTTGAAAATCCTTGATTTGATCTTTGAAGCTTGGATTTTCTTTTGACTCTTGTGGATTGATGAGAAGGAGCAGACGAATCTTCTCTTTGATTTCACTCCTTTTGAATCACTCTATTTTGAGCTAAAAGATTTTTCCAATGAAGCTCTGTTTTTCCCTCTTTTTGAAAGATTTCTTTTCTCTCTTTTTGATTTTCTTATCTTTTGATTTGAAAAGAGCTCCTCTATTTATAGATTCTGCAAAAATATATCCGTTAGAGACAAAGAAAAATAGCCGTTATTCAAAAATCTTACCGTTGGGGCTGATGTGTCATCGTAAAAATCGCGCCCAGATTTGCGGAGTCGACTCGAGCTTGTGGAGTCGGCTCGAAGTCGATTACCAAAAATAGAAACATTTTAAAATTAAGGGTCGACTCGCGAAAATAAAGTGTCGACTCCGAAAGTCGGGAGTCGACTCGAGGAAAATGGGGAGTCGACTCGAGAAGTGCTCAAAAAACATGTTTCTGTTGTTTGAGCGGAGTCGGCTCGCACAGTCAGGAGTCGGCTCGCACAGAGTCAGGGGTCGACTCTTGAAAACCAAGGGTCGACTCGAGAAAATCAGTCTGTGGGAGTCGACTCTGAAACTCTAGAGTCGGCTCCGGAACGATACAAAAATCAGAAAAATTTCTGATTGACTTTAAAATTGTCCCAGATAAATTTAAATTTTGACTTGAATACAATAAATATGACATTAAGCATGGATTCAAGACATGTTTCAAGAATTCATTGATTGAATTATAATGTGTAAAAATTCCTTTTTGAAATCTTTTAAGCATAGAGCTTGAAACTTCTTTCAAATTGATTCAAAACTCATTAAATTAACCATTGAGAGTCCATTGCTTTCAATTTGAATAAGCTCAAGGTTTTTGATAAATAAACTCATTATATTCTTTAATACTCATGGCTTTTGGAAATCATCAAAATCAATAAAGTTGGGGCAATTATTTTCAATAATTTCTCAACAATCTCCCCCTTTTTGATGATGACAAAAACATTGAGTATATGCATTATTTGAAAAAATTTTGATTCCAAAATCAGTGTTCATGGAAAGGCTCCCCCTCAATGAGGTAGCTCCCCCTATGAAACTTAATTTTATAAATCATTCAAAATTTTTCAAATTCATTAAGCATTTTCTTTATGAAATTCAATTTATCTCTTCCCCTTATGCTCTCCCTCTTTCAAAATCATATACGATTGAATAAAAACTCTCCCCCTTTTTTGTAATCAACAAAAAGGTTAGGAAGTTCAATATCAACATTCTTTATCTTTTTCTATTTAACTTATCAATTGAGGATAATCATTCAAAGTATTCAAGGATACTTACAATTGAAATAGACATAAGTAATGCATCAAACTTTCTCATTATTCAAATGAAATACATGAAAATGTAAACTTGCTCATTGCATTGAAAGTAAACTTGATTACATCAAAAAGAGATTACATGAAAACTTAAAAGTTTCTTCTAGTAATCTATTCAAGTGATCAACAATCTGCTTCATTCCTTCACATTGAAGTCTAACATAATCTTTGAGCTTATTATCAACAAAAGTACAAGCAGTGTAATTTTATCTTGAAGCTCGGCGTTGCATTGGGAGTAGGTCTCTGAGTCACCGCAGATATCCTTAAGTTCTCCAAAATATTCTTTAAGTCTTCACTTAAGGAGCTGGTAGATGAACTGAGAGTAGACTCAATCGATGCAACCCGATCACTAAGTGAATATAAGGCTTCTTTTAAATTCATAAACTTTTCATCAAATTCTTCTTTCAGTCTATTTTCATGCTCACTTATCTCAGATTTGAATAATGATCTAAGCTGATCTAACTGTAATCAGAAAAGCTACCAGATGATAATGTAAGACTGAGCAGGAGCAAAGCAGGAGCAGGGGTAGAATCAGGAGCAGGAGCTGGAACAGAGAGCACTGAGGAGGCTCAGGTGATGAATGTCTCAAGAAGGTCTGGGGGCCTCAGCATCTATAGCTCTGTCCTCTGTAACATTCTTTCTCTCCCATTTCCATTCCTCTTAACAAACCCCATTCGATGAATAGTGCCAAAGATAAAAATCAGTATGCCTTAGTTCCTTTTTGGCTCACTCACCAAATACAATCCCTTGGCTTTGAAATAACTTAGTTAAAATGCCATAGGGCAAACTTGATTTCTTTTTCCCCACAATCTGCAATGTACCATAATTATCATCCGAGGTAGATTAATGGGCTTCCCAGAAACAACAGCATCCATAACAAAATATCTCTCTCAGATACATAGTCAAATCTGCCGGTCTTGGGAAACAAAATCCTACTGCAGATGTTGTGAAGTAATCTTAATTCCAAAGGCAATTGACTAGCAAAACTTCTTCAAATCCTTCAAAATTTCTGTTCAATAGCCTAGTGAGGCTGGAGATCTATCTTCTGGGGCAAAGGTGGATGGTCCAGACAGGGGTAAATTCAACAATCTAGATAGAATAGAGGAAGTGATGTTCAGACCAATGCCTCTCACTTGCTCACTAAGCCATCATCTCCTCTGACAAATTCTTGTAAAATTCCTTAACTAGAGCAGGGTAGGTGGGACAATCCAATGAACATATCTCAAATCCCATCTCAATCAGTTGTCTACCTATTATAAATCCTTCATTCTCAAATAATTCAAAATCAACCTTTCTTCCTGTGGTACAACTCTACTGGCAAGATGATCTACCTGAAGAGTAGGAGCTGGAGCAGGAGAATCACTCGGAGAAGGGGTAGAGGATGAATCCGTAGACGGCTCGCGGACGGGTCGTCGAACGGTCCGCTTCCTCTTCAAACCGGCGCCACCTAGCTCCACGGGTTTTGGGTGCCATAGATCTTGAAGGAGTGGTTAATCAGAGGTTTTTGAGGTTTGGAGGGTTTGGGAAAGCTTTGGAGAGGATTTGGAAGATTTGAAAGATGAAATGTCCGTGGGGTCGACTCGTGCCCTAAATAATCAACTGGGACCACGTCGAGTCGACTCGCGCAAAGTGTGGAGTCGGCTCCCGAGTCACAGAGCACGGACCGATCTCGAGTCGACTCGCGCAGAGAAGGGGTCGACTCCTGAGTTTCAGCAGAAACCGAGTCGACTCCGATACTCTCCGAGTCGGCTCCGAGACCATTTCAGAGAAAAAATAAAATTTCTCTGAAATGTCCGGAATTTGATCTTTGAGTATGATTAAAAATCATGGATTTTGAGAGATCAATTGATATGAGTTCTAGATAAGATTTCCTTAAGATTTTGATTTGAAAGAACTCTAGATAATTTCCTTAGGGGTTTCAAAATTTATTCTAAAGGATCACAAATCCTAACTCTCCTCTAAGATAACAAAATCTTTCTTCATTAAAGGTTTTGTAAATATGTCAGCTAATTGTTCTTCAGTGTTAACATAATCAAGACAAATTTCATCATTAGCTACATGTTCTCTTATAAAATGATATCTAATTTCTATGTGTTTTGTTCTTGAATGTTGAATTGGATTTTTAGTTAAATTGATTGCGCTAGTGTTATCACATCTTATGGGTGTTTTATCAAGTGTGATACCATAGTCTTCAAGTTGTCGCTTAATCCATAGGATTTGCGCACAGCAACTTCCAGCTGCTACATATTCAGCTTCAGTAGTTGATAATGCAACTGAATTTTGCTTTTTGCTAAACCATGAGATTAAGTTACTTCCTAAGAATTGGCATGCACCACTTGTGCTTTTTCTATCTAATTTACATCCAGCATAATCAGAATCAGAATATGCAATTAGGTTTAATGTGAGTCTCTAGAATACCATAAACCTACATTTTTTGTTCCATTTAGATATCTTAGTATTCTTTTAACAGCTATTAAATGTGATTCTTTAGGTTCTGATTGAAATCTAGCACATAAACATACAGAAAACATAATATCTGGTCTACTTGCAGTTAAATAAAGAAGGGATCCGATTATACCTCGATAATACTTTTGATCAACCTTTTACCTTCTTCATCTTTGTCCAGCTTGCATGAAGGACTCATTGGTGTTCCGAGGGGTTTCATTGATTCCATACCAAACTTCTTTAGGATTCTCTTGTGTATTTTGTTTGGTTGATGAAGATTCCCTCTTTGCTTTGTTTGATTGGAGTCCAAGGAAGAAGTTGAGTTCTCCCATCATGCTCATCTCGAATTCTCCCTGCATCAACTTTGCAAATTCTTGACATAGAGAATCGTTAGTAGCACCAAAAATAATGTCATCAACGTATATTTGTACTACAAGTAAATCTTTACTTTTTCTTTTCAAAAACAAAGTTTTATCAACATTTCCTCTTGTAAAATCATTTTCAATTAAGAATTTACTTAACCTATCATACCAAGCTCTAGGTGCTTGTTTCAAACCATATAAAGCTTTGTGCAATTTAAAAACGTGATTTGAAAATTCGTGATCTTCAAAACCTGGTGGTTGTTCTACATAAACTTCTTCATTTATAAATCCATTTAAAAATGCGCTTTTTACATCCATTTGAAATAAGTTAAAATTCATATGACATGCAAATGCAAGTAATAGCCTAATGGCTTCTAATCTAGCTACTGGTGCAAAGGTTTCATCAAAATCAATACCTTCCTCTTGATTATATCCTTTAGCAACCAATCTAGCTTTGTTTCTAATTACTATGCCATTTTCATCTAGTTTATTTCTAAAAACCCATTTTGATCCTATTACTGAATGATTTTTAGGTCTTTCAACTAAAGTCCATACATTATTTCTTGTAAATTGATTTAATTCTTCTTGCATTGCTAACATCCAATTATTATCTTTTTCAGCTTCTTCAATAGTTTTAGGTTCAATTTGTGATACAAATGCAAGATGATTACTAATATTTCTCATATATGATCTAGTTCTTATTCCTTGAGATGGATCACCTATAATCAATTCCTTAGGATGACTATGAGCATATCTCCAGTCTCTTGGAAGATCTATATCATTATGATCAATATTGACATCATCGTCCTTATGTGAATCATCATCTTTAGCTTCTTGCTCATGATCTGAAGATACTTCAA
>UESW01001930.1:0-79076 GCA_900491605.1 Calamus simplicifolius | reverse complement strand
ACATACACTATGTACTATCACCACACCCATTTCATTGCTTCTTATTATATACTTTCGTCATCAACCACTTCTTATGTTTCTTTTTTATTTTTTAAATTTAAAAATATTTTTTATTTTTAATAAATGAATGGGTTTTGCAATTTTCCTTGTAGGAAAAGAAGATGAAAAGCAGAAAATATTTTCCTTCTCACGTAAATTAGAATATATAACATCAGACCCCACTAAGATTGTTACGTAGATTGGACTACATCGACAGGTCCCACTCGGCAAGGGTGCGTATGGCCGGGATAGTTAACAAGGCGGCTTCTTTACGGCTTCCAATTGTCCAACTTTGTTTTGTAATGACTTGGCAGGTGACGTTCACCCCAAAACACAAAAAAAAGTACTGAATGCTATCGGTTTCTCTTGTTTGAACATCATGCATGAGAGCTATAAGTAAGAGCTGAGGGAAGCACTATAAGAAAAACAATTTATTATGATAAATTAATTCATCATAGTACAAAAATCATCATAATAAATTATTAGAATGATAAAAAATTCATCGTAATAAAATATAAACTCATCGTAATAACTTGTTGCCGTAATAACTTATTACGATGATTATTTTCATCGTAATAGCTCCCTATTATGGTGAAACCATATCATCGTTTATATTTTTTAAAAAATTAATTTAAAAATAAACCTATTACGATGACTTATTTCACCGTAATAGCTCCCTATTACGACGAAAATAAGTCGTCGTAATAAGTTTTATTAAATTTAAAATAATAAAATTTTATTTTAATATTTTTTGTTTTTGCATCTGTTACAATAATATAATAATATTAACGATATTAGAAATAATTTTTTAATATAAAAGTTTCATAAAAAATTTAATAAAAGTTTTCATTCATTTCAATAAAATCATCATATACAATGTTTTTGAGATACATAATTAAAAAAAATACATGTACTAAAGAGGTGAGGCATACTGGGATCCACTAGGACGATATCCAGGCACTAGCTGTATGAAAGTAGTGAGCTCATCAGTCGTCGCCTTTAGATCCTGAATGGTCTTCTCTTGCTGAGCGAGCTTATCCTCTTGTTGACGTAGCTGCAAAACATAATGAACTAAATTAGTGCAAAATAATATAAAGAAATATAGCAAAATAAGATAAGTTTAAAGTAGAGTTATTACATGATGCGCCCATAAATGACCCCTTTGTCAGAGCTGGAATGTAAGGAGAATCATCTGGCCTCGATGCAGCAGGAGTATCTCTCGAAGACATTGCAAACAAACATACAAACTAGAATTAAATAAGAAAGTATAAGAACATATAGTTGTAATAAGTGAAAAAAATGAATGCTACCAAATTAATCACTGTCATCACTAATATGCTCATTTCTTCATCATCCTCCATATCAGAACTATGTATAGATCCCTCACTGTCATAATCAGCTAGTGTGTCGTCCTCTTCAACATCTTCGCATATAAAGTCATCTTGACCGACATCACTTTGACCTCTAATTTTCTTGAATTGTAACTATTTCAGCATCAGTGTCCGTACGCCGAGATGTTATTAAATCCATGTCAGGTTGCTCACATGTGAATCGAAGGACTGCTGAATCATCTTCTTGATATACTTCTTCCTGAACATCATCATCTTTTTTTGGAATATCCCACAAATGACGATGACTAACCTTGTATACCATTTCCAATTAGAATTGTTCTTCAAATCATCCAAGTAGAAAACCTTTTCAGCTTGTGATGCTAAAATGAATGGCTCATGTTTGTACCATTCTAAACTAATATTTATACTTGTAATATTATAATGTTGTTGCATTCTCCTATGCTTTGGTTCAGTTTCAAACCATTTGCACTTGAACATTATCGCCTTACAACCTTTAACAAAATGAAATTCAAGGACCTCTAATAATATACCATAAAAGTTAATTTCTTCTCCTAGATGAGTAGAGGGAACACAAATGCCACTATTCTGTGTTTTATGGCCAACATCCTGATTAACAGTGATAAATTTAACATCATTCACCACACAGCCAGTATACGAGAACACATGACTGTCGGGACCAATAGCCAATGAATAAAGCCATCAGTAGCTTCAGATGCCCCAGCAAAATGCTTATTTAACATCTGGATAAACCAAACATCAACGTCATTTGAAATAAAGACATATGATATATTAATTTACAATATAAATGAATGTACAGGCTTACTTCATTTTTAAACCACTCCAAAAATCTTTCCTTCTGTAATTGGTCCAGTTGTTCCGGTCTAGTTGGATTTAGCTGATCAATGTGTTGGCTATAGAGAACAATACGCTACTGAGCACTATAGAAAATTTAGAGATATGAAGAAATAATTTTACAAGTATACTTACTTGAGAAATGGTTGCACCTCTGGATAATTATTGATGAGGTACCAATGTACTTGTTTTAAAGTTTTATCATCTAAATGCACCATTCTTCCTTTTCCAAGAGGCCGCCAACGAGTTGCAAATATATTTAATTGCTTGTCCAAATGGCTATCCGAATTAAAATTTCGTTCCGGATGATTGAATCTTGTTTCTATGTCTCGAAGATATTGAACAAAATGTAAGAGACTCGTTGACAACATAAGCTTCTGCAATTGAACCTTCTGGACAAGCCTTATTATGTACATATTATTTATACGTACCAAGTGCCCTTTCGAAAGGATACATCCATCTACTTTGAATAGGTCCGGCAAGTAAGGCCTCGTAAGGCAAATGTATTGATAAGTGCACCATAGCGTCAAAAAATGCTGGTGGGAACATTCGTTCAAGCTTACATAAGATCACCACAATCTGCTCTTGTAACAACTCCAAATCTCTAACATACAATGTCCTTGAACAAAGTTGTTGGAAGAAATTAGAAAGCTCAATTAAAGTACTACTCTCATGTTTCTGCAAGAATAGTTGAATGCCAATAGGTAACAATCTTTGAAGTAGTACATGACAATCATGTGTCTTCAAGCCGGATATCTTTCCATCACCTTCATTTACGCACCTTGAAATATTGGAAGAATATCCATCGGGCACCTTCACAGATTTTAGCCACTTACAGAATTATCTTCTTTCATCTAATGTAAATGTGTAAGATGCAGGAGGCTTATAAACTCTATTACCTTGAGTTTGTAACCACAACTCCCTTCGGATCCCCATTGAAGCCAGGTCCTCTCTTGCTTTATATGTGTCTTTTGTCTTACCTTCGATGCTTAATAAAGTTCCCACGACATTGTCGCAAATATTCTTCTCAATATGCATTACATCTAAGTTATGTCTCAATTTTAATGATGACCAATACTCCAACTCGAAGAAAATACTCTTCTTATACCAATTCAACTCATTTGGTGCACGCTTTCGCTTTTGATGTTTATTGTTTGGATGCTTTCCGGACTGTTCAGCAGCTATGTGTTCTAATTGCATTAAAATTTCTTCACCGGTCAACATTTTTGGTTTGACTCCATGCTCTCTACTTCCATCATGGAGTCTACTATTTTGCCACTTGTGATCAATAGGCAAGTAACGGCGATGTCCCATATAGCAAATCTTGTCTTTCAGCTTTTTGGATGAGGTTTGCTCATTACAAACTGGACATGCCTTATAACCCTTTGTGCTCCAACCAGATAATAATGAGTATGCTAGAAAATCATTTATAGTCCATAAACAGCTACGTGCATCCGAAAACTCTCTTTCGTAGATGCATCATATACATCAACACCTTCGGTCCATAAATGTTTAAGTTCATCCACTATTGGCCTTAAAAATATATCCATATCCCTTCCTGGAGATTTAGGACCAGGGATAAGCAACGACATCATAAAGAATGTCTCTTTCATAAATTTTCATGGAGGCAAGTTATAAGGTACTAAAATGATGGGCCACATACTGTATGCATTACTCATGTTTCCAAATGGATTGAATCCGTCTGAAGCAAGACCTAACCTTACATTTCTTGGTTCACTGGCAAAATTAGGATACTTTGATCAAAATCTTTCCATGCTTCTCCATCTGCTGGATGCCGTAACACCCCATCTGTGATCGGTCGCTTATCATAGTGCCACCTCATATCTTCACCTGTATGTCTTGAGGCATATAGACGTTTCAAACGAGGTGTGAGTGGAAAATACCGCATAAATTTATAAGGTATCTTCTTACCTTTGTCTCCAACCACTTGGTACCTAGGCTCGTTGCATACCGGACATTTTTCTAAAGAGGCATTCTTCTTCCAAAAGATAGCACAATCATGCTTGCATACATGTATGTTCTCGTAGCCTAAACCCAACTCATTCATCTTCTTTTTGGCCTCATAGTGTGAAGATGGTATCCTAGTACCATTCGAAAATGTCTCTTTCAATAGTTCAAGCAACATATTGAAAGACTTATTTGTTCACCGATTGAGGACCTTAATGTGCATTAACTTCACTAAGAATATCAAAGCAGAAAACTTTTCACATCCAGGATAAAGCTCGGATTCCACCTCATTGAAAAGATCATCCAATTTCTTACTGTGATCGGTCCTTCCATGGTCAGACATCATCGGATTGTCATCATCATTGCCAACCTCAGTGTGAGCACCACTTGGGCCAACGATGTCCTGCAATGTTTCGACCATCTCATATTGTTCCCTTTCTGGGTCATCATCTTCATTCTCATTTTCATCCGAGACATTGCTTCCAAAATGTTCTCCATGAAAATACCACGTCTGATACGTCTTCGAGAAACTCTTTAACATCCAGTGTAATTTAACTAAATCAGGCTTATGCCATTTGCCATTATAACACCGCACACAAGGACAACGTATCTTTCCTTCTTCATTAACATGAAGCCTTGCCTTTTCTATGAACTTCTTATTGCCGGCATCATATTCTGGACAATTTCGTTTCTTATGTATCCAACTCTTATCAATCGGCATCATTGGATAAAAGCAACTGTTCCTTTGCATCAAGTAGCAGCATAGACAATATTAGGGATAACTTAAAAAGGCAGTCAAATACATTCAATTAGATGGAAAATATTTTTCCAGCATATACAAGAGGAAGAAGTAACAAGAAAGCTGAAAATTTTGAAATGTTGAATAAATAGATGTTATGAATCAAGGTTCACCATCTCGATATCAAACCTTGTACCAGTGCTATATTGATACAACACGGTACATTCAGTATGCATGTTGGTTTAATATACTGATACAACATACAATGTTGTGAACTTAAGAACCTATAGACAGCATTCAACTTTAGTAAAGTGATCTTCTCAGGCCATCAGAACACTGGAAGGAAAAACAAAAAAGTTCCAATTTCTGCAGGGCCCTATGTCTTGTGGCATCAAACCATCAATTGTGTGCCAGTTGAATTGGTGCACAGATCATATATTCTTGTCCTTAATGACTACCATCATGATCTAATTTTAAATAGCAATAGACAATGATCAAATTTTAGTTATCTCATGATTTCAATAATACAAGTTAAAGATTATACTAAAAATTATTGCATTCGACAAATAAACAACCATTGTTGCTACAAACATAAAAAGAAAGGTCATGCAAATATTGAATGTATCCCAGATTGGTAGTACCTTAGCAGGTCTCTTGCTAATTAAAAGCCTACTTGGTGAACCAGAAAAATGCATGACCCCTTAAGGAGTGGTGTCAGTAGACTAACAATATGTCCCACTGGTGATTATAGGAATTCTATTTTTTTGTTTTGCTACCAATAGATTAGAGCAAACTGTTTGAAAGGGCTTGGAGAGGGCAAGTCCAAAGAAAATGATAAGGTCATTGCCCTGTTCAGAATTTTCTGAAGAACTATCCTCAATTTTGGGTGGCATTGAAGAAACAAATTCCTAATTGATTTGTTAACGAGGTTTGGCTAGTCCTACAAGGCTATGGAGCAGAGCACAAGCTTTGGAAGACATGGCGATCAAGCTTGTGAAGGGTCAATGGTTGATGAGATGGTGAAAGCAACCAGACATAGTGGACTGAAGGTGAAATCAGCAAAGTTGTTTAATTAACCAGTTCAATCACTTCCAATGGGGACTAAATTTCCTGAATCAATAATATCCAATGGTCCCACCATCAAAGGAATGAAGAACTAGATGCAGAACAGGATACTTTCGGAGCAAGATCCTTACATGCACTTCTAGGTTCTTCGGTCCTTCAGCTGCCAGGAATGCTTCGAGCTCGTTCCTCAATTAGTCAACAGCAGCATTACTTCCAGATCCGAAGGTTGGTCCACCATGCAATCCATAATATAGTTTAGGAAAAAAAAAAAAACTAACAGATGTTTGATAACTCCAGCCATTACTTTCAGCCATTAAAACCCCCCAAATCAGAAAACAACCAAATCAAAAAAAAATTAGAGCGGATAAGAAACGAACCTGGATTCATGCCAAGAAGATCGACTCTACCGATCGGATAAAAAACTCCGAGCGTTTGACTGATCTCGACAGTCGCATACGAGGAGTTGGGAGGGGTCGACGGCGGAGAGGAGTTGGGAGGGGTCGATGGCGCGGGAGCGAGGGTTTCATGAAAGATACATGAAAGATAATCGTGGCAGGGTGCAGGAGGGGAAAAGTGGGACCTTATTACGGTGAAAACAAATTTCGTCGTAATAAGTCGAGAAGAAAAATAATAACGAAAATTTATTTTCGTCGTAATAAGTCGGTTTATTACGGCGAAAATAAATTTTGCCGTGATAAGTCGAGAGAAAAAATAATAATAAAAAACCTAATATATAGCGGAGAGACCTATTACGATAAAAATTTATTTTCGCCGTAATAAGTCGGTTTATTACGGCGAAAATAAATTTCACCGTAATAAGTCGAGAAGAAAAATAAAAAAAAACCTAATATATAGCGGAGAGACCTATTACGATGAAAATTTATTTTTATCGTAATAAGTCGAGAAGAAAAATAATTAAAAAATGTGGAGAGACCTATTACGATAAAAATTTATTTTCGCCATAATAAACCGACTTATTACGGCGAAAATAACTTTCGTTGTAATAAGTCGAGAAGAAAAATAATAATAATAAATGCAGAGAGACCTATTACGATGAAAATTTATTTTTTCCATAATAAACCGACTTATTACGATAAAAATAACTTTTGTCGTAATAAGTCAAGAAGAAAAACAATAAAAAAAACCTAATATATAGCGGAGAGACCTATTACGACGAAAATTTATTTTCACCGTAATAAACCGACTTATTACGGTGAAAATAACTTTCATCCTAATAAGTTGAGAAGAAAAATAATAATACCATTAACGATAAGTCGTAATAAGTCGGTTTATTACGGTGAAAATAAATTTTGCCGTAATAACTTGTTGTTACGATAAATTTAATTTGTTTTTCACCATTATAAATGAGTTTATAACGATGAAAATATTTCGCCCTAATAGATTCGCCACAAACCATCCTTTCTTGTAGTGAAGCAAGGAGAGTTGGAGACCTTGAAAGGTCCAAAATGAGCTTCATCTGCCTCTTTTGCATGCAGTTGTTTGGATGACCAGGGAAACAAGGTTCGGGTTGGACCCATTCAACGTTAAGTAAAGAAAAGACTTGCTGCACTGATCTTTTAGTGCAACGAATGTATATCAACTGCACATATTGATTATTCATACATGTTGGCATGCGTACGATGCACAATAAAATTTATTGAATTATCGTATGCATTCTGTTGATGCCAAGTCGCCTTCCTCCAACGTCGAGGAACGAAGATCCTCCTCCGCGGCGAGCTCCTTCAAGAAAGTCCCCAGAGATTGGTTGCTCCGATGGGACTCTCCGATGCTCAAGTCAGCGACTTGGGAACAGATAAGAGTTAACTAGCAGAAATGAGCTAGAGAACTAGAGTTCAGGATCCTTCCCTCGTCGTGAGTGTGGGCCTTTATACCTGTTTGAAGGTCTCTTTTTTCTTGTTTCCAGAAGATTACTGACTTTGAGGTGCTTTTGTCCACTAACGGACGGAAAACAAGGCTGATAGTGATGGGTCGCAACTGACACTGGGCATGTCAGAGGTGTCCTGCCTCGCCTACCACCTACCAAGCGCGGCACTATGGGTGGCAGGCAGACCTGGTTGTGTCAGGCGTGCACCGTTATGGAGTATGGCCACGCGCTGTTGTAGGTGAGTGGTAGACCACGTGGCCGTTGCAGGTGGTTGGTGGGCTACGCGAGCGTATCAGGCGGCTCGAGGCAGCAGGTTGCTAGTCCCGAAGGCCAGACCGAGATGGAAGCTCGAGGCCTAGACCAAGACGGAAGCTCAAAGCCGAGGTCGAGGCTCGATGCTCGAGGCCGAGGCTGATGCTCGAGGCTGAGGCCGAGGCTGAAGCTCGAGGCCGAGGGGTCCTTGGGGGCCGAGACCATCCCACGAGGCCGAGGTTGGGCTTCGTCAGTTCACCGTTTGCTTACCGTTTACTTTGACGATGTTGGATCAGCCACATCAGATGCCCCCTCGCCCCTGAGACAAAGCGGGCCCACCCTGGTGAGGCGAAAGGGTGTTACCTCTCAAGTAGCTGATCCACGTCTACTGCCAACCGCCCCTGGACATGTGTCTCTGGGCACGGAGATAACTTAGCGCGGGCGATCTGGGGAATGTGATGGGGCAGTCACTGTCATCCATCCGATCACAGCGATCGGACGGATGATAGTGACTCCTCGAGGCGAGGTTGTCCTCTCGAAATCCATGAAAAGCGGCCGCCATCATCGCCATCATGATGCTGACGTCAGCGTGTTCCATCATTAGCCGAAGGTGGATCGTCTCACGCGCCGGGCGCCTGCTGAGGCGACCCAGCCTATAGCGAGAGTCCACATAGCTGGTTAAGCGAGGCAAGACGATCCGAAACTTGACAAAAACCCGGGCGAGGGCTGAATCTCGCCACTTTGCTTCAACCATCATCATCTTCCGTGGCTCTTGACCTCCCCTGCAGCCCGAGAACCAGCTTCCACCATTTTCGTACCAGGTTAGCTTCCTGACCCTTTTGAGCCTTCTTTCCTTTTCAAAACCCCTGCTATGGCTTCCTCCCCGTCTTGGTCCTCGTCGGTTGATCCCGAGGACCAAATCTCTCCCTCGAGGCTTCGTGCCTCTCCTTCTCCTGCCCTCTCGTGGTCCTCCGATCCAGAGGATCGCGCTCCCATCCAACCATGGCGAGCCGCCCACAGGACTCCGGCGCGGAGGCCCCGGGCGGCCGCCGGCCCCTCACAAAGGGTGGGGGCGGAATCCCCGACGGGGACCGCCTCCACGGTAACAAGCCAGGACCTGACTAACATCAGGGCATGTTACCAAATCTTCCGAGATATTGGGCTCTTCCTTCCGACCCTCGACAACAGGGTGGTCTCTTTCCTGCCCGGTAGAGTGGCCATTTATGATATATCCTTTAGGTTAGGTCTCCGCTGCCCTTTCATCCTTTCTTCATCAACCTCCTTGACTACTACTCTCTGACCCCCTCCCAACTAGTCCCAAACTCCCTCCGAACTATCTGTGCCTTCATCATCCTATGCCATCTCCACTCTATCACACCTAGAATCTTTCTTTTTCGATCCTTCTACACCCTTCAGCCACAGGCGGGTTGGTGGCTGTTCCAGCCCTGACCTGGCCGTGTCCTCAAGCTTCTCCTCTCCTCCTTCGTCAAGGGATGGAAGTCCCGATTCCTTTTTGCTGACATTGACCAAGTCAAAACCGGGTGGGGGGAGCCGGACCTCAGGCCCAACTCAAACTCAACCGTACTTCTGGGGGATAGGGAGGCACTGGGGCAACTCTTGACCGCCGACATCCCCAGGTACAATCTACTCCTGTTGGAGGACAACCTCCGGCTGGCGGGCATCACCACCCAAAGCAGTGAGTAGTAGACGTCCCCGTACTTAACCAAATTTCCTTCTTCCTTTTCCTCCTCCTTTTTTTAACTAACTCTGGCTGATGTCATGCAGCGATGAAGCTTCCGACCCTTAAACTCAAGAGGGCTGCTGCCAAAAGAATGAGGGCCCATGAAGGGCCGGGCAAGGGGCAGCAGGCCCCGGTACCCAAACGTCCGTCGGTGCGGTTCTTCCGGCCTTCCGAACGCCAAGAGCCTCCAACCACGCTGGTGGACCTGACAGCCGACACCCCACCAGAGGGGGTGGGGGTCGAGGGGGCAACAGAGGAGCCCCAGGTGCCCGCCGAGTCGACTCCGGCGGAGGCAGAGCAGGGCCCAAGCATGGGTCCATCGGTGGCGGTGAGCCCACCCCCAGAAGAAATGCCGATGGGCAGCCCCCTGCACACCGAGCCCGAGCGCACCGAGGCCGCCGAGGGGAGCAGGGTCGGACCGACCCCCCATGGATTCTTCCTAATGAACGATGGGCACCAAGCGGAGCGACTCATGTCCCAGGCTATCCTGCATGAGTTCTAGGAAGAGCTCAGGAACCTGGGAGTGTCCAGGTTCTTCAGGGAAGCCTTCTTAGCCCTCATCCGAGTAAGTGACTTTTTTCCCTTAGCTTCAAATACCCTACAGTTTGCACGGCTGACACCTTGAATGCAGGTGATGAACTCCCTAGGAGCCACCAGGGATGTAATAAATGAAGGGGAGGCCATTATCCGCTAGGCCCGGCGGGATGCCGAGGAGGCCTAGGCCCGAGCTAAAGCGGCAGAAAGGGCCCTGGAATCGGCAAGGACCGACCGGGCCGACGAACTAAGGAAGGCCGAGAACCGAGCAGAGGCAAGCTAGTCGACTCCGGGCAGCACTAAGTCAGCTTATGGAGGCCGAGAGCGCCATCGAGGCCCGGGACCTCCACATCGCCGAGCTGAACTCGGCCATCCAGGTGGCCGAAGATAAGGCAAGGCATACTAAGGAGGAGGCGGAGCACGCTAGAGAGGTAGAGAGGGCGGTGGCCTCTCTGACCTCAGAGAAGGAGGCCGCTGCCGAGGCTAGGGCCGTAAGGGCTGTAGAAGAGTTCCGGACATCCGAACGCTATGCGGATGAACTAGCCAAGACTTCAGCGGATGCCTACCTCTAGGGGTTCCAATATGGGAAGGAGAAGGTAGCCTGGGACTTGAACCTTCCTCAGGCCTTAGAGGTCGAGCCAGAGCGCCTCTCTGAAGTGGCCTCGTCTGACGACAAGCCCGCGATAGCCGACCCGTGAACTTGTAATTTTCTTCAAATTTTTGTATCAAGTCCGACTCAATCGGCATTTTGTAAACACTTTAGCATTAATGAAACTATTTTTAGCTAACTGCAATGTGTCACATTTGAATCCTCGGATTGCCAACGTGGGACCCCTTGGGGCCTCGTCGGCACCGAGGGGAAGCTTTTACCCACTCACGAGCGATGTCAATTTAGCTAAGTTGGGGCAGAACCCCGGGTAGGCCGAGCCAGGGACCATGCTGGCCCCGTGCCACTAGGCATCAATGGGACAGCGATCCCATGCCGATGGGAAACTCTATCCACCGGAGCATCAGCCTTCGGACGCTATGGCCGACTCGGTTCTCTGGGGATCAATGGGACATCGGCCTTGGGACGCCGAGGAAGACTCAGGCTTTTGGGGAACCGATGGAACATCGGCCTCGGGACGCCGAGGAAGACTCGAGCTTCTGGGGACCGATGGGACATCGGCCTCGGGATGCCGAGGAAGACTCGGGCTTGAGGTGTTGAGCTGGCCTTAGGCTTTTGGAAGCCGATGGTACACCTATCTTCGGTGCTGATGGTACATCGGTCTTCAGTGCCAATGGTACATTGGACTCTCTGTGCTGAACTAACCTCGGTCTTTTGGGAGCCGATGGTACACCGGTCTTCGGTGCCAATGGTACATCGATCTTCAATGCCAATGGTATATTGGACTTTCTGTGCCGAGCTGGCCTTGGGCTTTTGGAACCCGATGGTACATCAGTCTTCGGTGCTGATGGTACATCGGTCTACAGTGCCAATGGTACATTGGACTTTCTGTGCTGAGCTGGCCTCGAGCTTTTGGGAGCCGATGGTATACCGATCTTCAATACCGATGGTACATCGGTCTTCAGTGCCAATGGTACATTGGACTTTCTGTGCCAAGCTGGCCTCGAGCTTTTGGGAGCCAGTGGTACACTGGTCTTTGGTGCCGATGGTACATTGGTCTTCAGTGCCAATGGTACATTGAACTTTCTATGCCAAGCTGGCCTCGGGCTTTTGGGAGCCGGTGGTACACCAGTCTTCGATGCCGATGGTACATCGGTCTTCAGTGCCAATGGTACATTGGACTTTCTGTGTCAAGCTGGCCTCGAGCTTTTGGGAGCCAGTGGTACACCGGTCTTCGATGCCGATGGTACATCGGTCTTCAGTGCCAATGGCACATTGGACTTTCTGTACCGAGCTAGCCTCGAGCTTTTGGGAACCGGTGGTACACCAGTCTTCAGTGTCGATGGTACATCGGTCTTCAGTGCCAATGGTACATTGGACTTTATATGCCGAGCTGACCTCGAGCTTTTGGGAGCCGGTGGTACATCGATCTTTGATGCCGATGGTACATCGGTCTTCAGTGCCAATGGTACATTGGACTTTCTATGCCAAGCTGGCCTCAGGCTTTTAGGAGCCGGTGGTACACCGGTCTTCGATGTCGATGGTACATCAGTCTTCAGTGCCAATGGTACATTGGGCTTTCTGTGCCGAGTTGGCCTCAGGCTTTTTGCTGAAAACTAGGTTACTTGAACTCATTTATTAATATCAAGTGTGGGGCGAGAGCCCAAGAGAATGCAAGCATGAAATTTAATGTAAAGAAATGGTACACTACTGATAATACCGATGAAGGTTGTCGGCGTTTCACGTCCGCGGAGTGGCTTTCCATCCAGCCCTTCAATTTTATATGCTCCATGGTGGAGTGCCTCAGCAACTCGATAGGGTCCCTCCCAGTTTGACACTAACTTGCCTCCCTCCGTGGGTTTTGAAACTTCAGCTCACCGAAGAACTAGGTCCCCCAGCAAAAAGGTCTTAGGGCGGATGCGAGTGTTGTAATACCTGGCCGCCCGTTGTCGGTAGGTTGCCATCCGGAGTCGTGCTCGGTCTCGTACCTCCTCCACGAGGTCAAGGTTGGCCCGTAACTGGTTCAGGTTGTCTTCCTCGCTGTATGCCTTCACCCTGGGGCTCGAGGAGCCGATCTCCATAGGAATGACTGCTTTAGATCCGAAGACGAGGCTAAAGGGAGTCTCCCCAGTGGGGGCTCGTGGCATGGTGTGGTAGGCCCACAGCACATTGGGGAGCTCCTCTACCCACCGTCCTTTGCAGTCATCTAGCCGGGCTCTTAATCCTTGGAGAATGATGCAGTTGGTCACCTCGG
This sequence comes from Calamus simplicifolius, assembly GCA_900491605.1. Classification (NCBI taxonomy): domain Eukaryota; kingdom Viridiplantae; phylum Streptophyta; class Magnoliopsida; order Arecales; family Arecaceae; genus Calamus; species Calamus simplicifolius. Next base: position 65,788 of record UESW01001930.1, on the reverse strand, counting down.
CCACTCCATTGGTCTGAGGATGCCCAACGGAGGTGAACCGCTGATGGATGCCTAGCTTGGTGCAGAATCCTCAGAAGGGTGCACTATCAAACTATCGGCCGTTGTCGGTGACCAGGGTATATGGTAGCCTGAACCGGCATATTATGGACTTCTAGAAGAAGGACCTCACCTTGCCCTCGGTGATCTTGGCGAGTGCCTCGGCCTCAATCCATTTGGTGAAGTAGTCAACGGCCACCAACAGGAACTTGCACTGACCGGAGGCTGGAAGGAACGGTCCCAGAGTGTCTATACCCCACTAGGCGAAGGGCCAAGGCACCGCCAGGGGGGTCAGCTGAGACGTCGGCTACCGCTGGATGTTGGCATGGTGCTGGCAGCTATCGCACTTCTTGACGAGCTTGGCTGCATCCTCCCTCATGATCAACCAATAGTACCCTTGTCGCAGGGCTTTGTACGCCAGGGCTCTCCCCCCAGATGACTTTCACAGATTGCCCTCATGGATTTCTCGAAGAATGTAATCAGCTTCCGTGGGACCGATGCACTTGAAAACCAGGTACGAGAATGACCTTTAGTAGAGCCTCCCGTCCAATATCAGAAACTTCGGGGCCCATCGTTTGAGCAACCTAGCCTTAGCTGGGTCTTCAAGGAGGGTGACATCGGTCAGGTATCTGATGTAAGCGTCCATCCAAGAGGGCTCCTACTCGACCGGCAGAGCCTCCTCTGCTGCTTCAATGCTCGGGACTTGCAGGTGCTCCATGTACGTCCTTCATAAGGTCCAGTCAACCGAAGTGGCCAAGCGAGACAGCGCATCAGCCCTAGCATTCTCCGCCCGGGGAATATAGCTGACGCGGAAGTAGAAAAACTGAGAGGCCTGGGATTGCACTTTGCTCAGGTAACAGGATATAGTCGGGTCTCTGGCCTCATACTCCCCAGCGACCTACCCAGAGACAAGCTGAGAGTCTGTGAAGGCCCTCAGATGCTCCGCACTGAGTTCCTTGGCTAGCTTCATCCCTGCCAATAAGGCTTCATATTCCACCTGGTTGTTGGTGGCTGGGAAAAGAATTGGAGGGCATACTCCACCACCTCTCCCTCGGGGCTTGCAAGAATGAGTCCAGCCCCGCTCCCCTAAGAATTCGTAACCCCGAAGGCACACTTGTGGGGGTTCAGCCTCATCTGGTATCGGCGGAGATTATCGAAGGTCTCCACAAGGTTGACAACATGGTTGGCATCATGGATGTGCTTGGTCAGCATGTCGTCTACGTACACCTCCATATTACGCCCGATCTGATCCTCAAAGACCTTGATCATTAACCTCTGATAGGTGGCCCCTACATTCTTCAAACCGAACGACATCACCTTATAACAATAAATCCCCTTCTCGGTTACAAAAGAGGTCGCCTCTTCGTCAGCCGGGTCCATCCTGATCTGGTTGTACCCCGAGAATGCGTCCATGAAGCTGAGGGTCTCGTGGCCGGACGTGGCATCCACCAACTGGTCGATCCAAGGCAGTGGGAAGCTATCCTTGGGGCACGCTTTATTGAGGTCGGTGAAGTCCACGCACATCCTCCAACTCCCACTGGCCTTGCGGACCATCACGACATTCGCTAGCCAGTCAAGGTAGTGCACTTCATGAATGTGGCCGGTCGCCACCAACTTACGCACCTCCTCATCTATGGCCTTGTCTGTTGGGGGCGAAGCTCCTCTTCTTCTGCCAAACGGGTCAGCACTCCGGCTTGATGTTGAGTTAGTAGGTAATCACCTCCTCTGGAATGCCTAGCATGTCGGACGTTGACCAGGCAAAAATGTCAGTGTTGGCCCGCAAGAAAGCAAGGAGCTAGTTGCGGGCTTTCTCCGGAAGCAAGGCCCCAATCTAGATGGTCTACGTCGGGTCCTCCCCCAAGGGGAAGGCTAGCAGGTGCTCGGCCGGCTCCCCCCTCCTCTCCGAGTCCTAGGGGTCCAGCGCTTCTGGTGCAAGTGCAGTTATCGCCCCCTGTGGACTTGGGGCCATGTGGGAGCAAAGTGATGGTTGGTTCTGCTCCTCCCGCATCTCTCCGACCACCTCGCTGGTAGGGAACCTCACCAGGAGTCTTTTGGTGGAGATAACAACATGCAGGAGGTTAAGTCCGGGCCTTCCGAGTATGGCGTTGTAGGCCAGGGGCACCCGGACCACAAGGAAGCTCATAAATACTGTACTTTGATGCGGGGGTGTTCCAGCCGTGACAGGGAGAGTGATCTCTTCCTCGACCTTTATGGAGTCTCTGATGAACCCCATCAAGGGCATGATGACAGGTCGGAGTAGGTCGGGAGATAGGTTCATACGAACAAAAGCATCATAACTCAAACCGTTCACCGAGCTTTCACTGTCAACTAGAATTCTTTTTACAGGATGCTTAGCGATCATCATGGACACAACGATGCTGTCATCATTTTTGTTAACCACCCCCTCCAAGTCCCTTTTAGAAAAGGAAATTATAGAATCTAACCCCTCCTCCCCCCTTGGCCTCTTGGATAGGCCGCCTGCCCCTCAGAAAATCATCGCCACCGTCTTCTCAATTGGAGCATTGTCGATCATCGGCGACGGAGGCATGGACAGGCTGGGAGCACTCGGGTTGTTCCTCTGAACGAACTTCCCCAGGTGGCCTTGTTGGATGAGGTCTTCTATCGCCTTCTTTAGCTGGAGATAGTTTTCGGTGTCATGGTCGTGGTCTCGATGGTAGCGGCAGTACAGGTTCTTGTTGCGGGGGGTCTTCGGGGTCAGCGGAGGAGGGCATGGCAGGTACGACTCGCCCTTAATCTCAAGCAAGATATGGGAGATGGGAGTGAGCAAGGGGTGAACGGGTCGTCCCTCGGCGCGGGAGCCCAAGGACGGTTATTTTGTCGCCAGAGAGGCTCGGGCCTCCTGGGACGAACTTCTGTGGGCTCAGGATGAGCCAGCTTCTTGATGGTGCTTCTGTTAGCCTCGCACCGGGAGGAGTCAGCCTCATCGGCACTGATATATTTTTGAGCCCTGTTGGTCCAGATAGCAACCCAAGAGGGGGGGTGAATTAGGTTTTTCAAAAATTAAACTCTTTTAAAAAATAACCCCCAACGGAATAAAAACTTAGATTTTACGAATTAAAACAGAGTGTGCAAAGATAAAGAGTAAGAGACAAGAAACAATCACGGCAAACACAAAAGATTTTATAGTGGTTCGGTGTACCTACACCTACGTCCACTCCCAAGTACCTCTTGGGTCCACACTATAATCAATCTGATTACAGCAGAGTTGTTTTGCAAGCTCACAACTCAAACTTGTTTTCCCGGTGCACAACGAACCCAGCTGGTTTTCAAGGCTCACCAGCACAACCTTACAACACAAGCAAATGCTTGCACAAGGCTAACAGCCTCAACTGAATCAATCACCAGATTGACCCAGCAAACAATAACATTTTTACAAAAAAAGCTCCTCCAATGAGCAAATATACAATAATGAAACAATAAAGAGATAGGAATCAAAGCCTGATTCGCAGATCTTGGTGGCTTGCTTCTTCTCTTCTCTTGAGTGAATCTTCCTTTAAATGCTCTTGAAGCTCCGAAGATTAGAAAGCTAGGGCTTCTTCTTCTTTTGGGATTTCTTCAAAATAGAACAAGGAATGCTTCTCTCTTTTCTTTTGGGAGATCAGTATAATCTTTCCTTTCGAATCTTCCCTCTTTTCTCTTTGATTTTCTGATGGATTTCACTCTTTTTCTGATTTTTCTCTCTTGTTTTTGGATGCAATGAAACCTCTTCTTATAGATTCGATTAATCCATAAATAGCCTAAAACTATCCGTTAGAAACAAGTGTAAGAAGGATTAGATCCATAAATAACAATAGCCGTTGGGATTAGATAAAGATAAAGTTTAGAGTCGTTCTGACAGTTCTGGAGTCTGACCTGGAGTCGACTCTAACTTTTCTGGAGTCGGCTCTAACTCGAAAATTAATCCGCTCGATCTGGAGTCGTCTCTGACTTTTCTGGGGTCGACACAAAATCTTCTGGAGTCGACTCTAACAGTCTGGGAGTCGACTCTAAGTCGTGGCCTGAAAAACCATCGTTCTGTCTTTTCTGTTGGAGTCGGCTCTAACAGTCCCGGAGTCGACTCTAAGTCTGTGCCGATTTCCGGAGTCGACTCTGCGATTCCATGTGTCGACTCTAATGTCTGCAATCTTACCTTGACATTAGATTCGAACCAGAACTTGATTTTTCTTTGATTTTGATTAATAAATCATTATAAACTGAAAAACTTAATCAAAATCATTAGTAACTTCAAATGTTATACTCAAATAGTTTTGTTAATCATCAAAATCCTCAATTGGGTCAACAATCTCCCCCTTTTTGATGATGACAAAAACTTTGAGTATATGCATTAAAAATTCATTTGAAATAAGAATTATAGACATTGTTAAAGCTTTAAAACTTCTAAGAGAATTTGATGCCAATTTCAAAATGAATAAAAAACATACTTGACATCAATCAAGATGATTTAACTTTATATGGAGAAATTATTAAGCTCCCCCTGCATTGAATAACTCCCCCTATGCTAATGAAATAAACTGAAATATGATCTCTCTCATCAATTGTGTTCTTTCATTTCTCTCTTTATCTTTATGCATATACAATTTTCTCTCCCCCTTTTTTGTTATCACAATAAGGTGAGTTTAAAAATAATAAGAAGGTTATCAGAGCGAGGTTGTTGGTTCAATCATAAAGATAGTAAACTTCATTCATTGAATTCATCATAGACAAATTTGCAATAAAAAGTAATTGTATTTCATTCAAGATCATTACATGTGTCTTCAAAAACAAGTAAAGTACTATATCAATAGTAAATCCTAGATACATGCTAAGAAAGAGAAACAAGAAATCCTAAGATACAAACCTATCAAATATGCTTGTACAATTTTCTTTAAGATGTCCAATCATTTCCATAACATCATCTTTTGTGATTTCTTAAAGCTTTCAAGACAAGCTTCAATTTGAGAACGGCAAGGTCATATCTTTCTTCAGTTGACTTGTAGCATGAAGATAAGTTCAGAACCGTCTGCAATCCCTTCCATCCTTTCAAAAATCTTATGAAGATCAGTGCTAAAGGATTCGACAGAATTGCTAATGGAAAAAGAAATCATGTCGAGTCTTGAATTGATCTCATCCTTAATTGATTGAACTCTCTCTAATTTACACATATCATTTGTCCTTGACTGTCATACTCAGCAGTAAAGCTCTGAGCTGACCAATTGCTCCTCAGAAAATCTTTCAGATGCTGACTGATGTGGAGGTGAGAGCTGGTCCAGCCTCTGAGGGTAGCAGTAGATGGTCCAGCAGAGGTCAGAGATGGTCCAGCAGATGGTTCAGGAATGTCTTCTCCTCTGACTTCCTCAACTCTAACCTCTTCAGCTCTGGCCTCATGTCCTCTTTTATCCAGTTTCCATTTCTTTTCTAAAGCCCATTCGGTGAATGTAGAGACACTATAGTAATCTGTATGTCTTAATTTCCTTAGTGGCTCATTGTCCATTATAAACACCTTGGCTTCTGAATACCAAAGTTAAAATCATACCATATGGCAATGTAGATCTTTTCTTAGTAGCTGCCTCTGCCATATAGCCTATCATCATCTCAGCAAGATTTAACAGGTCTACCAGTGAGATGCAGTCCATCAATAAGATGTCTCGCTCCGAGACATACTCAAACCTTCCGATTTTAGGAAATAAATCCTCCACAGATATTGTGAAGTAAGTCTGAGTTCCAAATTAAGTTGATTTGCCAAAATTTCCTCAAACTCAGAACTTCTCTCCTAACATCCTTGATAGGGCACCTCCTCTATCTTCATGATGATATTCAATAAGTCCAACAGTAGGCATTCCAATAAATTTCCAAGATTCGGCTGTGATGATTACTTTGTTCCTCTTACAACACTTACTAAACCTCCCTCTCCTCTACTTAAATCATTATAAAACTCTCTTACTAGGGCAGGGTAGGTAGGAATATCCAAAGAGCAGACCTTCTCCCATCCCATTTCTTTCAACAATCGCCCAATAGCAAACCCTCCGAATAAAGAAATGAAATCAACTTTTCTTCCGGTGTAATGGCCTTACCAGCTAATTGGTCGACTGTGGAGAAGATGGTGAGGGTGGAGAGTCATGAGTGGCAGAAGATGAGAAGATGACGTTGCCTCCGAATTGAACGGCGCTTCGTCGGAACAGTCGAACCACCAATGATAGCACGCCTTTTGGGAGCCATGGATTCGATTGGAATGAGTAATCAAGGGATTTGAGGATTTGGAGGGTTTGGAATCAGTTTGGAACGGCTTGAAAGGTTTAGGAGACGATAGAAATCGTTTGGGGTCGACTCCGCCCTTTTTATTTTTGACCTAGTTCCACTTAGAGTCGACTCCCGAAAACGAGGTGTCGGCTCCGAACCAGAGAATCTGTCAGCGCCCGAATTAGAGTCGGCTCTACAGAAGCCAGAGTCGGCTCTAATTGCCCAGACAGAACATCAAAATAGAAGGTGTCGACTCCACAAACTGAGGTGTCGACTCCACAATAGTTTCAGTGAAAAATTTGAATTTCAAGGATCTGAAACTAATCAAATTAATCATCAAACTCTAGATAAGTGTTCCTTAACAATTGGGGAAACAATGAATCAAATTTCTAGATAAATTTCCTTATTGAACATAGAGGATTTTCAAGAAATTATGAAGTCTAGATAGTTGTTGTCCTTAAGAGTTTCAGAAAATTATTCTAAAGGATCACAAACTCCTAATTCTCCTCTAAGATAACAAAATCTCTCCTCACTCAAAGGTTTGGTAAAAATATCAGCTAATTGATCATTAGTATTAACATATTCAAGACAAACATCTTTGTTAGTTACATGTTCTCTAATAAAGTGATGTCTAATTTCAATGTGTTTAGTTCTTGAATGTTGAATTGGATTTTAGTTAGATTGATAGCACTAGTATTATCACATTTAATAGGAATTTTATCAAGTGTGATACCATAATCTTCAAGTTGTCGCTTAATCCAAAGGATTTGAGCACAGCAACTTCCAGCTGCAACATACTCTGCCTCAGCAGTGGATAATGCAACCGAATTTTGCTTCTTGCTAAACCAAGAGATTAAGTTACTTCCTAAAAGTTGGCATGCCCACTTGTACTCTTTCTATCTAATTTACAACCAGCATAGTCAGAATCAGAATAAGCAATCAATTTTAAGGTTGAGTCTCTAGAATACCATAATCCTACATTTTTAGTTCCATTTAAGTATCTAAAGATTCTTTTAACAGCAAATAAATGTGATTCTTAGGATTAGATTGATATCTTGCACATAAGCAAACAGAAAACATGATATCTGGCCTACTTGCAGTTAAGTAAAGAAGTGATCCGATCATACCTCTGTAATGCTTCTGATCTACTTTCTTACCTTCTTCATCCTTGTCCAGCTTGCATGAGGGACTCATTGGCGTACCAAGAGGTTTAGCAGATTCCATACCAAATTTCTTGAGTATTTCCTTTGTGTACTTTGTTTGGTTAATGAAAATTCCCGCTTTCTCTTGTTTGATTTGAAGTCCAAGGAAGAAGTTTAGTTCTCCCATCATGCTCATCTCGAATTCTCCCTGCATTAACTTAGCAAATTCTTGACAAAGGAGATTGTTAGTAGCACCAAATATAATGTCATCAACATAAATTTGAACGATTAATAAATCCTTTTCTTTTCTTTTTAAAAATAAGGTTTTATCAACATTTCCTCTAGAAAAGTCATTTTCAATTAAAAATTTACTTAATCTATCATACCAAGCTCTAGGTGCTTGCTTTAAACCATAAAGTGCTTTGTGTAGTTTGAAGACGTGGTTTGGAAATTCATGATCTTCAAAACCAGGAGGTTGTTCAACATAAACTTCCTCATTTATAAAACCATTTAGAAATGCACTTTTAACATCCATTTGAAATAAGTTGAAATTCATATGACATGCAAATGCAAGTAGTAGCCTAATGGCTTCTAATCTAGCAACAGGTGCAAAAGTTTCATCAAAATCTATACCTTCTTCTTGATTATATCCTTTTGCAACTAATCTAGCTTTGTTTCTAATTATGCCATTTTCATCTAATTTATTTCTAAATACCCATTTAGATCCTATTATAGGGTGATTTTTAGGTCTTCTACTAGGGTCCAAACTTGATTTCCTAGTGAATTGGTTTAACTCTTCCTGCATTGCTAACATCCAATAACTATCTTTCTCAGCTTCCTCTATAGTTTTAGGTTCTATATGAGATACAAATGCAAGATGATTATTGATTTCTCATTGATGATCTAGTCCTTACACCTTGAGATGGATCACCTATGATTAGGTCCTTAGGATGACCATAAGCATATCTCCAATCTCTAGGTAGATCTTTATCATTATGAGCAGTATCAATACCATCATCCTTAGGTGAGTCATCATCCTTAACTTCAGGTTCTTGATCTGAAGATACATTTAATTTTTCAATATCTCTTTCAATCAAAGATGTATCTTCCTCATCATCAATTTTATCTGAACTTGATGCTAAAGACTCATCAAACACTATATGAATGGATTCTTCTACAACTAAGCTTTTCTTATTAAATACTCTATATGCTTGCTAGATGTAGAATATCCTAGGAAAATACCTTCATCAGACTTTGCATCAAACTTCCCAAGATTATCCTTACCATTGTTATGAATAAAACATTTACAACCAAATGCATGAAAATAACTTAAATTTGGTTTCCTATTATCCATAGTTCATAGGGAGTTTTCTTAAGGATAGGTCTAATTAGGGCTCTATTTAGAATGTAACATGCTGTGTTTATAGCTTCCGCCCAAAAATATTTTGGAAGTTGGCTTTCACATAGCATGGTACGGGCCATGTCTTCTAAAGTCCTATTCTTTCTTTCTACAACTCCATTTTGTTGTGGTGTTCTAGGTGCAGAAAAGTTATGATGTATGCCTTTTTCAAAACAGAATTTTTCAAATAAGTGATTTTCAAATTCAGTTCCATGATCACTTCTAATAGACACTATGGTAGTGTTTTTCTCATTTGTGACTTTCTTAACAAATTTCATGAATATTGAGAAAGTCTCATCTTTGTGAGCCAAAAACATTACCCAAGTGAATCTAGAGTAATCATCTACTATCACTAGACCATATTTCTTTCCTCCTAGACTTGTGGTTCTAGTAGGTCCAAAAAGGTCCATGTGTAGTAGCTCTAGTGGCCTAGTAGTTGAAACACATTCTTAGATTTGAAAGAAGTTCTTGTTTGTTTTCCAAATTGACATGCATCACATATTCGATTATTTTCAAAATTTAAGCTAGGAATACCTTTAACTAAATCCATTTTCAATAATTTAGAAATTAGGTGTGTGCTTGCATGACCTAATCTACGATGCCATAGCCAACCAATCTCATTCATCTTAGCATTATTAGCAACTAAGCAATGATTACTTGGAGATAAATTACTCAAATCAATTAAGTACACATTGCCATAGCGTTTACCAACAAGAATAATGCTATTATCAATGGGATTAGTAACAGTGCAAACAGAAGCTTCAAAGGAAACTTTGAAACCTTTGTCACACAGTTGGCTAATACTTATTAGATTATGTTTAAGTCCATCAACATATAAAACATTATCAATATGAGTAGATGGAGTAATTTGAATCTTACCAATACCCATGATATGGCCTTGACCATTATCACCAAAAGTAACTACTCCACCTCTTTTGATTCAAGGGTGATGAATTGATCTTTGTCACCCGTCATGTGTCTTGAGCAACCACTATCCAGGTACCATTTTCTTTTCAGTCTGATGGCTGCAAGACACTCCTGCAAAATATTATGTCTTAATTTTAGGTACCCAAGCCTTCTTGGGTCCTTCATGGTTAGATGCATTAAATATTGTTCCTTTGGGAACCCAAATCATCTTTCTTTTATATGTGGAGTTTTACATATAAGATTTATGTCCTTTTTTCCACATTTAAAACAAGTAATATTTGATGATTTTTCAGCATGTACAAAAATTTTTCAAGATTTTTGCTTTTTAAGTGGATTATATCCTAATCCAGCTTTATCAAAAATAGCTTTTGATTTCCAAAATCATATTAAGTTTGATAGAGCTTAAAGTAAATTTATCAACTATAGGTTTAAGTCTATCAACTTCATTTTTCAAACTTTTTTTTCTTTTATCAAAAGTTCTTTTTCTACAACATGCTTTTCATTTTCTAAAGATAGTTTTTGCATTTGATTTTTCAAATCTTTGTTCTTTGAACTTAGGTTTGCAAAATCATCCATTAATTCATAAAAAGCACTATGCAATTCATCAAAAGTAAAATCATCAAGAAAACTCGGACTTACCTCATCATTGTCCGCCATGAAGCATAGATTGGCCATTTCACTCTTTTCTTCCTTCGGAACTTGAGCTTTCCGAATCACTCCATGTGGCCATCATTGCCTTCTTTTTGAATCTCCGGTGCCTTTCTTTAGTTGAGGGCATTCAGATTTAAAGTGACCCGGCTTCTTGCATTCAAAACAAATAACTTCTTTTTCTTTGCCCTTGTCCTCATCTTTTCTTGCAAAGGGCTTTTTCTTTTCAAACTTCTTTCTTCTTCATGAATCTTTTAAATTTCCTTGTGATGAGTGCCATGTCCTCATCATCACTTTCATCTTCAGATTCATGAGGCTCTTCCATATATTCAGAAATCTTAAGAGCCATAGTCCTCTTCTTCTTTGACTCATCATCATCAACATGTTGCTTAATTTGAAGCTCATGAGTCATTAAGGATCCCAATAATTCTTCTAGGGGTAGGGTACTTAGATCCTTTGCCTCTTGTATTGCAGTCACTTTAGCTTCCCAAGTCCTAGGCAAGGAACGCAAAACCTTTCTCACAAGATCAGAATTATCATAAGATTTACCAAGACTTTTTAAACCATTAACTATATCAGTAAATCTTGTAAACATATCAAATAGATTCACATGCATCCATTTTAAACAATTCATATTATGAACTAGCATGTTAATCTTGGATTCCTTGACTTGATTTGTTCCCTCATGGGTAACCTCAAGTCTATCCCAGATTTCCTTAGCAGAAATGCAAATAGATATACGATTGAATTCATTTGCATCTAATGAACAGTATAAAACATTCATGCCTTGGCATTAAGTTGTGCCAATTTTTTATCATGTTCATCCCATTCCGTTTCCGGTTTAGGAATCTCCATGCCATTAACTCTAGTAGTGGTGTGTGTGGTCCATTGACTATAATACTCCATAGATCATAGTCAAGTGCTTGAATGAAAATTTTCATTCTAGCCTTCCAATAACCATAGTTTAAACCATTAAATAAGGGTGGTCTATTTGTAGATTGACCTTCGGAAAAAGATGAACCAGCTTGAGTTGCCATGTGGATCTTTGACTCTTGATCGTTAGATCAAATCAAATGAGCACTAGCTCTGATACCAATTGTTGGTCCAGATAGCAACCCAAGAGGGGGGGTGAATTGGGTTTTTCAAAAATTAAACTCCTTTTAAAAATAATCCCCCAGCGGAAGTGAAAACTTAGATGTTTATGAATTAAAACAGAGTGTGCAAAGATAGAGAGTAAGAGAGAAGAAATAATCACGGCAAACACAAGAGTTTTATAGTGGTTCGGTGTACCTACACCTACGTCCACTCCCAAGTACCTCTTGGGTCCACACTATAATCAATCTGATTACAGCAGAGTTGTTTTGCAAGCTCACAACTCAAACTTTTGTTTTCGGGTGCACAACGAACCCAGCTGGTTTTCAAGGCTCACCAGTACACAACCTTACAACACAAGCAAACTGTTTGCTCAAGGCTAACAGCCTCAACGAATCAATCTCTGATTGACCCAGCAAACAATAACATTTTTACAAATTTAAAAGCTCTTCCAATGAGCAAATATACAATAATAGAACAATAAAGAGATAGGAATCAAAGCCTGATTTGCAGATCTTGGTGGCTTGCTTCTTCTCTTCTCTTGAGTGAATCTTCCTTTAGAATGCTCTTGAAGCTCCGAAGATTAGAAAGCTAGGGCTTGCTTCTTCTTTTGGGATTTCTTCAAAATAGAACAAGGAATGCTAGAAATCTCTCTCTTTTCTTTTAGGAGATCAGTATAATCTTTCCTTTCGAATCTTCACTCTTTTCTCTTTTGATTTTCTGATGGATTTCACTCTTGTATTTCTGATTTTTTCTCTCTTGTTTTCTTGTTTTTCCTCTTCTTTTTTGGATACAATGAAACCTCTTCTTATAGATTCTTCTTAATCCATAAATAGCCTAAAACTATCCGTTAGAAACAAGTGTAAGAAGGATTAGAACCGAATATAGTAATAGCCGTTGGGATTAAAAAGATAAAGATAAAGTTTAGAGACGTTCTGACAGTTCTGGAATCGTTTCTGACAAACTGGAGTCGACTCTAACTTTTCTAGAGTCGGCTCTAAATCGAAAATCCCCAATCTGCTCGATCTAAAGTCGTCTCTGACTTTTCTGGGGTCGATACAAAAATCTTCTGGAGTCGACTCTAACAGTCCAGGAGTCGACTCTAAGTCATAACCGGAAAAACCATCATTCTGTCTTTTCTGTTGGAGTCGGCTCTAACAGTACAGGTGTCGACTCTAAGTCTGTGCCAATTTCTGGAGTCGACTCTGCGATTCCATGTATCGACTCTAATGTCTGCAATCTTACCTTGACATTAGATTCGAACTAGAACTTGATTTTTCTTGTGATTTTGATTAATAAATCATATGATAAACTGAAAAACTAAACCAAAATCATTAGTAACTTCAAATGTTATACTCAATTAGTTTTGTTAATCATCAAAATCAATAATTGGATCAACAAGCTCGGCTCAAGAGCTTGGCATAGGAGCTTGACGGCTTCTTGTCGAGGGAGTATGCAAAGCGGGAGGGACGGAGCCCTCGCTTCAAGGCCAAGGTGGCCACAGAGTCCTCGAGGTTGTAGACCTCCAAGGCTGCTTCTTTGAACCGGGTGACGTAGTCCGTAGGGACTCGCCACCCTTCTGCTGGACGAAAAAGAGACTGTCCGCCACCCTGGGTATCTTCTGGCATGCATCAAAATGGGCCAAGAAGGCCCTCTCCAGCTGGCGGAAGGAGTTGATACTCTGCGGTAGTAGGCGGGAGTACCAAGCTCGGGCAGCCTTCCTCAAGGTGGAAGGGAAGGCGATGCAAAGAAGTGAATCAGTTGCCCCCTGGACCTGCATGAGGACCTTGTAGCTTTCCAAATGGTCTAGGGGATTGGTGGTCCCGTCATACGGGTCCAACTGAGGAAGATGGAATCAGGTTGATATTGGTTCTTCCATGATGCAGCAGGATAGCGGCGGCCGGCTGTCATAGTTCGCCTCTGGCGGGTTGGTGATCCGGCGGCTGAGCTCCTCCAGTCGCTGATTATATTTGTCGAGGCGGCGCTCAGCCCAGCGGGCTATTCGGCCGTCGAAGGACCCCTCTAATGCAGAACTGATTCGCATGCAAGTATTTTTTTATTTTTTTTAATGATTAATAATTGCAGTTGATTATTCTTCCAAAGTAATAGCCTAAGAGGGATTCAGAAAAATTCACAGTAAATCCGCACACGAAACAGTTCCTAAAAAAATAAGGAAGAAGGACCGCTGAGGCTAAGAAGCCTCAGAAGGGCTTGCTCTCCTACAATAAAGTTACTAGTAGATTAGAAGGGTGTACCGGCAAGAGAGGGAAGATCAAAGTGTTGAAGGGGTTGCTCTACCTGACGGATGCACCCTAAATGACCAAGCCTTGAGCCCATGGATCTGCGGCCAAGTATCCGCTGATCTGGATGACGATCATCTTGAATCCTGGATTTGTAGCTACTGAGGGATCTGCAAGATCACCATACAAGGGTTAAAGAATAATAAAGAAAATTTAGAATAGAGGCAAAGAGACAAGGAAGGAGTAAAGAAAAGGGGAGGCCGGTCAAGGGCTCTTGGGCATCCACTATTGGAAGACAAAGGTGGCAGCTAGGGTTTCTCCTGGAGACTTGGGATGTTGGCATGCGCAAGAGGAGGAAACAAGAGCACCAGAGAACCAATTAACAAAAATCACAATAACTCAAAACTTAGATTGATTGATTAATAATAAAAGATACATCATTCATACAAGAGGGTCTCTTTTATAGAGCAAGAGACTTGAGGTCCAGGAAAATACAGATATGGAAAGAGAGAAAAGAAAAAAAGGTGCCCTAATTAAATTTGGTATGAAATCTGCAGCGTCCAGATGAGGAAGGTGATCTTTTAGATGCAATCAGCGGCAGCTGGATTCAGCATGAAATATGTGGTGTTCAGATGAGGTAGGTGATCTTCTAGATATGATTGAAATGCAATCAGCGGCAGCTTAATTTGGTATGAAATCTGCAGCGTCTAGATGAGGAAGGTGATCTTCTAGATGCAATCAGCGGCAGCTGGATTCGACATAAAATCTGTGGCGTCCAGATGAGGAAAATGATCATCCAGATCGGGAAGGTTGCTTGCTCTGCTAGTTGGCATGTGGGCTGCTTGAAGTAGGTGTGGCACCAACTTGAATTTAGCAGCTACTCTATCTGACTGTGATGGCCTTGTCTTCTGCTCCAATGCTGATGTCTCCTCTTGTAAGCTGATGAACTCAAGACTTGAATCATAACTAATCAGATATCCACAGAGGGTTAAGAATCCTTTACTTGATCCTGGTGCCCGCACCAATTCTTCCGGGGTGGGAAGATCTCATTCTGGCTCTGGTTTCTCTCTAGTAGGTCTGTGTCGAGGTATTGCAAGTCCTCTCAAGTAATCCATGAATCGTCAGATTCGAGGCGACCCTGCCATCAGACCAGGTAGCATTGATAACCGCAGTTCCAGGTCATAATGGCTTGATCGTCTAGGATACGCTCGATCCGCTCTCCTCGCTCAGGTAAAATTGGTAGTGGACACTCTTGGGTAGGTTCACTCATGAAAGGAGGGTTAGGTCCAAAGTACTCACTAGGAATTGCTGCCGGTTCCCTATATTCTATTAGGTCTGCAATATTGAAGGTAGAGCTAATGCCCCAATCCGAGGGCAGATCTAGCACATAGGCATTGGGTCCTACCTTCTCTATTATTTTAAAGGGACCAGCTCTATGAGCGTGAAGTTTCTTAACGGTACATGATGAGAACCGTTCAGGCCTAAGCCTAACCATAACATAATCCCCTACACCAAACTCTTTGTCTCTTCTTCGGGAGTTAGCCAGTCTTTTATAAGTTTCATTACTTAGATTTATTTTCTGGCTAATATCCTTATGTAAGTCTTTGATATGCTGTGCAAATGCTTGTGCAGACTCTGAGACTCGTGTGTAGAGAGGTAAAGGAATTAGATCAAGTGGACGATTAGGCTTGTACCCATGGACTATCTCAAATGGACTCTTGCCGTGGACCTGTTCACTGAGCTATTGTAGGCGAACTTTGCATGAGGCAGCAATAAATCCCACGTCTCTAGGTGTTCGCCTACAAGGCACCTAAGAAGGTTTCCTAGACTACGGTTCACCACTTCAGTTTGCCCATCCGTTTGGGGGTGAAAGGCTATGAAAAAATTAAGTTTGGTCCCTAACAGATGCCATAGCGTTTTTCAAAAGTAGCTGGTGAACCTAACATCCCTATCAGAAACAATGGTCTTAGGTAGGCCATGGATCTTGACCATGCTGTCTAAGAAAAGTTGGGCTACCCTAGACGCATCAAAGGTTTGTGAACAAGGGATGAAATGAGCCATCTTAGAGAACCTATCGACCACTACAAAGATGGAGTCGTGCTTCTTCTGGGTTTTAGGTAATCCTAGAATGAAGTCCATACTGAGGTCTTGCCAAGGACGATCAGGCACTGGCAAAGGAGTATATAGACTGGTGTTCTGCTTCTGTTGTTTGCAACAGCATAAGTTCGACATCGAGCTATTATCAGGGCAACGAGCCTTTTTAATCCTGGCCAGTAAAATTGGTCCTCTATCGCTAGAATAGTCTTATCTCTTCCAAAATGACCAGCTAATCCCCTAGCATGCATTTCCCAGACTAGGAATTCTCTAAGTGACGTCCTAGGGATACAAAGTCTATTGCCCCTAAAAAGGTAACCATCCTGGATGGTATAATCTCCACTGGTACTGGATGGCCCTAGCTGAAGGATCTTATAAATTTCACCAAAGTCATGACAGGTCTCATACTCATCTTTTATCCGGTTGAATCCTATAACTTCGGTGCTAACAGTACTCAACAACAAAGACTTACGGCTTAGGGCATCTGCTACCTTATTTTCTATACCGGCACGGTGTTTCAGGACAAAAGTGTATGCCTGAATGTATTCAACCCATTTGCCGTGCCTAGAATTTAGCTTCTTTTGGGAGTTCAGAAATCGGAGTGCCTCATGATCAGAAAATAAGATAAACTCCTGCGGTAGTAAGTAATGTCTCCAATACTTAAGGGCTTGTACTACCGCATAGAATTCCTTATCATATGTGGAATATCTAAGTTTAGCTTCATTTAGTTTTTCACTAAAGAAAGCTATGGGGTGATTTTCTTGGCTTAACACTCCACCTATGCCTACTCCCGACGCGTCACACGCAACCTCAAATACCTTAGAAAAGTCTGGAAGTCTAAGTATGGGTGCATGAGTCATCCTATCCTTAAGCTCTAGGAAGCCTTATTAGCTGACTTAGTCCACTCAAAATTACCCTTCCTAATACAATCAGTGATGGGTGCAACGATGGTGCTAAATCCCCTAATGAATCTCCTGTAAAAGGTTGCTAGGCCATGAAAGCTGCGGATATCGTGGACGTTCATGGGTACCGGCCACTCTACGACCGACCTAACCTTTTCAGGATCCGCTGAAACACCTTCTATGGTTACCACAAAACCTAGAAAGATAACCCTATGCGTCATGAAATCACACTTCTTAAGGTTTGCATATAGGCTATTCTCTCTAAGGGTCTGACAGATTAATCTGAGATGGTTAAGATGATCCTCTTTGGTCTTGCTATAAATTAATATATCATCAAAATAGACGACTAAGAATTTTCCCGTGTACTCTTTCAGGACCTGGGTCATGATTCTCATGAATGTGCTAGGTGTGTTTGATAGCCCAAAAGGTATCACGACCCACTCAAACAGACCATCTCTAGTCTTAAATGCAGTCTTCCACTCATCCCCTGGTCTAATTCTAACATAATGGTAGCCACTCTTAAGGTCTATTTTGGAAAAGATAGCAGCACCCGCCATTATGTCCAACATATCATCTAGTCTGGGGATAGGGAACCTATACTTGATAGTGATTTTGTTGATGGCCCTACTATCCATGCACATTCTCTAGGTACCATCCTTCTTAGGGGTTAATAGTGCAGGAACTGCACAAGGACTTAAGCTCTCCCTAATGAAACCTTTTCTAAGTAATTCTCCCACTTGTTTTTGTAGTTCTTGATGATCAGTGGGGTTCATCCTATAATGGGGAAGGTTTGGGAGGGTGGATCCTGGGATCAGATCAATGGCATGTTGGATGTTTCTCAGGGATGGTAACTGATCAGGCAATTCTTCAGGGAAGACATCCTCAAACTCCTCTAGGATCTCAATTACTTCTGGGGGTTGTTCCTTTTGGACTGATTCATAGATCTCTTTAGTGGTCAAAATCCAAACAGGATTACCCTCAGTGATGTCCTTTTCTAATTCCTTAGCTTTAATCAGATTAACTCTTGGCTTACTATCCTTAAGGTTGCTAGATCCTTTCTTGATTGGGCCCCTAGGTGGAGTTGGATGTATCACATACTTGTTCCCATTGTGTTTAAAAGATCTGATGTTGGATCAACCAAACAAGGTGGCATCATGATTGTAAAGCCAAGGTCGACCTAATATAATACTACTAACACCCATAGGAATTACATCGCACCAGACCTTTTCCTCATAATTTTACAATTTGATTAGTATTTGGCATCTGGACTTGATTAGGATAGAGGTGGAATCTACCCACGAGACCTTATAGGGACTAGGATGGGGAACTGTGGTCAATCCTAATGACTTAACTGTATTGATAGAGACGGCATTGACATAACTCCCACTATCCACTATGATCTTGAGCACCTTATCCCCTATTTTAACAAAAGTCTGTAGGATGTTAGTCCTATGCCAATCTTCCTGGTCCTTAGTTTGAGTTTGGGTCAAGATACATCTAACCACTCCTAGTAGGTCTTCAGACTCAAATGTTTCATCCTCTCCATCATACTCATCTATCAAATGGGTATCAGCCTCATAGACCTCTCCCTCAGGCTCAACTAGTGACTCAGATTCAGTCTCAGGTAACTCATCTATATGAAGGGATCTGACTGGGCACTGGCTTATCATATGTCTCGGTTTGTTGCATCTAAAGCATTTGATCTGGGGGTTGGAATTTCTTTGGACCTCTACAGATTTGCCCTTATCTCTCTGAGGTATAGGGGTACTATTCTGGGGTCGACTCAACTCAGTTCAGCTTGTACTGGGTCAGCTAGTGTTAGGTCGACTCGGAAAAGTCTGGCGGGGGTCTGAGTACTGGGTAGGTCTGGGATGACTAGGATAGGCTTGGCTAGATCCTGGATATGGGCTAGGGCTCTTAGTAGCCTCTGATCTACGATAGGGTGGCCCTCTCTGAAAATGTTCATAATCCCGAGCAACTTGGTAAGCTTCTTCTAAATCGTGTACCCTTCTTAGGTAGAGTTCTCTTTGAATATCTGCTCTCAGCCATACCTAAACTTGGATAGGGTGACTTCCTCAGACTGAACGATATTACACCTCATGGTATACTCTTAGAATGTAGCAATGTATTCATTCACAGTTTTACTACCCTAAATTAATCCCTGCCACTAGTCTAATAGGCTCTGTTCATACGATGTGGGGACATAATTGGACCTAAGTCTAGCCTTCATGGCATGCCAGTGACTATGGGGTCTCTTCCCTCTAATAATTGCCTTCGCTCTAAAGTGCCCCAATATAACCTAGCCTGTCGTACTAACTTGAGCTTGGAAAACTTAAACTTACGCTCTTCAAACATGTTGTACCAGTCAAAGTACTGGTCCATCCCTTCCTCCCAATCTAGGTAGTCCTTAGGGTCCATAGAGCCATCAAAAGTAGGTGCTTCAAGTCTGACACTTCTAAGGGCTCTTTCTTCTTGGTCTACTGCCTCATAATTGGGTCTCTTAGGTGTAAGAAAAAAATTTGATTTTACGATGCCCCAGGAAAATAGGTTTATTGTATGCATGTATTTATTTAAATTTAATCTAATTAAATTTATAAATACATCATGTATATCTGTAATTGAAAGCATACAAAATTTAAAATTAAATTTTATACCGGTCAGTTTGCGTACCTGATGCAGAAACTGGATGTAGATCTAATCTCATGTGAATAGTTTCCTCTTGATGTCTTGCGAGAGTCGCACGTACCACTCCTTTATTTCGTACGCACGCCAGGAAACCTTGAGACAGGGGATACAGAATCAGAAGGGATGGAGAACTCTTCTCCAAGAGAGGAGTCCATCTTTGTTTGGACTTCTTTGATTTTTGAACTCTTCTTTTGTCTTCTCTTTTTCTCTACTCCTTGAAGTTGAGAAAAGCTTCTTAAATAAACCCATCATAAAACAACCCAAAACAACCTTTTGAATTTGTTTTACGATACGATAATATCTGATCTTAAAAAGCGGATGGGTTACGGGCGTTTACGCGTTGTCAACCGTAAAGAAAATTTTTTAAAGAAAATTTACTGATTCATATCATCTCAATGGCAAGATTGTAATTTAAATAAAATTTTAAATTCATATCATCTCAATGGTAAAACCATAATTTATACGAAGTTTTAAATTCACGACATCTCAATGATAGAACCATAATTTAAACGAAATGGCAGAAATGTAATTTACATGAAATGATAGAATCGTAAATTTTTTAAAGTTTCAAAGTCTCGTTGGCTGCCCGCAACAATCATATAAAAATATTTAAAATATTTATAAATATAGAAATAATCAGATTAAATTCATTTGAAGTACAAATTAAAACTTGAAAAACCCATGTGAAGATCTCGAACCATACTTCGCATTGGACTTATTTATTTTTTAATTTAAAGTAATTTATAATTTTAAAATTCATAAATAAATGATCAGAGGCTATATTGGATATTCGATTCAAACCACTTTGAAACCAAATCTAAACCACTCTATCGTCAAACCAACCATTGGTCTATGGTTCAAGTCCTATCCCACAATGGGTCTGAATAAATCCCAAAAATTCACTTGAGTTACAAACTAACTCAAGTTCATCCCAGAATAAGTACTACCGCTAATGCTCAATGCTAGCTAGACATTGCTAGTACAAACTCGGTATTACCCATATGACCAAGTTCCACTTAGATCATGGATTAAGCATGTCTCTAAGTCACCTAACTATGTGCGTGACTCCATAGGTTCGAATCTAAGTCGGTAGCATACGAACACTTTCTATACCAATCGATGTGACCATCTAGCAATGGTACCCAACGTCCGAATAGACCGAATGTATGCAAAGCAATATTCAAGAACCTAGGCTATAGTTACCGTATAATTCATCCCCTTGTCCAAATACTCAAGATGAATTTAGAGTTAACTGCCAACTTCCAAAAACATCTAAGTGTGTTTCAACATGTACAATCCTGTGACTCCTCACATGGATTACCCTGGCCAAGGTTTTTCAAAATTAAAACACAAACTGAGTATTAACTCTAATACTTAGAGTGGACAATTCCATCTTGACTCATTACTGATTTAATAAGTACTTGACTGTACCCAGCATCCTTCCATCACTGGATTATAAATCCAGGTAGTCCAGCGCCTAAGTACAGTGAGTTGCTTACTAAGTCACCATGATAGTCTCAGGTCAAAAGGACACTTATACCCATTGCCCTTTGTGAGAAACCCTTGACAGTAGAGCACTCAACAGAGGTGAGCCACTGTTCAGTGAATGTACTCCTACACTCACCTGCATGCCATACTAGTGTCATACACTCCTTGGTTTAAGAGGACAAACCAACATATATGGCACACAACGACCTATACTTGACTACGTTATTGTCCTAGGTAATAACGTATCATTTGGTCGCGAACCCATTTAAGAATTACTCGATAATTCCTCCTTTCTCGAATAAATGTAATTATAAGGACTACAACATATAAGAGTTCTATTGGAAATGAAAAATATTGTACTGCCAAAAAACTTTTATTAATCAAATAAATCATGTACAATGAATCACAACCGTCTATAAGCTAGATGATTGGCTGTAGGACATATTTCCTAACAACTCCCACTTGGACTAGAGCCAATCAGAACAGTATCTAATACCCATCTTCCATTTGTGTTCATCCAACTCCTTGACTCTGAGAGCTTTAGTAAATGGGTCGGCTAGGTTCTCCTTTCCGTCGATCTTCCAAACCTCGACGTCACCTCGTTCCACAATTTCTTGTACAAGGTGATAGCGACGCAATATATGCTTGGTGCGGTGATGAGATTTTGGCTCTTTGGCTTGGGCAATTGCTCCAGAGCTATCACAGTACACTGGAACAAGACCATCCAGGGCAGGCGCCACTTCCAGCTCGCCCAAAATTTTTGTAGCCATACTGCTTCCTTTGATGCATCTGATGCTGCGATATACTCCACCTTGCATACAGAATCTGCCACTGTGTGTTGCTTGAAACTTTTCCAGCAGATCGCTCCTCCATTTAGGGTAAAGACAAACCCTGATACACTTTTGCTATCATCTTTGTCTGACTAAAAACTGGAGTCAGTATATCCCACAAGCTTCAAGTCAGGTACTCCATATATAAGCCATTAGTCTTTAGTATTTCGCAAATACTTAAGGATAGTTTTCACCACTTTCCAATGTGCTTCACCTGGGTTAGACTGATATCTACTCACTACTCCTAATGAATATGCTATGTCCAATCTCGTACATGTTATGGCGTACATAATAGAACCCACTGCCGAAGCATATGGAATCCTACTCATACGTTCCCTCTTGTCAGGAGTTGTCGCACAATCCTTCTTAGAGAGTGAAATCCCATGGCCTATCGAAAGATAGTCTTTCTTAGAATTTTCCATGCTGAACCTTTTCAGCACAGTCTCGATGTACGTTGACTGTGATAATCCCAGCAGCTTCTTTGATCTATCTCTATACCTTCATCCCTAGAATGTAAGAAACTTCTCCCAAGTCCTTATGGAGAACTGTGACATTAACCAAACCTTTATTCCCTGTAATGCAAGAATGTCATTCCCAATTAAGAGAATGTCATCTACATACATAACTACGGAACCATTAGCCCATTTATATATGCATGGTTCTTCTTCGTTCTTAACGAAGCCATACGTTTTGATACACTTATCAAAACATATATTCTAACTCTGAGATGCTTGCTTTAATCCATAGATGGACTTTTGGAGTTTGCATACTTTTGATACATCTGCAGATATGAATCCTTCATGTTGTATCATATATACCTCCTCTTCCAGCTCTCCCTTCAGAAAAGCTATTCAAACATCCATTTGCCAGATTTCATAGTCAAAATATGTAGTCAGAGCAAGCATGATCCGAATGGACTTGAGCATTGCTACAGGAGAAAAAGTCTCGTCATAGTCTATACCATGACGTTGACGATACCCCTTAGCAACTAGACGAGCTTTATAGGTCTCCACCTTTCCATCTGCGCCCGTTTCTTCTTAAAAATCCATTTGCATCCAATGAGTTTTATCCTTCAGGTGAATCCACAAGTGTCCATACACTATTGATCTCCATGGATTCCATTTCGGATTTCATGGCCTCAAGCCATTTCTCAGAATCAGACCTCTGCATTGCATCCATATAGGTGATGGGATCCTCGTTGTTCTCATCGAGCTCAATAGGATCGCCATCATGGACCAAGTAACTGGAGCATCTGTTCGGTTGACGTGGTACTCTATCAGATCTCCTCAATGTTTTCTCAATGGGCTCTGGGTTTGATTTAATCAAAGCCAGTTCTATAGAGGCTTCAGAGCATATAGGTACTTCTACCTGTCGAACTTCATCAAGTTCAACATTAGCAACCTTAGTTCTTTTAGCAAGGAACTCCTTTTCCAAAAAGGTAGCTCTAAGACTGACGAACAATTTTCGTTCTTCAGTATGGTAGAAATAATATCCTTTAGTCTCTTTGGGATACCCAACAAAAAAATATTTGTCAGACCTAGGTCCTAGTTTATCTATCTGCAATCGTTTGACATAAGCCGGATACCCCCATACTCTAAGGTGTGAAAATATCGGCTTACGTTCAGTCCATATCTCATATGGAGTCTTAGTAACGACTTGCTTGGAACCCTATTAAGAATATAACATGCTGTCTCGAGGGCATATCCCCAAAAGGAGAGAGACATATTGGCAAAGCTCATCATGGATCGAACCATGTCCAACAGGGTTCGATTCCTCCTTTTAGACACACCATTTAACTGGGGTGTTCCTGGAGGAGTCCATTGAGAGAGAATCCCATTCTCCTCAAGATATGTCAGGAACTCACTTGAAAGATATTCACCTTCTCGATCTGATCGAAGGATTTTAATATTCTTTCCAGTCTGTTTCTCTACTTCATTACGATATCGTTTGAACATTTCAAACAACTCGGATTTATGTTTCAGCAAGAAAAATAACAAACCTAGAGTGGTCATCTGTAAACGTAATGAAATAGCTAAATCCACCCATAGCAGTGGTATTCATGGGTCCACATACATCCGTATGTATGAGACTTAGAATATCTCTAGCTCTTTCACCTTTTCCAGTAAAGGGTGATTTGGTCATTTTACCAAGAAGACAAGATTCACAGATTGGAATTGATTCACAATCAATGTCATTGAGGATACCCTCTATGACTAATCTATTAATCCTATTCTTGTTAATGTGACCCAGTCTATAGTGCCACAGGTATGAATCACTAACATTATCTATCCTAGGCTGTTTGCTTGGAGTACACATCACATTTATAGGTCGTGATAACATAAAAATGCCATTGCACAATTGTCCACACATTACAGAAGTATCATTCACAATGATGTTCATAACGTCATTCTTTATTGAAAAATCAAATCCTTCAATGGCCAATTGGCCTACAGAAATGACATTAATAAGAAATTGGGACAATAGTGACATTCACTTAGCATGACATTGCAGGATTCAAAAAATAGCTCTACTACTCCTAACGCTAGAACTGGAACTCGACTTCCATCACCCACATTCAGGAATCTTTCGCCATCCTTGAATCTCCTACTAATTCGAAGTCCCTTGTCCAGCAACTACTTACTGCTTTTTCTTCCTCGGTCTATTAGGATCCAGGGTTGCAATGTATTGAGGACAGTTCCTCTTCCAATGACCCAGCTTTTTGCAGAAGAAGCATTCTGCTTGGTTCTTGTCAGCCTTAGCTTTCTTCTTAGCCTGATTATGCCCATCATTTTGCACTTTTTTATTCTTATTCCTTTTCTTCATCCCTTTCTTAAAGGAACGATGACCTGCTCCAGAAACTCCCACTAAATTTACCGAGCCCTTTTGGAGCTGGTAATCCTTCTCATAAGTCTGCAGTAAACCCAGTAAACCATGGTAGTTTACTACAGGTTTTGTCATTCTAAAATGACTGAGAAAATCCAAGTAGGAACCAAGCAGGGAGTTCAATATAGCATCCTTCCCAAGCTTCTCATGCAAGGGAAAACCAAGCTTGCACAGGCGCTCGATCATCTCAATCATGTACAATACATGATCAATGACCGATGCCCCTTCACGCATTCGAGCATTGAAAATGGCACTAGACACTCTGTACCTTTCAACGTCGTCTGGTGTGCCAAAGGACTCCTTCAACTTTTGAAGGATCTCTTTAGGTTGGGCTTCCTCAAACTTCCTATTGGACTCATCATTCATGGAGGCCAGCATAATGCACCGTACTATGGTGCGATCATTGACCCACTTCTGATAAGTGTCTCTGACCGCAATGCGAGCATTCGAAGCTGGCTCCTTAGGTTCAAGATCCATTATCACATAAAGAATCCTCTCATGTTCCAAGACTATCCTGAGTCTTCGATACCAGCTATCGAAGTTGGGACCCATTAGTTTGTCATTGTCCAACAATGAACGGAGCGACAAATTGGTTGACATGATCTGAAAGGATAACCAAAACCTATTAGCTTATATGATTTATTAATCCTAAAGACATAGACTTTAGTCTAAAGGACATGCCACTATATTATTCATATTGGTAGTCTTTACTTCCAATCCAAGAAATTATACCAAATTCCTTAGTGGGTACTAGAATCCAATAGACAACACATGAGCCCGACTTTGGCCAGCCCACCCATGTGCATCTAAAGATAGGTTCTTTAACCAATTGCTTCTCCAAGTAATTTCTAGTAATCTATTTTGCCCTAGGGTGCACTTCAATCGGCCTTTGGGCCTCCTATTAAAGGTCCTAGTTAGGTCCAACCATTAACATGACAAAATTTAATGTTTCTAACCAACGAATAGTCAAGCCCGACTTTGGCCGACCCACCTGACCATCGTTGAGAGAGTTGCATTGAACCATCATAATATGAATGATAATTCCAAAAACCAGATGAGTACCAAGCCTTTGGGCCTCCAATAATCATCTTAGCCATTGGACTCATTATCACTCTCTTAATGGGAGGCTATGACCTAATTATCCCCATAATTTAGTCACTTTAGGGACCTAATAATTTTAGAGGGTTTGATTAATTTGTGACACATGAATGACATGGACCAATTTAAGTTTTCTCCCACTAAACCATTTAGTTGGGTTCATTAATTTGGTCCATAGGTACCTAAATCAATCAAACTAATTTTCCTTAGGAAGTATGGGTTAGCTCAAGTCAATAGGCTAGTCTAATCAAGTGCTGGGACCACTTAGCCAGGCCGGCTTGATCAAAAAGGCCAGGTTGCGCCATTAACCATCTTGCCTAGACACCAGCTGATAATCAACTAGCCAGGTGAGAGGTAGCCGCAACCTTAATCAGAACCTTTCTAGACACTAAGTGGTTGACCAGACCCAATTAAATTTGCCTAAAGACTTGGGTGTCCACTGAGCCCCAAATCAAGTCCATTTAGATGTATGGACTGATCAATCTAATCTAATTAGATGGATCTAAAGAAAAGACCTAACTCAACATTTGATTAGATTCAATTTTTTAATTTAGTTCAATTCATCTAACCTTAAGTCTAACCCAATTAGAGAACCTGATTCATGCTAACCCTATTAGCCCATGATTTATGATCATGTCTTAAGGTCTTTCATTCATAATTCTAGATCTTAAGTTAACCCCTTTTTAAATTTGAACCAATTTCAATTTTGAGTTCTGATTTTGAAATATTTTCAAAATTTTCCCATAAAACATTTTACTTTCTTTCCTTTTTTTGTGATCTGACTTTTATGTAAAACAATTTTACTGTCATTTATAATTAAGATTTCATCAATTAAGATGTCTTAATATTAATCTTATTAACATATCATCTTTAATTAATTTTGGATCTAATCAAAATTATCACAGAAATAAATTAATTTGATTAAAAATATTTTAATCTTTCTTTCTTCTGTTCTGTACATCCGTTCACGGGTTCTTTCACAGTGGCACCACTACACGTCATAGGAAACCTTTCTTGAATAAGAAACAGAGGCTATGAAACCTCCCTATGACCGGACGGCCTGGTGAATATACCCAATCTAAGATATAATAGAATACAACATGCAAGATCTACATTAGATCTACTTCTAAAACATATATTTAATCATCATTAAATAACTTTAACATCCTCTCATCATGCAAAACTTTTAAATCTACTATATATCTAAACTAATCATAATAAGATATACTTTAGATCTATATTAGATTATTTATGCATAATAATATCAGATCTACTATGCTTATACATGCATTCCTAAGCCTTAACCAAGGCTCTGATACCATTTGTAAGAAAAATTTTGATTTTACGATGCTCCAGGATCACAGGTTTATTTGTATGCATGTATTTTATTTAAATTTAATCTAATTAAATTTATAAAATACATCATGTATATCTGCAATTGAAAGCATGCAAAATTTAAAATTAAATTTTATACATGTCAGTTTGCGTACTTGATGCAGAAATGTATGTAGATCTAATCTCTTGTGAATAGTTTCCTCTTGAAACCTTGCGAGAGTCGCACATGCCACTCTATTTCGTACGCACGCCAGGAAACCTTGAGACAGGGGATAAGGAATCAGAAGGGATGGAGAACTCTTCTCCAAGAGAGGAGTCCCTCTCTGTATGGACTTCTTTGATTTTTGGACTCTTCTTTTTCTCTACTCTTTTTTCTCTCTACTCCTCGAAGTTGAGAAAAGCTTATTAAATAAACCAAAAACAACCTTTTAAATTTGTTTTACGATACGATAATATCCGATCTTCGAAAACGGATGGGTTACAGGCGTTCACACATTGTCAGCGCGTAAAGAAAATTTTATAAAGAAAATTTACGGATTCATATCATCTCAATGGCAAAATTATAATTTAAATAAAATTTTAAATTATATTATCAAAATGGTAAAATCGTAATTTATACGAAGTTTCAAATTCACCCCATCGAAATGGTAGAACCGTAATTTAAATAAAATGGTAAAATCGTAATTTACATGAAATGGCAAAATCATGAACCGTAATTTAAACGAAATGTCAGAATCATAATTTATATGAAATGGCAGAATCATAAATTTTTTAAAGTTTCAAAGCCTTGCGGGCTGCCCGCAACGATAATATAAAAATATTTAAATATTTATAAATACGAAAATAATCAGATTAAATCCGTTTGAAATTCAAATTGAAAACTGTAAGAACCCATGCGAAGATCTCGAACCATACTTCGCATTGGACTTATTTATTTTTTAATTTAAAGTAATTTATGATTTTAAAATTCATAAATAAATGATCAGAGGCTATATTAGATATCCAATTCAAACCACTTTGAAACCAGATCTAAACCACTATATCGTCAAACCAACCATTGGTCTATGGTTCAAGTCCTATCCCATAATGGGTCTGAATAAATCCCAAAAATTCACTTGAGTTACAAACTAACTTAAGTTCATCCCCAGAATAAGTACTACCGCTAATGCCCAGTGCTAGCTAGACATTGCTAGTATAAACTCGGTATTACCCATATGACCAAGTCCCACTTAAATCATGAATTAAGCCTGTCTCCAGGTCACCTGACTATGTGCATGACTCCATAGGTTCGAATCTATGTCGGTAGCATAGGACACTTTCTATACCAATCGATGTAACCATCTAGCAATGGTACCCGATGTCCGAATAGACCGAATGTATGCAAAGCAATATTCAAGAACCTAGGCTATGGTTACCTATAATTCATCCCCTTGTCCAAATACTCAAGATGAATTTAGAGTTAACTGCCAACTTCCAAAAACATCTAAGTGTGTTTCAACAGGTACAATCCCGTGACTCCTCACATGGATTACCCTTGCCAAGGTTTTGCAAAATTAAAACACAAACCGAGTATTAACTCTAATACTTAGAGTGGACAATTCCATCTTGACTCATCACTGATTTAATAAGTACTTGATTGTACCCAGCATCCTTCCATCACTGGATTATAAATCCAGGTAGTCCAGTGCCTAAGTACAGTGAGTTGCTTACTAAGTCACCATGATAGTCTCAGGTCAAAGGGACACTTATACCCATTGCCCTTCTGTGAGAAACCCTTGACAGTAGAGTACTCAACAGAGGTGAGCCACTGTTCAGTGAATGTGTACTCCTGCACTCACTTGCATGCCATACTAGTGTCATACACTTCTTGGTTTAAGAGGACAAACCAATATATATGGCACACAACGACCTATACTTGACTACGTTATTGTCCTAGGTAATAATGTATCATTTGGTCACGAACCCATTTAAGAATTACTCGATAATTCCTCCTTTCTCAAATAAATGCAATTCTAAGGAATACAACATATAAGAGTTCTATTGAAAGATGAAAATATGTTGTACTGCCAAAAAAACTTTTATTAATCAAATAAATCATGTACAATGAATCACAACCGTCTATAAGCTAGACGATTAGCTGTAGGACATATTTCCTAACACTAGGGAGGACATCTAGGACTGGATCAGGTCGAAGTGGTCTCCTAGGGTTTGTCCTTATGTAGAGGTCAGGCTGTTGGGCTCTTCTAGGATGAGGTGGGGTCTCATGATCAGACTCAGTGTGGAGCTCACGGGCTTCTTCTAGGATGCCCAACCTAGTTTCAACTTGATCGAACCTGAACCCTAATCTAGCCTCAGATTGTTTGATGTCTTGGTTCATTTGGGCTAGTTGTTCAGTGATGATCCTTAAGTGATCATCAATGCTTTGATTAGCCATGGGTTCAGCCTGTAATGGAGGTGGTAACGGGCGAAAAGATGCTCCTGATTTAGTGCACATACAAGCACAATCAAGCATACAAGACTCAGACTGACTCGGACTACGATATGCTAGACCTAGTCATCCAGAGTAAAGAATTTGGCTTAATGCAAGCCAATCTAACAGTAACTCTTCAATTGGCCAATTGGGACAGGTGGAAGGGGAGAGGCTCGTCCCACAAATTGCAAATGCCTAATTAGAATAACCCCAACACTCTGCTTAAGTCGTTTAACATTTGACCTCTCTTCTAGACACCAATTTTAGAGCACACGCCAGATTGATTTGTACTAGTCTCCTTCAGTACACTAAACCGACTGTTGGTATCCCTAGCCCTCTAGGGAAAATGTCAATTAAGTTGCTACTCAGATTTAGATTAGAGGCTTAGGATCGGAATGCACGGGTGATTATTTTGGGCCAAGGAAGGGGTCTCAAGCCCTCCCTTATCTGACATCAATGAAAGCCCTTAAGAGTAATTTAATGCAAATGATGACATGTAAAACACAAACCCTAATCCAAAAATCTGTAAATAGCAATAAATCTCAATTTTTTTTTAAGTAATCAGGCATGCAATTAATTCACAGATTGAATTAAATTCTCAAAAAATAAGGAAAATACTTTAAATTATAATGAATCTAGAAAAATAAATTTTGTAATTTTCTGATGTGTATGCAGGCAGAAATAATTCAGTTGATTATTCTTCCAAAGTAATAGCCTAAGATGGATTTAGAAAAATTCACAGTAAATACGCACGCGAAACAGTTCCTAAAAAAATAAGGAAGAAGGACCGCCAAGGCTAAGAAGCCCCAGTAGGGCTTGCTCTCCTACAATAAAGTTACTAGTAGATTAGAAGGGTGTACCTGGCAAGAGAAAGAAGATCAAAGTGTTGAAGGGGTTGCTCTGCCTGGCGGATGCGCCCTAGATGACCAAGCCTTGAGCCCACGGATTTGCGGCCAAGTATCTGCTGACCTGGATGATGATCACCTTGAATCCTGTATTCGTGGCTACTGAGGGATCTGCAAGATCACCATACAAGGATTAAAGAATAATAGAGAAAATTTAGAATAGAGGAAAAGAGACAAGGAAGGAGTAAAGAAAAGGGGAGGCCAGCCAAGGGCTCTTGGGCGTCCACTATTGGAAGACAAAGGTGGCGGCCAAGGTTTCTCCTGGAGACTTGGGATGTTGGCATGCGCAGGAGGAGGAAACAAGAGCACTAGAGAACCAATTAACAAAAATCACAATCACTCAAAACTTGGATTGATTGATTAATAATAAAAGATACATCATTCATACAAGAGGGTCTCTTTTATAGAGCAAGAGACTTGGGGCCCAAGAAATACAGATATGGAAAGAGAGAAAAAAAAAAGGCACCTTAATCAAATTTGGCATGAAATCTGCAGCGTTCAGATGAGAAAGGTGATCTTCTAGATGCAATCAGCGGTAGCTGGATTTGGCATGAAATCTGTGGCATCCAGATGAGGTAGGTGATCTTCTAGATATGATTGAGATGCCATCAGCGGCAGCTTAATTTGGCATGAAATCTGCAGCGTCTAGATGAGGAAGGTGATCTTCTAGATGCAATCAGTGGCAGCTAGATTCAGCATAAAATTTGTGGCGTCCAGATGAGGAAAATGATCATCCAGATCAGGAAGGTTGCTTGCTCTGCTAGGTGGCATGTGGGCTGCTTGAAGTAGGTATGGCACCAACTTGAATTAAAATAAACTGAGCTGAATAGGACTCAATTTAGAATAAAATGAACTGGACGGGACTCAAAATAAACTAAACTTTATTTCCCAACTCAAGACTTGAATCATAACTAATCAGATATCCACAGAGGGTTAAAATCCTCTGCTTGATCCTGGTGCCCGCACCACCTCCCTCGAGAATTCTGAGGAGGGGGAAGAATGGCGGCGATGCTGACGGGGGCGCTCCGCCTCTCTCCGTGCCGCCGCTTGGGAGAAGCACTGGCGTGGTGAGAGAGCGACCGGGGCTTCTTGGATGCCTCCCGATGGTGAGGCCTAGGCGAAGTACGGTGGTGGCGAGCTTCTCGGGTGGGAGACCTCCCCCGAGAAGAATGTTGGCTGGGTTGGACCACTCCTGGAACTGACGGGAAAGGCTCCGGCTACTGCACGGCCATCGGTTGTTGCTACAGGACTTGGACCGCTGCCACCAAAGATTGAACTTGCATAGTGAGGGCAGCAAGCCGGTCTTCTTGAAGCTGCTGCAGTGATGGAGCAGGGACGTCGGCCAGGGGAGCGGAGGGCCGATTGCCAGCGGATCAGCCCCTTGACGCTGCCTCCCAGCATGACTGGTGGAGACTCTTGCGCATGGGTCATACCATGCTTGAGAGCTCAGGGAAAGAGAAGTTGCAGCTAACATGTTCGAAGCTTTTCTTTTTTCCCCCTTCCTGGCGCGCCAATCTATTGACGCCAAGTCGCCTTCCTCCAATGTCGGGGAACGAAGATCCTTCTCCGCGGTGAGCTCCTGCAAGAAAATCACTAGAGACCGGTTGCTCCGGTGGGGACCCTCACTACAAGAGAAATAAAATATTGCGACGCCCAAATGCATCGCAATTGCGTCGCTAAACATGCTATTGCGACGCAATAGCGATGCAATGACGGCGTCGCTCAGATGTCCGTCGCAATACCCATTTGTCACAATTGCGTCGCAATATTGCGACTCTCTGCGACGCAACATTGAGTCGCAATATTGCGATGCATCCAAATGCATCGTTACATTTTAAATTAATTTTTAATATTAAAAATTATTATTTAATATTGCGACGCACTAAATTGCGTCGCAATATTGCGACACATCTTGTTGCATCGCAATATTTAATAATAATATTTTTGGTATAATAGCGACGCAATTTGAGTCGCTAATGCATCGCAAATAAAAAAAATTTTAAAATATTGCGACGCAAGGTCATTGCGTCGCAATATTTATTAAAAATATTTTAGATATAATAGCGACGCAATTTTAGTCGCTAATGCATCGCTATTAAATTTATTTTTAAATTATTACGATGCCAGGTCATTGCATCGTAATATTTAATAATAATATTTTGAAAATATTAGCGATGCAATTTCAATCGCTAATGCGTCGCAAATTAAATTTTTAAAAAAATATAAAAGATTAAAAATTAAAATGGTTAATACAATTTCGTTAAATCTAAATATTGATAGAAATATTTTTCACTCAATCCAAACAATAATAAATTTTCAAAAATAATTCATATATTAAAATTTTGAAGTTTTTACAACGTAAAAAAAGAAAAAAAAATACATCAAGAATCTGGGCGATCACGTGGAGGCTGTGGAGGCTGAAGACTCTGCGACAAGCGGCTAACCATATCCCGCAAATAATGCATCTCATCTCGCATGTCTGCAATCTCCTGATCCCGGCCTCGCATACGATCCTCAAATCCTGCTCGACCTCCTGGCGAACCTCCTCTGCAATAGATCTGCGAAGGTCGTGTAAACGCTCGGGAGGAAGATCACCAAAAGCTCGCGAGCTGGAGGCCTGATGGGAAAATATGTAGAAGCTCTAGTGCCCAGACCATAGACCCTGCGGTCTCGTGGCTGGGCACCAACAGCCTCCAAAAACACACGCCGACTCTCCTCTGCTGAGAGTTCGACGGGCGTCTCCCCATCAGTAGAGTCGACCTGCGATGCCTGGGAGCGAAGCTCCTCGACTCGTGTCTTGAAATTATGAAATCAACAATAAATGAGTTAATAAATTTCTCGAAATAAAATTTTAGAAATTAAACAGATACTACATAAATCTAATTTCTTACCGCAACCTCCCGTGATCGCGTGTCGACCCAGGAACCGTCCCTCCTGGTGTGTGTCGCCCTGAATAGACGAAACTCACCAGGATCTCCGCCCTCCTGCTCAGACTATAACAAAAAAAAAAGATATTAATACAAATATTTGTAAATAACTAAAATAGTAATTAAAATATTTATGTTTTCTTACCATACGCCGTCTGTGCTCCTGAATCGAAATGGAGCCCGAAGTATGGCGGGAGAGACCCGTGCCAGGACCGCCCTTCTCAGATCGGCGGTTCGTGCTGGCTGATGCGGACCTCCTGCGCCAGCCATCGGACACCCAGGCCTGCTGCCACTCGTGCCAAATACCCTCTGGCACGTGCGCAGGACGCTGACCCGATGACCTCCAACGATGAAGCATGTCGGAGTATCGGCGTCGCGTCAGAGCCTCCCATGCTGCCCTAATGGCATCATGGCTGGCAGGATCCCACGTAAACTTTTTCTGCATTAAAATAAACAGTTAGTTTCTGAATTTATTAAGTTTAAGAAATTTTATATCACTGATAAATTGTATTTAATAAGTTTACCTGAAACTCAAAAAATAAAACTCCCTCGTGGCTGGAGATACGTGGCGCCAATCGTAGCCACTGGATCTGCACGCCTCTGAAATACGGCGCTGATGTGGCTGGATACATGATGCTGCTCAATGAATCTGTTAAAAAAATGCATGTTTATAAGTAATTGACTTAAAAACATAAACATATATTTTTAATTAGTATATACTTACATCCCCTGAGCATCAAGTCGAAGTACAGTGCGGCCGATGGTGGAAGAACTCTCGGAGGTATGTGCCGATCGGCTGGATGGTAATACTGCTGGAGAGATCGAAGGCTGCGCCACTGCTGGAGATCCAAACTCTCCATCTCCGACGCTCATGTGATCTGATGTAGCAGGGCTACGTCCCTGCTCACTCCGTCTGTCGTCGGTAGATCTACCTCTGCCCGTCATACTGAAAATACTAAAGATTCACACAATTAAATTACGATTAATGATTGACTATGTAAGAATTTAACACTTATAAAAAAAGTTAAATTTTAAAAAACCTCTATGTTTAATCGGTGTCATTTGTTTCGTGAAATGTTGGTTCAACATCCGATGCCGTATCGGATTGCGAATCAGTTTCATTATCATCGGAAGGAAACCGAACATTTGCATCCGCAATTTCTTGGACATCACCATTTGGATCTCTAAGTGATGTTTCAGGAGCCCTTGTGTCGTCCTCAATTGCATGCATTTCCATCTCATCCTCTTGAAATGCAGGGCACTCGGCTGATTGACTTGATGAACTCTCCTCTAATACGATTGTTGAACGTGGGACAATTTTAGAAACGGCCCACCAATCTCGCTTGTCGTTGCGCAAACTTGGATATCCGCAGTAAAAGACTTGCTGAGCTTGGGATGCAAGGATGAATGGGTCATATTTCTGCAATCTTCGTCGATGGTTCACTTCAACCAAATTGTAGTCGTTATGAACCCTTTTGCCCACAGGAACTATCGGATCGAACCAATCACAACGAAACAATACGGTTCGTTTATAGGCCAACCGGGATATTCAACTTCAACCACCTCTACTAACTTTCCATAATAATCCTGCATATTTGCTCCAACACTTTCTCCTTTACACACACGCCCAGTTCTGCGTGCCTCTTGAAGCTGCTAATCGTTCAATCTGAAATTTGTACCCATTTACAAAATAGCCAGTAGAGGTTGTTACGGTCTTCAATGGCCATTGCGATAGACATTTAATGAAAATATTGTCGGTTGTGGACCATGGACCGTTGACCTATAAATTAATAAGCTATTGACATCCAATTCAAAAAAAAATAGCCATTATCGAAATTGATTGAGTGATACTACTCACAAATTCATAAAACCAGTAAGCAAACTCCGTTTCTAATTTCTGCCCAATTGCAACTTGACTGATGTCGGGATTCATCTGTCGTTGTCTATCACAAAACATCCTTATGGGATGAAAAGGATGAAAACTAATGTTAGAAATTAAATATTATGGTATATTGTAATTTAAATTAAAATTTCCAATTTAGCATTGAAGTATACACTTACTCAATATATGGATCGACTTCTCTACAGTTCATTAGGATGTAATAATGTGCTGCATTATACTCCATATCGCTAAGATTTCTTGACTTCTGCCCACCAAAGGAACGGCCGATAGCTTTAAAAATTGATATTCTACCGTCATTAGCTTCTCCTTCGTCCACACATACGTCATCGTTACGACCATGATTTCGGCTCCTCGTGTGGACGTGACCCTCAAAGTAATGTGAGGCAAAAGCTGAAACTTCTTCGACCAAGTGTGCATTGCATATAGAACCTTCAACCCTTGCCTTATTACGCACATTATTTTTTAACTTCTTAAGATACCTATATGTAAAGTTGCAAAACAAATTAACCAATTTTTCAAGCAATGAAATAATATTTGAAATGTCAACATATCTTAATGATGTATATTTACCTCTCGAAAGGATACATCCAGCGATACTGCACGGGACCAGCTATGCTCGCTTCGTATGGCAAGTGAACCGGTAAATGCTCCATTGAGTCAAAAAAACTGGGAGGAAATATTCGCTCAAGCTTGCATAAAATAATTGAATTTCCTCCTCAAGCCTTGCCATGGATGCAGAAGTAATGACTGCGGCAGATAACTCCTTGAAGAATAAGCTGAGCTCCGTAATTGCCTTCCAGACATGTTGCGGAAGCAACTCACGAAAAGCTATAGGTAATAACCGTTGCATGAAAACATGGCAGTCGTGACTCTTCATGCCGAACAACTTGAGCTTATGCATGTCCACACACCTACCGATATTTGAGGCATAACCATCTAGAAATTTTAACCCTCTAAGCCAGTTACATAAAACTTCTCGTGAATTTCTGTCAAGAGTGTAACATGCTTTAGGATAGGTCCCATCGGCACTCCTTCTCAAATCACCTCTTCTGCAGTACTGATTAAGTTCTTCTCTTGACTTTGCAGTATCTTTTGTTTTTCCCGGGATGTTTAGCACCGTGTTAAATATGTTATCAAAGAAATTTTTCTCGATATGCATAACATCCAAGTTGTGCCGGATGAGATTTGTGCTCCAATAAGGCAAATCCCAAAATATACTTCGCTTCTTCCAGTTATGTTCTTTACATATACGGCCATTTATTCTATCTGCATCCGGTTCCCATGCATACATCAACCCCAAATGCTCTATAGAATCAAATAGATCCGTGCCGGACCTAACCGGTTCGGCAAATTTTGTGACTGCTTTGTTCTTCCGGAAGGCGATCAAGTTACGCCTGTAAGGATGATTTGGGGCAAGAACTTCCTATGGTTATCAAACCATGACTGCTTACCACTCTTCTGCAATGTAAATGCATCCGAATCATACATGCAATGAGGGCATGCCAGACGTCCAGCAGTGCTCCAACCAGACAACATTGCATATGCCGGAAAATCACTTATTGTCCACATCAAAGCAGCTCTCATTAAGAAATTTGTTTCATAGAAATGTCGTAGGCTACGACTCCTGTTTCCCACAACATTTTCAATTCGGCCACCAACGGTTGCAGAAAGACATCAATCTTTTCCTTTGGATTTGATGGTCCTGGAACCAAAACGGTTAAAAACATTGCAGTATCTTTCATGCACTTCCACGGAGGAAGGTTATATACAGTCAGTATCACAGGCCAACATGAATACTGTTGCCCCGCTTGACCAAATGGTTGGAAACCATCGGTACAAAGACCTAATCTCACATTCCTTATATCTTCAGCGAAATCAGGATGATTTTCATTGAAATGCTTCCAAGCCTTTGAATCTGATGGATGCCGCATTTCATCCTCTTTAGATTCATGTTCGGCATGCCATCTCATATCAGCAGCTGTTGCCTCAGATCTGTATAATCTCTGCAGGCGTGGGGTAAGAGGAAAGTAATGCATCCTCTTGTAAGGCACACTTTTCCTCCTACTTGTACCGGCTCCTCCTTCGGTGTTTTTGTACCTCGATTGCCCACAAATCTTACACCATCTCAGCTCTGAGTCTTCACCCCAAAATATCATACAATTGTTCAAGCAACAATCGATCTTATTAACTGGGAGCCCAAGCCCACGCAACAACTTCTTTGTTGCGTAAAAACTGTCTGCGCAACATTATCATTTGGCAAAATTTCTTTGATTAACCCAGCTACAGAATTGAACGCCTTTTCTGATAATCGATGTTCTGCCTTAATATTCAACATTCGAGCAGCTGTAGACAACTGGGAATGACCCTCACAACCAGGATACAATTCTTGATTTGCAGCACGCAACATATCATAAAATTGCTGTGCTTCTGGATTTGGTTCTTCCATAAATGTATTCTGATTGAATTCATTACCCGATGCATTCATCACCATTTGTTCATATGTGTTTAAATTCACAAATGGTTCATCTACGGGAATTGACTCTTGTTGGCCTATAACAGCTGCTGGAATATCCTCTGGTTCACCATGACAGTACCAAACATAGTAATCAGGAACAAACCCCTTCTTACACAAATGCACCTTAACAGTTTCCACATCTCTGTAGGCTTTATTCTGACACCTGTGGAAGTTGCATGGGCACCTAATCCTAGGGCCATCCATCCAGTCAGGTTGGCTACATGCAAATGCGATAAATTCTTCCAATCCATTCAGAAAATCTGGATTAAGCAAGCCATCTTTTATCCTTGCATACATCCACGAGCGAGCCCCGCTCATTTTTGACCGACTTATACAAAGTCTGGTAAATCATTAAATGAAACCATAAAATAAAACTATATTAGTATTACTAAATATAACTAAAATATTTCTTGGTCACAACTAGGTTAATAACAACCATTTAAATCATTTATAAGTAAAAAAAAAAAATTTAGGCAACTAAGGTCCCTACCATGCAAGGGCGAGCCACGGCTACGATCCTTGGCGTGCTAGCAAGGACCGATGCACAGGTTCATGGCTAATGGGAGGGCTTGAGTTTGGGTCGAGCCGCAAGGCGGTGCATTTAATCATGAGACTTCACAAGCATTCAAGTGTCTTAAATTAATTCTACCTTCACTCCATGTCTATAAGGTAAGGCCCTATCCCATTCAAGAATATTTTTTGTGATATGTTATTCTGCTATTAATTATCATCGATCGGTTAAATTGAAATTTCGGCAGCATTTCTCCATATGTTCTCCTAAATGTGTGGTATATAAGCCACACTAGGAGAACGTATGAGCAAATACAAACCGAAATCTCACCCAACGATGATTAATAGCAGACTAACATATCGCAAGAAATATTCCCAAACTGTCCACCAGGATAATTTGAGAATTTGCAAGACTAAGGCTTACAAATTCTCAAATGGGTCTAAAGGTTATAGTGCTGTGATTATGGAAGTCCGAAGACAATCGAACTTATGCTTGTTATTCTTAACTTCTTGTGAAATATATATGTAATCACTAACTTTTTAAGATTATTGTGTCAAATACAAATGTTTGTGAAGACTAAAATGTAAATCATTGAAACTACTAATTTATTGCTGAAAATTAAATAATATTACAACAAGACTTTTTATTTAGCATTACATAATTTAATGCATCATTCAGTTTGCAGCAGAATATAAATAATCAAGACATAACAAATGTAAATAAGTACAAATGCAAATATTATTGCATAAACATTCTGCTTAAATTAATTATTGCATAAACAATATGCAAATTAAATAATAATACAACAAGACTTTCTATCTAGCATTACAAATATTATTGCATAATCAAGACATAACAATCAGTCTATCCAAACAGCTCTGTGGCCCCCCCGAACTATTTTTTTTTTTTTTGGACTGCGGCTTGGCCACCGTGGCCGTGGCCGGAGAAGACAAAAGGGGGGGCCCTGTTACCAAAAATTTTTTTTCAATTTTTGACAGGGTGGCCAGGCCACAGGCGACCACGGCAGAGGCCGTGGCTGGAGAAGACAAAATGGGGGGGGGGGGGTTTCCCCTCCCCCTGTTACGATTTTATTTTTTTTTTGACAGTGGCCTGGCCACCGTGGCCAGGCCACTGTCGGCCACGGTAGTGGCCGTGGCCGAAGAAGACGGCCATGGCAGCGGCCGTGGCCGGAGAAGACGGCCACGGCAGCGGTCGTGGCCGCCTTGTCCGGCAGCGGCCACGGCCGTGGCCGAACAAGAAAAAAAGGGGGGGGCGGGGGGTTTCCCCCCCTGTTAAGAATTTTTTTTGTGACAGTGGCCTGGCCACCGTGGCCAGGCCACTGCCGGCCACGGCAGCGGCCGTGGCCGGAGAAGACGGCCACGGCAGCGGCCGTGGCCGCCTTGTCCGGCTGCTGCCATGGCCGTGGCCGAACAAGAAAAAAGGGGGGGGGGCAGGGGGGTTCCCCCCTGTTAAGAAAAAATTTTTTTTTGTGACAGTGGCCTGGTCACCGTGGCCAGGCAACTGCCGGCCACGGCAGCGGCCGTGGCCGGAGAAGACGGCCACGGCAGCGACCGTGGCCGCCTTGTCCGGCCGCGGCCACGGCCGTGGCCGGACAAGAAAAAAGGGGGGGGCGGGGGGTTTTCCCCGCTGTTAAGAAATTTTTTTTTTGTGACAGTGGCCTGGCCACCGTGGCCAGGCCACTGCTGGCCACGGCAGCGGCCGTGGCCGGAGAAGACGGCCACGGTCTTGGCCGTGCCGAAGGGAAATTATTTAAAAAAAAAAATTTTATAGAGTGTGGGGGCTTACCTTGGTCGAGAGAAGACGGCGGAGTCGGAGGAGAATGCCGGGGAGCCGGAGCACCAGAGGGGAGGTGCCGGAGCAACGAGGTGGGAGTCGAAAATTTTTGAGTACGGCGGCGGCTAGGTCAAGACGAGGAAGAAGAAGAAGAGAAGGCCCGCTTTTATATAAGTAATTAACGACGCAATAATTTGCGTCGCTATATGGTCGCAATATTTTTTTAAAATTTATTATGTATTAGCGACGCATTAATGCGTCGCTAATCCATCGTTAATCTGGTTTATTATAATTTTATGAAAAAATAGCGACTCAAATAATTGCGTCACTAATGCGTCACTAACTTGGCGCCAATGTCCGGCGGGAAATTTATTTTTATTTTCTAGGAATTGCATCGCTAACGCGTCGCAATATTTTTTTAATATTTTTAATTGATTAAAATAATAACTTATTACAATAATTGCGACGCAAGCAGTGCGTCGCAATAATTTTTAAATATTTATAAATAATAATATTTATAATTTATGATAATAATTGCGATGCAATTTTGCGTCGCAATAATTTTTAATATTTTTAATTAGATATATGTATTTTAAAAACATTACGATGCAAATATGCGTCGCAATATTTTTTTTCTTTTATTAATTAATACTGATAAAAATCATATTTACTTAAAATAATTACGATGCATATATTTTGTCGCAATATTTGTTTATTTTTTTTTCTAAAATGCATCGCTACGGTGTCGCAATAATTTTTTAATATTTATAAATGATATATTTATAATTAATATTAATAATTGCGACGAAAAATTGTGTCGCAATATATTTTATAAACTTTTTAATTACATATTTTTTTAAAAAAAACATTGTGACGCAACTTATGCGTCGCAATATTATATTTCTTTTATTTATTAATACTGAAAAAATTTATATTTATTAAAAATAATTGTGACGCATACATTGCATCGCAATATTTATTTATTTTTTTCCTAAAATGCATCGCTAAAGCATCGCAAAATTTTTAAATATTTATTAATGATAATATTTATAATTTATGATAATAATTGCGACGCCTTATTGCGTCGCAATATTTTTTAATATTTTTAATTAGTTATATTTATTTAAAAACCATTGGCGATCGATCTAGGACCGTGGCGATCGGACCGATCGGCGTCGATCCGATGGTTGCCATCGCTCCAATCCCTGATCCTGATCCGCCACGACCGATCTCGGACCACGGCGATCAATCCGATCGGCGACGATCCGACGTTTGCGATCAATCGAAGCCATGATCCTGATCGGCCATGACCGATCCCAGACCGTTGCGATCGGTCCGAGATCGCTGACGAACCGACGGTTGCGATCGAACCAAGCCCTGATCCCGATCGGCCATGACTGATCTCGGACCATGGCGATCGGTCCGATCGGCACGGTTGCGATCGATCCAAGCCCTGATCCTGATCGTCCATGACCGATCTCGGACTGTGGCAATCGCACCGATCGACGTCGATCCGACGGTTGCCATCGATCGAAGCCCTGATCGATCTCGGTCGGCGATCAATGATCTCGGACCGTCGCAATCGATCTGATAGGCGACAATCCGACGGTTACGATCGATCCAAGCCGTGATCCCGATCGGCCACAACCAATCTCGGACCGTGGCGATCGGTCCGATCGGCGACGATCTGATAGTTTCAATCTATCCAAGCCCTCATCCCGATCGGCCATGACCGATTCCAGACCGATGCGATCGGTCCAAGATCGCTGACGATCCGACGGTTGCGATCGATCCAAGCCCTGATCTCGATCGGCCACGACCGATCTTGGACCGTGGCGATCGGTCCCATCGGCAACGATCCGACGTTTGCGATCGATCGAAGCCCTGATCCCGATCGGCCACGATCGATCCCGGACCGTTGTGATCGATCCAAGATCGCTGGTGATCCGACGGTTGCGATCGATCCAAGCACTGATCCCGATCGTCCATGACTGATCTAGGACCGTGGTGATCAGACTGATCGGCGTCGATCCGATGGTTTCCATCGCTCCAAGCCCTGATCCTGATCCGCCACGACCGATCTTGGACCACGGCGATCAATCCGATCGGCGACGATCCGACGATTGCGATCGATCCAAGCCCTGATCCCGATCGGCCACGACCGATCCCGGACCGTTACGATCGGTTTGAGATCGCTGACGAACCGACGGTTGCGATCGAACCAAGCCCTGATCCCGATCGGCCATGACTGATCTCGGACCGTGGTGATCGGTCCAATCGGCACGGTTCCGACGGTTGCGATTTTTCCAAGCCCTGATCCCGATCGTCCATGACCGATCTCGGACAGTGGCGATCGCACCAATCGGCATCGATCCGACGGTTACCATCGATCGAAGCCCTGATCGATCCCGGTCGGCGATCAACGATCTCGGACCGTCGCGATCGATCCGATAGGCGACAATCCGACGGTTGCGATCGATCCAAGCCGTGATCCCGATCGGTCACGA
The DNA here is from genome assembly GCA_900491605.1 of Calamus simplicifolius. Taxonomy (NCBI): domain Eukaryota; kingdom Viridiplantae; phylum Streptophyta; class Magnoliopsida; order Arecales; family Arecaceae; genus Calamus; species Calamus simplicifolius. Next base: position 23,220 of record UESW01001930.1, on the reverse strand, counting down.
TCGATCTCGGACCGTGGCGATTGGTCCGATCGGCGATGATCCGACGGTTTCGATCGATCCAAGCCCTCATCCCGATCGGCCATGATCGATTTCAGACCGATGCGATCGGTCTGAGATCGCTGATGATCCAACGGTTGCGATCGATCCAAGCCCTGATCCTGATCGGCCACGACCGATCTCGGACCATGGCGATCGGTCCCATCGGCAACGATCCGACGTTTGCGATCGATCCAAGCCCTGATCCCGATCGGCCACGACCGATCCCGGACCGTTGCGATCGGTCCAAGATCGCTGGCGATCCGACAGTTGTGATCGATCCAAGCACTGATCCCGATCGTCCACGACCGATCTAGGACCGTGGCGATCGGACCGATCGGCATCGATCCGATGGTTGCCATCGCTCCAAGCCCTGATCCTGATCCGCCATGACCGATCTTGGATCATGGCGATCAATCCGATCGGTGACGATCCGACGATTGCGATCGATCCAAGCCCTGATCCTGATTGGCCACGACCGATCCCGGACCGTTGCAATCGCTCCGAGATCACTGACGAACCGATAGTTGCGATCGAACCAAGCCCTGATCCCGATCGGCCACGACTGATCTTGGACCGTGGCGATCGGTCCGATCGGCACGGTTCCGACGATTGCGATCGATCCAAGCCCTGATCCCGATCGTCCATGACCGATCTCGGACCGTGGCGATCGCATCGATCGGCGTCGATCTGACGGTTGCCATCGATCGAAGCCCTGATCGATCCCGGTCGGCGATCAACGATCTCAGACCATCGCGATCGATCCGATAGGCGACAATCCGACGGTTGCGATCGATCCAAGCCATGATCCCGATCGGCCACGACCGATCTCGGACCATGGCGATCGGTCCGATCGGCGACGATCCGACGGTTTCGATCGATCCAAGCCCTCATCCCGATCGGCCATGACTGATTCCAGACCGATGCGATCGATCCGAGATCGCTGACGATCCGACGGTTGCGATCGATCCAAGCCCTGATCCCGATCGGCCACGATCGATCTCGAACCATGGCAATCGGTCCGATCGGCGACGATCCGAGGGTTGCAATCGATCCAAGCCCTTATTCTGATCGGTCACGATCAATTTTGGACCGATCGCTATTTAACATAATTAATTTTTTTAAATACATTGTGACGCAAAGGGTTGCATCGTAATTTTTTAATATGATAATTATATTATATAAAAATTAATTATAATTATAATAATTACGATGCAACAAGTGCGTCGCTATATTAAAACATAATTTTCTAATTAATTTTTTGGTTTATTGCATCGCTAATGCATCGCTATTTAACATAATTAATTTTTTAAAAACATTGCAACGCACTGTATTACGTCGTAATTATTTTTCTCATATTTATACTTTATAAAATTTAATTTTATTTAAAATAATTGCAATGCATTTATTGCATTGCTAAATTAAAAAATAATTTTTCTAATTTTCTGATTTATTGCGTCGCTAATGCATTGATATTTAATATATTTAATTTTTTTTAAAACATTGCGACGCATTGATTTGCGTCGCAATATTTTTTATAAATTTATATTTTATAAAATTTAATTTTATTTAAAATATTTGTGACACAATTGTTGCATCGCTAAATTAAAAATAATTTTTTAATTTTCTAGTTTATTGCGTCGCTATTTAACATATTAAATTCTTTTAAAAATATTGCGACGCACTGTGTTGCGTCGCAATATTTTTTTTTTTTTTTTTTATATTTTATAAAAAATTAATTTAAATATATTGCGACGCATTATATGCGTCGCTAAATAAAAAATTAATTTTTTTATTTTCTGGTTAATTGAGTCGCTAATGCGTCGCTAAGGCCGTTGCAATTTTTGTTGTCACAGAGGCGTCGCAAAGTGATCGCAATTTAGCGACGCATAATTGCGTCACTAATTTTGCATCGCTATTTCAGTATTTTCTTGTAGTGCCTCCAATGCTCAAGTCAGTGACTCAGGAACAGACAAGAGTTAACTAGCAGAAATGAGCTAGAGAACTAGAGTTCATGATCGTTTCCTCGTCATGAGTGTTGGCCTTTATACCTGTTCGAAGGTCTCTTTTTTTTCCGTTTCCAGAAGGTTGCTGACTTTGAGGTGCCTTTGTCCACTAACGGACGGAAAGCAAGGCTGATAGTGATGGGTTGCAACCGACATTGGGCATGTCAGAGGTGTTCCACTTCGCCTGCCACCTGCCAAGCGCAGCGCTACGGGTGGCAGGCAGACCTGGTTGTGTCAGGCGTGCACCGTTATGGAGTATGGCCACGCACTGTTGCAGGCGAGTGGTAGACCACGTGGCTGCTGCAGGCGGTTGGTGGGCCACGCGAGTGTGTCAGGCAGCTCGAGGCAGCAGGTTGCCAGTCCCGGGGGCCAGACCGAGACGGAGCTCGAGGCCGAGGCCGAAGCTGAAGCTCGAGGCCGAGGGGGCCTCGGGAGCCGAGGCCATTCCACGAGGCCGAGGTTGGGCTCCGTCAATTCACCGTTTGCTTACCATTTACTTTGACGATGTTGGATCAGCCACATCACGTGCCAAAGTTTAGAATAGTGTTGTAGATTGGTAAGTTAAAAATTCAAATCATGGAACTAAATCCAACACACATAGACTAAAACAAAACTAATTTGGAAGTTTCCATGATACAAATCAAGTAGAAAGCTTCGTATTGTATTGTTATGAACAAGGAATGAACTTAAAAATATGTACTATTTTATTCATAAAATTTCAAGATAAAAATTCCAATGTTCATGTTGCACAAACCCTTAGTGATTCTCATCGAACGCTAGTGTTACATAAAGCCTAACTATTACTGTTTAAGGCATGTGGTAAATTAAATGGTAAAATTTAAGGGTTTGCAAAGATAGTATAGAGGCAAGTTGTTTGCCTGCAATTCAATTGTATGCAATTTATCTATGATCATTTCACAATTTGATTTTGAAAGAAATATGATTATTTTATAATTAAGTTTATAAATATATTTCTAGAAAGGTTAGTGATTTATTTTTTTTCTATTGCAGCAGATTCGTTATATTATTTTTATAATTATAGTAGTAAAATAATAATACTATCAGATTATTGTTAGATTAATATAACAATTGTTTGGCATTTGAAAATAATTTCACATATAAACTGTTGAAAAATATTGTAACCCAATCAATCAGTCAGGGCCCTCTCCATGCCATCAAGAGGTCTCAGGTTCAAGGAATGACGCTGCGGCCGACTCGAATAATTTCAAGGTTAATCCTTGGAGCCTGAAACTCTGGTGTTGGAGGGGCTAAGGTCTGTCCAAAAAACTTCTCTGTTCTGACTGCTAGCACCTGGGTGGGGCCAGGTTGACCAACTCGCCTTCGGACGGGAAATGGCTGCGTAAATCTAGCACCGTGCACGGAACATTTTCTGGCGGGGAACGGGGCCGCATGGGACCTAGCTACGGGTCAGCTTAGCCCTCCTTCCCCTTTTTGTAACCAAAAAAAAAAAAAAATTCAGAGCATCTTCTTCGGCCAATTTTATACATATCCATAAGAAAAATAGAGAGAACTAAAGAGATCTAGAGATTATCTATGAGAGGATCCCCAAATACTCAAGTTACTCCAAATACAAGAAAGGTCTAAGTTTCTTAAATTGATACTCAAAATATATAAACTTAAACCTAAAACTAATTTTTTTATCTAGGAAGCTTAAGACTACTTTTATAGGCATTGGGAAGAATCTTTTTGAAATTAGGTAGCTTATTGGTGAATCGCTCTAATAAGCTTAGATCCTTGAATGATGCGATGTCTTTGATGGAGTCCCTACCTAATTAAGCTGCAAAGTTTCTTCAGAATAGAGCGGTGGACTCCTATCCAAATTAGTCTACATCTTAAGGAAAGATTCTCGCAATTAGTCAGTGGCATTGTTAAAAGTCTCGCATTAATAAAAGTCTCTTTTCATTTGTACCCAAAAAAAAAAAGAAAAAAGAAGTCTCTTTTGATTAAGACTATATATATATATATATATGTATATATATATATATGGTCAACTACATCACATTACTATAGACTGAAGCATTGTCGGTTTTCGTTGCTGCCATGTGCTCAAGTATAAGTAATTTTGATTGCCATCATGGGTTAAAATATAAATAGATTTGATTGCCACCAGGGGTGCACAAAAAAACTAACTAAATCATAAAATTGATCCAAATCATTATTTTGATTTGGTTTAAATTGATTTTTTAATCTCTCAGTTTGATCTCAATATAAAATTTTTTGAAACCATAAATATTAGTTAGGTTTTGTTTGAGTTAAAAACTAATTTAAATCAAAACGAACCTAGCGTATAACTAGTTATATGTATATAAATCGAATCAAACTGAAACGTGTTCATAACTAGTCCAATACCTACCCAATAAAAGTAATGATATTGAGCAAAATGCTAACAATAAATTAATGAGCTTATATGAAAAAATATTAAGAAACTGGATAATGATGTCATTAAGTCGCAAGAAGTCTATGGGTTGAAGACGTTGTCTACCATTAATTATAATATCAATACTTATTACAAGCTGATTATTATTATTTTCTAATCGAATATGATTAAATTATCTATACTTAAATACGATTGTTTACCCCTTATTGTTACCGTGCTGTTTTACCTGTTGAGCATTTATAATGATAAATTATGTTGCATGCGGGTGTGTTGGTAGCCATGGCATGTTATTTTATTATGTTTTACATAATACAAATTGGCCTAAAGGCATCTAATGGAGTTGGAGATTGGATTAAGATTGCAAGAGACATGCGATCTTAAAACTTTTGGTACTAGTAATTAATTGGACTTAATTTGTATTGTTAGTATATTAAAAAATATTTAAGTTTAATTAGACTTAGTTTGTAATGCTATTATATTAAATAGTGTTCAAGTGTTATTGGTTTTTAATATTCTTGCTGATTGATTGTAAATTTTCAAATCTTGCATAAATTTTATGGTCATCATGTAATCAGCCTAGTTAAGTGGTTGAGGAGCAAGAAATCATTCCATGTACAATGATTATAAAGGTTGCCTTTTCCAAGGGTGATAGTCAAAGAACCAACAGAGATGAATCTGAAAATCAATCACAGACTCTTCTTGTTCTCTTTGGAATGTGGTTGGAAGTCTCCCAAAATAGTACAACGTTGTTGATGATGCATATATCATATGATAATATTAGGTTTTTCTTAGGTATGTCCCAACTAATGTCCAAACTCTATCAAGACTTCAGAGCTAAGTCTAGATCCAAATTTACCATGATAGCACTGGCCTCTTTCAACTATAAAATATATATTTCAAGTTGGCTGTAAATTGTTTAAGCAAATAATAGCCTCTCATGGTATACCCTACTTAAGATCACGTAATGCTTTAAACATGGAATACTGAATTCTAAACAGGTTTACATGAGGCTGACCTTTAGGTAGTGTTTGAAATAGAGGATAAGAGGGAATATCCAGGGGATATCCCTTCTTATTCCTAAAAACCATAACTATAAGGGATAGCTGGGAATAAAGTTAACCAAAGAGATATCCCATGATTAACCATGGTTAACCACGGGATATCCCCTCAACTTATTCCCTAGAGAATGCAGGAATAGCTTGTTATCCCTCCAAATAAGAGTAAAAAAAAATTATCCTATGGATTTACCTTTTTGCATTTGATATGATCAATGGGATAGCCAAGAGATATCCTTAGGGATATCCAGGGATAAACTCTATCCCGTACACTTATCCATGGATAATATTTTTTTTATCAAACACTACCTTAGGTAGTGTTTGAAATAGGGGATAAGAGGGGATATCCTATCCCCTCTTATTCCCAAAAACAATAACTATAAGGTAGTGTTTGATAGAAAAAATATTATCCATGGATAAGTATACGGGATAGAGTTTATCCCCTGGCTATCCCTAGAAATATCCCTTGACTATCTCATTGATCATATCAAATACAAAAAGGTAAATCTATAGGATAACTTTTTTTTTTTACTTTTATTTAAAGGGATAACCAGCTATTCTTGCATTCTCTAGGGAATAAATTGAGGGGATATCCCATGGTTAACCATGGTTAACCATGGATTATCCCTTTAGTTAATTTTATTCCCAGCTATCCCTTATAGTTATAGCTTTTGGGAATAAGAGGGGATATCCAGGGGATATCCCCTATTTCAAACACTACCTAAGGGATAGCAGAGAATAAAGTTAACTAAAGGGATAATCCATAGTTAACCATGGTTAATCATGGGATATCCCCTCAATTTATTCCCTAGAGAATGCAGGAATAGTTGGTTATCCCTCCAAATAAGAGTAAAAAAAGTTATCCTATGGATTTACCTTTTTGCATTTGATATGATCAATGGGATAGCCAAGGGATATCCCTAGGGATAGCCAGGGAATAAACTCTATCCCGTACACTTATCCATGGATAATATTTTTCCTATCAAACACTACCTTAGGATTTGGATCAATTTGGACTATAACCAAAATGGAACATCTCTAACCCAACAAGACATATAGAGTCGGTCTTGTCTAGGCTCAGACCAGAAGGTTTAATTTAACTCTAGATTAAGAGCAAGCCATGGCCGTGTCTAGTCATTGGCATTCTTAGTTTGTTAAGAGTGTCACAGTGGAAGCATGTTGCACATAGAGACAAGCACTATACTATCTTGAGAAGAGAGAAGAAGCAAACAGTGAGAATGGAAAAATTGAAAGAAATAGGTTCCAATACTATTATTAAACAAATAATCCCTTGTTTATGAGACTTTAATCCTATATTACCCAGAAAAAAAAAAAAAAAAAACTGAGTAAGAAAAAACTCCAACAAAAACACATCCACACTTAAACTATCTAACCGGTTCAACCTTGCTCTAAATCAAGCTCCCTAATCCTGCATCATAGAGAGCTCTTAAATATTTCCTTGAATATAAAGAGCAAATTTGACCAACCAAACGTAGTCGGAAAATAATAGAGATAGTCTTTGATCATGATTTTTGACCATGTCGTTTAAAACTTTCCAATGCCACTGGAGCACCGAAATCCGAGTAGCGGATTGAAAGGTATCAACAATATGAGGATCCTAATTTGAATACAACTTGTGACGTTGTGATTAGTTCAAGCTCTCAAGCCTCAACTATACATGACTGCCAACCATAGAAAATGTGTCATCTTCTATCCATTGGTGATCAACACAGTTTTCAACCCAAGGGGGACGACACAGTACTCATGCACATCATCATGATTAACTACATCGTTTTATTTCAAGCAACAGGAGAAATAGACAATCCCAGATCCAGACTTGGTTTAGCAACATAAACACAAGTTCTAAGTTGGTAGCAGGCAACTTGGCATGCACCATGCGCAGGAGCAATAAACTTGCATGCCGTCATGTGAACACCTGAGAGCTTTCAGCGCATCATACCGCCCTCCACGGCCAGCGGCACTGGAGTCCCCTGCGCCTGCCATCTCATTATTATTATTTGATTAGTAATGATATGGTTGATCAGCACGGTTAGAATAAATGATAACGGCGACTGATAGAACCCTCTCGGTCTCCTGAACTTGATCTCGGGCTGCATAAACAGTGCTTGATGCATGATCCGGGCCACCTGGCATACTCACGTAATCCGTCGCATATCCATAGCAGGGTACGGCTATACCTCATAACGGCGTATGGTCCATTACATGTCTGTCACTGTGCATGGTCATACCCAGTTACAGCGTACGGTTCACCACCTGCCCACAACTGTGCGCGGTCACATCCAGCGGTGGCGCGTACCACGTACAACCATCGGCGCAAGACACCTGTGAAGCTGCACTGACAGGTGACGCGGGATACCTCCGGCATATACGGTGATAGTACGATCAGTCACTGTTAGCCTCATCTTTTGTTCGTTATTGAACGGGGCACCTTGAAATCAACAATCTTCGGGAATGAAAGGGGTATCTTCGAACAGATATAAAAATATACGCTCACGATGTAAGTAGGGATTCTAAACTCTAGTTTTCTAGCCTCTTTCTGCTAGTTAACTCTCGTCTACTCCCGAATGACTAGAGCGTCGGAGGGTTCCCATCGGAGCATCCGATCTTCGAAAACTGTTTTTGCAAGAGTCCGACGAAGAGGACATCTATTTTTCCTGCGCTCGAGGAAAGTAACTTAGCGTCAACAAGTAATAACTGATTTTATCTCAATTTCCACTCGAATCTATGGTGGTGTTTCTCTTTCAGTAAAGTTTGCTCAACTAAATCATCGTAATTTTTACCAAATCCTTGGGTGTGTATTATTTATTAGTAAAGATATTAAGCAATTTCTTTTGAAAGACAAATCAACAAGGACAAATACAACTCCATTTCGCTTTAATTGCCCATTAATTAATGATTAATTTAGAGAACAATTGAAAAAGGTGAGAAAATCATAATTTCTATACATGATTATTTTAAAAAGAATTTATAATATAAATAAATGAACGGATCTAGGCTTGATGGTAAAGCTCAAACCAAGCCCAGTTGTTTAGTCCAACCTCTGGGTTTTATTATCTAGCCCTTTTTGTTTCTTTTTTGTCAATATTCTAGGACATTCTTGACTCTTATATATTTCCCTTCATGCTTTGGCTCTTCGAAATTATGATCCCTCTCTCTTTCGCTTCTCGATAAATTAGGGTCTTTGAAATGATGATCCTTCTCTTTTTAACCATTCTAATCTAGCCAAAATAATCCTCATTGTCATCGTCTTTACCATGGTTCCAAAGCTCAAAGGGATAGAAATAAGAAGAAACCTCGCCCTCTTGATGAGGATGATATCATCTTCTACGCCCCTCCCTTTCTCTTAATTCTTCATTTTTTGATCTAGGTTTTGCTTTATTTAGGCGCATATTATCTTTCAATCCTTATTATTGATCGGTGTTGAACCCTATATTATATTTCTCTTCTTTTATGTCAAATATTTCTACTACTGTTGTCGTTTTTTTATTTCCTTCTACATTGAGTTTTCATGACCGAAGTCGCATAGTGGAGCACAACTTTGAAGATCTCTAATCACTCGATCTCGTGGCCTTTCCATTTAGTGCTTAAAAATAAGAAGGCAACCATTGCTTCCTTTCCTTCGGGTGTTAATTTTTTCAAAATCCTTTTGTGCCAGCATTTTCTCCTCAAATTTTAACAATTTTCTAGTTGCTTTTTGAAACCCTAATTACTAGGTGGAGTGAAAATAGGTCAAGTATCTCACCTCGAAAATAATCATCAAGCATTGTATAAGATGATTAGACAAATGATGGTGGCCTCTCCATCAAAATTGGACCAGCCAATTATGTTGGTTCAAATAGACTAATTTGGTTTGGTACATGGGTTTTGAGCCGCACTTAGGTCTAGGCTCAAGCTAGGCTTGGGCTTGGGTTTCAAAATAATTTTTGGACCTAGCCTAGCTCAAAACCTTAAAAAAAATAGTGTTGGGCTTGGGTAAGGCTGTGGCCTAATTCGGTCCGGCCTGCTTCTAAACTTATTATATACTACCTCTGTTCAAAGGAAAAGTCTTTATACACTGCCCCAGGTGCAGCAAATTCTACATGGGCTACATCGCTTTTTTTTATTGATCCACATGGATCCCATGTGGTCTGACACGATGGGACATAATAGTAGGAAGATAATGTTACTTTTTGATCGTACATCCATTAAAAGTCGTTCAGTCTTTCACCATTGGTGTACAGACAAAAATGCCCTTTTCCTCCAACTTACTTCAACCCGCCATCTTATCGGAAGAGAGGAATGGATCATCGGAGTGAGGATACCAAAGACGTCGAGGGCATAGACGGCATCTTCGGCATGGGAATCCTCCGGGCGAGCAACCCTCTCCTTCTTCGCGTGGACCACCGGGTTCGCGTTGATTAGCCCTAGCGTCATCTCTTCCCTGCCAACTTCCCTTCCCCCTCCCTCTCTCACTTGCTTCTTCCATCACAGTCAAAGCTCGCCTTAAGATAAAGCATCAGTTCAAAACCCACGACACCCTAGTTCAAAACCCACGACACCCTAGTTGAAAACCCACGACACCCTAGTTCAAAACCTTAAGACAAAGCATCAGTTCAAAACCCACGACACCCTAATTGGAAACCCACGACACCCTAGTTCAAAACCCACGACACCCTAGTTCAAAACCTTAAGATAAGCATCAGTTCAAAACCCACGACACCCTAGTTCAAAACCCACGACACCCTAGTTCAAAACCTTAAGACAAGCATCAGTTCAAAACCCACGACACCCTATTTCAAAACCCACAACACCCTAGTTCAAAATCTTAAGACAAAGCATCAGTTCAAAACCCACGACACCCTAGTTAGAAGCCCACGACACCTTAGTTCAAAACCTTAAGACAAAGCATCAGTTCAAAACCCACGATACCCTAGTTCATAACCCACGACACCCTAGTTCAAAACCTTAAGACAAAGCATCAGTTCAAAACCCATGACACCCTAGTTCAAAACCCACGACACCCTAGTTAGAAACCCACGACACCCTAGTTCAAAACCTTAAGGCAAAGCATCAGTTCAAAAACCCACGACACCCTAGTTCAAAACCTTAAGACAAGCATCAGTTCAAAACCCACGACACCCTAGTTCAAAACCCACAACACCCTAGTTCAAAACCTTAAGACAAAGCATCAGTTCAAAACCCACGACACCCTAGTTAGAAGCCCACGACACCTTAGTTCAAAACCTTAAGACAAAGCATCAGTTCAAAACCCACGATACCCTAGTTCATAACCCACGACACCCTAGTTCAAAACCTTAAGACAAAGCATCAGTTCAAAACCCACGACACCCTAGTTCAAAACCCACGACATCCTAGTTAGAAACCCACGACACCCTAGTTCAAAACCTTAAGGCAAAGCATCAGTTCAAAACCCACGACACCCTAGTTCATAACCCACGACATCCTAGTTCAAAACCTTAAGACAAAGCATCAGTTCAAAACCCACGACACCCTAGTTGAAAACCCACGACACCCTAGTTGGAAACCCACGACACCCTAGTTCAAAACCTTAAGACAAAGCATCAGTTCAAAACCCATGACACCCTAGTTAGAAACCTACGACACCCTAGTTCAAAACCTTAAGGCAAAGCATCAGTTCAAAACCCATGACACCCTAGTTCATAACCCACGACACCATAGTTCAAAACCTTAAGACAAAGCATCAGTTCAAAACCCACGACACCCTAGTTGGAAACCCATGACACACTAGTTCAAAACCCACGACACCCTAGTTCAAAACCTTAAGACAAAGCATCAGTTTAAACCCCACGACACCCTAGTTAGAAACCCACGACACCCTAGTTCAAAACCTTAAGGCAAAGCATCAGTTCAAAACCCACGACACCCTAGTTCAAAACCCACGACACCCTAGTTGGAAACGGTGGAGCCCTCCCCGGCTCCGACAGTTGCGAACGGTGGCGATGCTGGCGGCGAGGTGAAGTGGCTGTCCGAGGAGCTGATGGCGTACGAGACCTACATGAACTTCTTCGAGATTCCGTACATGGATTGTGGAGTGATGACGCAGCCCGCGGCAGCGGTTTCGGAGGCGGGGACAAATCCTTCTAATCAGCAAGTCATCGTGCCTACGAGCATGGGGACGCTGTGGAATTTTGATAACGTATTGCCCACTTCCATTGCCCTTTAATTTGGCAGCCTTCTCACTCTGCCTCTCTGCTCCTCAAGTCTAAGTGCTTGTATGTATTTAATTTTTGGTTTTCTTTTTTGTTCTTTCTTTGTTTCAATAAAAGACTCGTTCGATGTTATGTTGTTTAGGACTCTGAATATTTGCTTTGTAATATTTAGTTTTTTGAATTAAGGAATTAAGACCTGCTTTGTTGCAGTAAGTTGTTCATCTCATCCTCTGTTTCACTAAAGCTTGTTCTGTGATTCGAGTTCTTCATATATATTCTATACTTCTTGATGGGGATTCTTTTGTTTCATGGCACTGGGAACAAAAGGAATGGAAAAATGGCTGCTTACCAGTGGTGCAAGTATATTATAGCTTCATGTGTGCTCCGAAGCTGGGAAAAGTTCAGTTTAGGCTGAAGCAGAGCTGTTCAAACCTAGGGTGTCGTGGGCTTTGAACTAAGGTGTCGTGGGTTTCCAACTAGGGTGTCGTGGGTTTGAACTGATGCTTTGTCTTAAGGTTTTGAACTAGGGTGTCGTGGGTTTTGAACTAGGATGTCGTAGGTTTTGACTGATGCTTTGTCTTAAGGTTTTGAACTAGGGTGTCGTGGGTTTTGAACTAGGGTGTTGTGGGTTTCTAACTAGGGTGTCGTGGGTTTTGAACTAATGCTTTGTCTTAAGGTTTTAAACTAGGGTGTCGTGGGTTTCCAACTAGGGTGTCGTGGGTTTTGAACTGATGCTTTATCTTAAGGTTTTGAACTAGGGTGTCGTGGGTTATGAACTAGGGTGTCGTGGGTTTTGAACTAGGGTGTCGTGGGTTTTGAACTGATGCTTTGTCTTAAGGTTTTGAACTAGGGTGTCATGGGTTTCTAACTAGGGCGTCATGGGTTTTGAACTGATGCTTTGTCTTAAGGTTTTGAACTAGGGTATCGTGGGTTTTGAACTAGGGTGTTGTGGGTTTCCAACTACGATGTCATGGGTTTTGAACTGATGCTTTGTCTTAAGGTTTTGAACTAGGGTATCGTGGGTTTCCAACTAGGGTGTCGTGGGTTTTGAACTGATGCTTTGTCTTAAGGTTTTGAACTAGGGTGTCTTTGAACTAGGGTGTCATGGGTTTTGAACTGATGCTTTGTCTTAAGGTTTTGAACTAGGGTATCGTGGGTTTCCAACTAGGGTGTCGTGGGTTTCGAACTGATGCTTTGTCTTAAGGTTTTGAATTAGGGTGTCATGGGTTATGAACTAGGGTGTCATGGGTTTCCAACTAGGATATCGTGGGTTTTGAACTAGGGTGTCGTGGGTTTTGAATTGATGCTTTGTCTTAAGGTTTTGAACTAGGGTGTCATTGGTTTTGAACTAGGGTGTCGTGGGTTTTGAACTGATGCTTTGTCTTAAGGTTTTGAACTAGGGTGTCGTGGGTTTTGAACTAGGGTGTCGTGGGTTTCCAACTAGGGTGTTGTGGGTTTTGAACTAGGGTGTCGTGGGTTTTGAACTGATACTTTGTCTTAAGGCGAGCTTTGACTGTGGTGGAAGAAGCAAGCGAGAGAGGGAGGGGGAAGGGAAGTTGGTAGGGAAGAGATGATGCTAGGGCTGATCAACGCGAACCCAGTGGTCCACGCGAAGAAGGAGAGGGTTGCTCGCCCAGAGGATTCCCACGCCGAAGATGCCGTCTATGCCCTCGACGTCTTTGGTATCCTCACTCCGATGATCCATTCCTCTCTTCCGATAAGATGGCGGGTTGAAGTAATGTTGACCCAATTGTTGATTTTGATGATTAACAAAACTATTTGAGTATAACATTTGAAGTTACTAATGATTTTGATTAAGTTTTTCAGTTTATGATATGATTTATTAATTATAATTATAAGACAAATCAAATTCTAGTTCGAATCTAATGTCAAGGTAAGATTGCAGACATTAGAGTCGATACATGGAATCGCAGAGTCGACTCCGAAAATTGGCACAGACTTAGAGTCGACTCCCGGACTGTTAGAGCCGACTCCAACAGAAAAGATAGAATGATGGTTTTCTGGCCACGACTTAGAGTCGACTCCGGGACTGTTAGAGTCGACTCCAGAAGATTTTTGTGTCGACCCCAGAAAAGTCAGAGACAACTCCAGTTCAAGCGATTTGGGGATTTTTGATTTAGAGCCGACTCCAGAAAAGTTAGAGCTGACTCCAGAATGTCAGACGCATCTTCAGAACTATCAGAACGACTCTAAACTTTACTTTTATCTTTTAATCCCAACGGCTATTGCTATTTTTGGGTCTAATCCTTCTTACACTTGTTTCTAACGGATAGTTTTAAACTATTTATGGATTAAACTGATCTATAAGAAGAGGGTTTGCTGCATCCAAAAAAGAATAGAAAAAGAGAAGAAAAAGAGAGACAAAAAGGAAAAAAATAGAGAAAAATCTTTGAAATCCATCAGAAAAGAAAAGAGGGAAGATTCGAGAAGAAAGATTATACTGATTCCTTAAAAGAAAAGAGAGAGATTCCAAGCTTTCATAGCTTCTTTTTGAAGAAGTCTCAAGAGAAGAAGTAAGCCCAAGTTTTCTGATCTTCGGAGCTTCAAGAGCATTCTAAAGGAAGATCCAAGAAACCAAGACCTGCAAATCAGGCTTGATTCCTATCTCTTTATTTTGTGTTCTATCATTGTATATTTGCTCTGGAGGAGCCTTTGTTTTGTAAAAACAATTATTGTTTGCTAGGTCAATCGGAGGATTGATTCCTTTGAGGCTGTTAGCCTTGTGCAAGCAGTTTGCTTGTGGTGTAAGGTTTTGTGCTGGTGAACCTTGAAAACCAGCTGGGTTCGTTGTGCACCCGGAAAACAACAAGTTCGAGTTGTGAGCTTGCAAAACAACTCTGCTATAATCAGATTGATTATAGTGTGGACCCAAGAGATACTTGGGAGTGGACGTAGGTGTAGGTACACCGAACCACTATAAAATCACCTATGTTTGTTGTGATTGTCTTATTATCTTTAACTCTCTATTTGTGCATATTCTATTTGTGTGAACCTAAGTTTTATTTCCGCTGGGGTTTATTTTCAAAAGAGTTTAAATTTAAAAAAACCCAATTCACCCCCCCCCCCCTTGAGTTGCTATCTGGACCAACAATTGGTATCAGAGCTAGTGCTCATTTGATTTGATCTAACGATCAAGAGTCAAAGATCCACTTGGCAACTCAAACTGGTTCATCTTTTTTCGAAGGCCAATCTACTAATAGACGACCATTGTTTAATGGTTTAAACTATGGTTATTGGAAGGCTAGAATGAAAATCTTCATTCAAGCACTTGACTATGATCTATGGAGATTATAGTCAATGGACCACACACACCCACTACTAGAATTAATGGCTTGGAGATTCCTAAACCGGAAACGGAATGGATGAACATGATAAAAATTGGCACAACTAAATGCCAAAGCAATGAATGTTTTATACTGCTCATTAGATGTAAATGAATTCAATCGTATATCTATTGCATTTCTGCTAAGGAAATCTGGGATAGACTTGAGTTACCCATGAGGGAACAAATCAAGTCAAGGAATCCAAGATTAACATGCTAGTTCATAAGTATGAATTGTTTAAGATGGATGCATGTGAATCTATTACCGATATGTTTACAAGATTTATTGATATAGTTAATGGTTTAAAAAGCCTTGGTAAATCTTATGATAATTCTGATCTTGTAAGGAAGTTTTCGTTCTTGCCTAGGACTTGGGAAGCTAAAGTGACTGCAATACAAGAGGCGAAGGATCTAAGTACCCTACCCCTAGAAGAATTATTGGGATCCTTGATGACTCATGAGCTTCAAATTAAGTAACATTGATGATGATGAGTCAAAGAAGAAGAGGACTATGGCTCTTAAGATTTCTGAATACATGGAAGAGCCTTATGAATCTGAAGATGAAAGTGATGATGAGGACATGGCACTCATCACAAGGAAATTTAAAAGATTCATGAAGAAGAAGAAGTTTGAAAAGAAAAAGCCCTTTGCAAGAAAAGATGAGGACAAGGGCAAAGAAAAAGAAGTATTTGTTTGAATGTAAGAAGCTAGGTCATTTAAATCTGAATGCCCCAACTAAAGAAAGGCACCAGGAAATTCAAAAAGAAGGCAATGATGGCCATATGGAGTGATTCGGAAAGCTCAAGTTCCAAAGAGAAAGAAAAGAGTAAAATGGCCAATCTATGCTTTATGCGGACAATGATGAGGAGTGTCTTGCAGCCATCAGACTGAAAAGAAAATGGTACCTGGATAGTGGTTGCTCAAGACACATGACGGGTGACAAAGATCAATTCATCACCCTTGAATCAAAAAGAGGTGGAGTAGTTACTTTTGGTGATAATGGTCAAGGCCATATCATGGGTATTGGTAAGATTCAAATTACTCCATCTACTCATATTGAAATGTTTTATATGTCGATGGACTTAACATAATCTGATAAGTATTAGCCAACTGTGTGATAAAGGTTTCAAAGTTTCCTTTGAAGCTTCTGTTTGCACTGTTACTAATCCCATTGATAATAGCATTATTCTTGTTGGTAAACGTTATGGCAATGTGTACTTAATTGATTTGAGTAATTTATCTCCAAGTAATCATTGCTTAGTTGCTAATAATGCTAAGATGAATGAGATTGGTTGGCTATGGCATCGTAGATTAGGTCATGCAAGCACACACCTAATTTCTAAATTATTGAAAATGGATTTAGTTAAAGGTATTCCTAGCTTAAATTTTGAAAATAATCGAATATGTGATGCATGTCAATTTGGAAAACAAACAAGAACTTCTTTCAAATCTAAGAATGTGTTTCAACTACTAGGCCACTAGAGCTACTACACATGGACCTTTTTGGACCTACTAGAACCACAAGTCTAGGAGGAAAGAAATATGGTCTAGTGATAGTAGATGATTACTCTAGATTCACTTGGGTAATGTTTTTGGCTCACAAAGATGAGACTTTCTCAATATTCCTGAAATTCGTTAAGAAAGTCACAAATGAGAAAAACACTACCATAGTGTCTATTAGAAGTGATCATGGAACTGAATTTGAAAATCACTTATTTGAAAAATTCTGTTTTGAAAAAGGCATACATCATAACTTTTCAGCACCTAGAGACACCACAACAAAATGGAGTTGTAGAAAGAAAGAATAGGACTTTAGAAGACATGGCCCGTACCATGCTATGTGAAAGCCAACTTCCAAAATATTTTTGGGCGGAAGCTATAAACACAGCATGTTACATTCTAAATAGAGCCCTAATTAGACCTATCCTTAAGAAACTCCCTATGAACTATGGCATAATAGGAAACCAAATTTAAGTTATTTTCATGCATTTGGTTGTAAATGCTTTATTCATAACAATGGTAAGGATAATCTTGGGAAGTTTGATGCAAAGTCTGATGAAGGTATTTTCCTAGGATATTCTACATCTAGCAAGCATATAGAGTATTTAATAAGAGAAGCTTAGTTGTAGAAGAATCCATTCATATAGTGTTTGATGAGTCTTTAGCATCAAGTTCAGATAAAATTGATGATGAGGAAGATACATCTTTGATTGAAAGAGATATTGAAAAATTAAATGTATCTTCAGATCAAGAACCTGAAGCTAAGGATGATGACTCACCTAAGGATGATGGTATTGATACTGCTCATAATGATAAAGATCTACCTAGAGATTGGAGATATGCTTATGGTCATCCTAAAGACCTAATCATAGGTGATCCATCTCAAGGTGTAAGGACTAGATCATCAATGAGAAATATCAATAATCATCTTGCATTTGTATCTCATATAGAACCTAAAACTATAGAGGAAGCTGAGAAAGATAGTTATTGGATGTTAGCAATGCAGGAAGAGTTAAACCAATTCACTAGGAACCAAGTTTGGACCCTAGTAGATAGACCTAAAAACCACCCTATAATAGGATCTAAATGGGTTTTTAGAAATAAATTGGATGAAAATGGATAGTTAGAAATAAGCTAGATTAGTTGCAAAGGATATAATCAAGAAGAAGGTATAGATTTTGATGAAACTTTTGCACCTGTTGCTAGATTAGAAGCCATTAGGCTACTACTTGCATTTGCATGTCATATGAATTTCAACTTATTTCAAATGGATGTTAAAAGTGCATTTTTAAATGGTTTTATAAATGAGGAAGTTTATGTTGAACAACCTCCTGGTTTTGAAGATCATGAATTTCCAAATCACGTTTTCAAATTACACAAAGCACTTTATGGTTTAAAGCAAGCACCTAGAGCTTGGTATGATAGATTAAGTAAATTTTTAATTGAAAATGATTTTCTAGAGGAAATGTTGATAAAACTTGTTTTTGAAAAGAAAAGAAAGGATTTATTAATTGTTCAAATTTATGTTGATGACATTATATTTGGTGCTACTAACAATCTCCTTTGTCAAGAATTTGCTAAGTTAATGCAGGGAGAATTCGAGATGAGCATGATGGGAGAACTCAACTTCTTCCTTGGACTTCAAATCAAACAAGAGAAAGCGGGAATTTTCATCAACCAAACAAAGTACACAAAGGAAATACTCAAGAAGTTTGGTATGGAATCTGCTAAACCTCTTGGTACGCCAATGAGTCCCTCATGCAAGCTGGACAAGGATGAAGAAGGTAAGAAAGTAGATCAGAAGCATTACAGAGGTATGATCGGATCACTTCTTTACTAACTGCAAGTAGGCCAGATATTATGTTTTCTGTTTGTTATGTGCAAGATATCAATCTAATCCTAAAGAATCACATTTATTTGCTGTTAAAAGAATCTTTAGATACTTAAATGGAACTAAAAATGTAGGATTATGGTATTCTAGAGACTCAACCTTAAAATTGATTGCTTATTCTGATTCTGACTATGCTGGTTGTAAATTAGATAGAAAGAGTACAAGTGGGGCATGCCAACTTTTAGGAAGTAACTTAATCTCTTGGTTTAGCAAGAAGCAAAATTCGGTTGCATTATCCACTGCTGAGGCAGAGTATGTTGCAGCTGGAAGTTGCTGTGCTCAAATCCTTTGGATTAAGCGACAACTTGAAGATTATGGTATCACACTTGATAAAATTCCTATTAATGTGATAATACTAGTGCATCAATCTAACTAAAAATCCAATTCAACATTCAAGAACTAAACACATTGAAATTAGACATCACTTTATTAGAGAACATGTAGCTAATAATAATATTTGTCTTGAATATGTTAATACTAATGATCAATTAGCTGATATTTTTACCAAACCTTTGAGTGAGGAAAGATTTTGTTATCTTAGAGGAGAATTAGGAGTTTGTGACCCTTTAGAATGATTTTGAAACTCTTAAGGACAACAACTATCTAGACTTCATAATTTCTTGAAAATTCTCTTGTCCAATAAGGAAATTATCTAGAAATTTGATTCATTGTTTCCCCAATTATTAAGGACACTTATCTAGAGTTTGATGATTAATTTGATTAGTTTCAGATCCTTGAAATTCCAATTTTTCTCTGAAACTATTGTGGAGTCGACACCTGCAGTTTGTGGAGTCGACACCTTCTTATTTTGATATTCTGTCTGGGCAATTAGAGCCGACTCCGGCTTCTGCAGAGCCGACTCTAATTCGGGCGCTGACTTTCTAGTTCGGAGCCGACACCTCGCTTTGCGGGAGTCGACTCTAAGTGGAACTAGGTCAAAATAAAAAGGGCGGAGTCGACACCCAAACGACCCTAGTCTCCTATTCCCTTCTAAAGCCGTTCCAAACCGATTCCAACCCCTCCAAATCCCTCAAATCTCTCAAAACTCATTCCAATCGATCCAATGGCTCCCTAAGAAGCGTGCGATTGTTGGAGGTTCACTGTTCCCACGAGAAAAGGATTTCGAGGCAACCCGTCACCGTCTTCATCATCTGCCACCCAAGATGCTTCTCCACCTTCACCATCTTCTTCACGGGTAGATCAATTAGCGGGTAAGGCCATTACAACGGAAGAAAAGTTGATTTCGATTTTTTTCTTCGGAGGGCTTTGCTATTGGTCGATTATTGAAGGAAATGGGATGGGAGAAAGTTTGCTCTTTGGATGTTCCTACTTACCCTGCCCTTGTGAGAGAATTTATAATGATTTATGTAGAGGAGAGGGAGGTTTAGTGAGTTTTGTTAGGAACCAAAGTGATCATCACAGCCGAATTCTTGGAAATTTATTGGAGATGCCTACTATTGGACTAGTTGAGTATCAACATGATGATAGAGGAGGTGCCCTATCAAGGATGTTAGGGAGAGAAGTTCTGAGTTTGAGGAAATCATGGCTAATCAACTAATTTGGAACTCAGGTTACTTCACAATATTGTGGAAGAATTTGTTTCCTAAAATTGGAAGGTTTGAATATGTCTCGGAGCGAGACATTTATTGATGGACTGTATCATTACTGAAAGGCCTGTTAATTTAGCTGGAATGATGATTGGTTATATGGCAGAAGTAGCAACCAAGAAGAGATCAACACTGCCATATGGTATGATTCTAACATTAGTTTTTAGAAGCCAAGGTGTGCTAATAATGGACAATGAGGCACTAAGAAAATTAAGGCATACTGATTTCTACAGTGTCTCTACAATTCACCGCATAGGCTTCAGAAAAGAAATGATATTTGGATAAAAAGAGGACAAGAGACCAGAGCAGAGAAGTTAGAGTTGAGGAGGCCAGAGTAGAGGATATTCCTAGACCATCTACTGATGGACCTTCAGAGGCTGGACCGAGCACTCATTCTTCACCTCCACATCAGTTAGCCTTGGTATCTGGAAGATTTTCAGAGGAGCAGCTTGATCAGCTCAGAGCCCTACTGACTGAGCATGATTCAGAATGAGAAGTGAAATGAAATTGATATCTGCTAAGCTGACATGATAGTTTTTACTTTGGATAAATTAGTGAATGCCATGTCATCTGAGCTTCAAAAGATTTTTGAAAGGCTAGAAGGGATAGCAGATGGATCAAGAGTCTATTTAGATGCTACTGGTCAGTTGATGAAAGATATTGATGTTGCTGTCACTCAAGTTGAAGCTTGTGTTGACCCAACTATTGATTTTGATGATTAATAAAGGAATTGAGTATATTTATTTGATTACCAATAGATTTGATAAGTGTTTCAGGGCTTAAAAAAATTTGATTGATTTAAAGGCATTAAGAAACATGTTTTGAATCAATTGCAAAATATAAGTTTCAAAGTTTCAGAGCCTGGAGTCGACACCTAGGAATTCTGGAGCCGACCCCATGGCCAGTCAAATATTCTTCTGATTTTTGATACGGTTCAGAGCCGACACCTAGAGTTTCGGAGCCGACACCCAGAGTTTCGGAGTTGACACTTACAGTGTCTGGAGCCGACTCCGATGCGGGGATAGAACGCTTGATTTTTGACTACCTCAGAGCCGACACTTACAGTCTTTTGGAGCCGACACCTGACTATGGCAAGACACCTAACTTTTTCGGAGCCGACTCCTCGACGAACTCAGAACTTTCTATTTTTGGATAAACGACTTGGAGCCGACACCTGAAAAGTTGGAGCCGACTCCAACCTATCTGGAACGAAATTTAAAATGCCAGATCAGCTCTAACGGTAATATTTTCTTTTTACCTAACTTCTAACGGATATATTTGTTTGGAAAAACTTTCCAGGTACATTCCAACGGCTAGTTTTCTCACCAAAATGGATTAAAGGAAATCTATAAAAGGGGAGAACGTCCGTTTGAAAAAAAAATGAAGGAAAAAATAAAAAAGAGTTTCAAATCAAAAATTCGTGAAGTCTTGAGCCTGAAATCAAGAGAAAAGAGTTCAAACTCAAATCCTTCCACTCCAAAAAGCTCAAAAAGAAATCCAAGGCGTTCATATTAAAAAATCGAAGGATTCCCAAAATAGAAGAAAAAGCTCTATTTTTGAGATTTTCAACTTCTCATATGCAACATTTGCAACGAATCAAAGCTGAGGCCTGATTCAACATCTTCAAAAGAAGAAGAGAAAAGAAGAAAAGCTCAAATCCAATCTACTTCAAACAGGCTTTTCTAACCTTATTCCTTTATTTTGAATATTTGCTCATTTGAGGAGCTTTGTATTATTGAAAAACATTATTCTTTCTTGTTTGTGCTAGTTCTATCAAGGGGATTGAACTAGTGGAGGTAGTATACCTGGGTCAAGCTAGATTAGCTTGAGTTTAGGGTTTTGTGCTGGTGAGCCCGAAAAACCGGCTGGGTTCGTTGTGATCCCTGGGAAACAACAAGTTTTGAGTTGTGATCTTGTAAAACAACTCGACTGTAATCTAGGATTATAGTGTGGACCCAAGTGGATCTTGGAGTGGACGTAGGTGTTGGATACACGAACCACTATAAAACCTTTGTGTTTGTCGTGCTTTGATTATCTCTTTCTCTATCTCTTTGGTTGTATTTAATATTTGCATTGCATTTAATTTCATCTATCTCCAAGCACATAGTTTTTTAAAAGGTTAAAATTTTTTAAAGAACCCAATTCACCTCTCCCCCCCCCCTCTTGGGTTGCCATTGGACCAACAATTGGTATCAGAGCAAGTGCTCATTGTTTATTTGATCACATGATCAAGAGCTAAAGATCCAAATGGCAGCTCAAGTTGGATCTTCATTTGCTGAAGGTCATTCTATAAATAGACCTCCCTTGTTTAATGGTTCCAACTATTCATATTGGAAAGCAAGAATGAGGATATTCATTCAAGCTTCAGATTATGAATTATGGAGTGTTATAATTAATGGACCAAGCACACCCACACACATAGTTGATGGCTCTATTGTTCCTAAGCCCGAAAGGGATTGGAATGATAATGATAGGAAAATGGCTCAGCTTAATACTAAGGCCATGAATGTCTTATATTGTTCCTTAGATGCAAACGAATTTAATCGTATCTCTACATGTAGTTCTGCAAAAGAGATATGGGATAGATTAGAGGTTACCCATGAAGGTACAAATCAAGTTAAAGAATTTAAGATAAATATTCTTGTTCATAAGTATGATTATTCAGCATGGAACAAACTGAAACTATAGCATGCATGTATACTAGATTCACCGATACTGTAAATGGTTTGAAAAGTCTAGGTAAGATTTATACTAATTCTGAACTTGTTTCGCAAAATTCTTAGGTCACTTCCAAGGACTTGGGAAGCAAAGGTGACAGCAATCCAAGAAGCCAAGGACCTCAACACTTTACCCTTGGAGGAGCTACTTGGATCACTAATGACCCATGAGTTAACCATGAAGTAGCACATAGAGGAAGATGTTAAAAAGAAGAAGACTATAGCTCTTAAGGCTGCAGAAAGTGAGGAGAGCTGCAGTGATAATGATGATGATGATGATGAGAGCTCTTCTAGCTAGAAAATTTAAAAAATTCATGAGAAGAAAGAGACCCTTCCACAAGAAGAAATCTGGAATTAAGATGGAAGGAGAAAGAGAAAAGGACAAGACAAGGACAAAGAAAAAGACCCCTTAATTTGCTATGAGTGTAAGAAACCGGGGCACTTTAGATATGATTGTCCTCTACTAAAGAAAGCCT